>NC_069472.1:29813159-30058247 GCF_026875155.1 Cherax quadricarinatus
ACCCCTCTAAAATTTTCCTGGTTATATTACTGTGTCTTTCTCATCGCATTCCGGGGAACAAATCGGGGGTTCAACTTTTTCCCAGTAATTTGGTGCTATATTGTACTTGTGTGTGCTGTGAAAGTTCTCTGTACATTCTCCAGGTCACCTTTCACATGCTTTAAATGGTGAGTTAAACAGTCCTCCCTCACTTAGCAATGTCTACTTGTTTACTGATGCCTGGGACTTACGAGGGCTCTGACCAGTTTTAAACCCTAAATAATGTATTTTAAGCTGATTTCCCTCTATTTGTTTATTTCAGTATATGACAGTGCACTACTATATAAACATTAAAAAAATATACCAAAATGTTAAAATGGTGCGGGGTGACATTAAAAAATATCAACATGGTTGAGACAAACCCACCCCTTTATAAATGCTCCTCTTTAGTGATAAATTTCGTTAACCTGGTTTTGGGAAGGCCTCCCAATCATTAAGGGGGGAGAGGCTGTATCAGCGTTTTCCACCTAAAGGGGAAACAAGAAATTTTGAGGGAACAATCATGGATTGGAGCCCTAGTTTTAAAGGGTTCTCATTATCCACCCTATCTTTTTTCTAGCATGGAGGTAGATACTGTAATTTTTGTGCTTTAATGTGATCTTAAAGGGGGGGCCCCTTTGGGTGGGGGAAAGGCCTTGGCTGGGGAAATTTTAGCCCTGTCGGTCTTCTTCCCCCAAACCAACAAATTTCCCCCCGATTCTCCCCTCCCCTACCCACCCTCCCCTTTTCCTTCCTCCTCGTCCTCCTCCCCCCCTCCCTTTTGCCCTTTCCCTTTTGCCTTTTGGGATTTCTCCACAGGCCGTAGTTCCAGGTAGGGGAAAAGGGACCCGGGGGTCCATCCCATTTTTGAGGTTCTTGGCGGGTGGCATGTTTGGTGAATTGGGATTGCCTGGGGATGTCCCGATCCCTCTTTCCGGTTCCCGATAGCTTTGGGGGTCTTTCGGGGGAGGGTGTATCTCTGGAAGCCACCTTTCGGATTCCGGGGGGGGTGGGCCCATGGGGTATGCTTTGTGGGGGATACCGGCCCCGCCCTTTTTTGTCCACCGAGGTAGCTGGCAGATTGAGGTTGCTATCCCCGGATTCTGGTTTACTGGCATGAAGGGAGGGTATGGCACGGGGTTTCCCGCGCATCTGCGTACTACGGTGTTGAGGTCCTCTTGGGCGCGGAGGGAGATTTCCGGGGCCCTTTTCATTTCCTGGGAAACTATTCCTCCCCGCTTCCCCCCCCCCCTTTTTTTTCTTTTTTTTATTTTTATTTTCTTTTTTTCTTTATTTTTTTTTAAAAAAAAAAGCAAAGGATCCTAACCATGGCAGCCCTACTCCATGAACCCCCTACCCCCCGGCCCCTTCTTTTAAAACCGGGACCCATTCTGACCCTGCCCTTTTTTTAGACCCTCTTCGGGCACTCCTGATGCCCCTGTACCCCTTGCTGGGGCTGTTTCCCACCCGCTTTTAGGGACGGGGCTTCGACCGATCCTTCGATTTGTCAACTCCGCTCCCTTTGACTATGCTTCCGGTTCCCCTCTACGGGCGGCAATTTTGAAACGCCCCCCCCTTTTTACGCGGACCAACTCCGTCCTACTCCAAACGCCAACGTCAACTCCTGTGATGCCCCCTGGGTTCCCTTCCCCATTTACTCGGAAAAGCCCGACAGTCAAGCCCCCCTCCCACGCTCATTTTTCGGACCAACAAGGACTAAATTCTTAAACTTTGGGGGGGACCGACTTTCTTCTTCTCCCACCTTTCTGACCTAGTATTGGCAAAGCGCTCCTGCATCATTTTTGGTAGAGATATTTTCATTTAGCTCTAAAGAGCGGTAGCGCATCGCACTGTCCAAATGCTCCCCAAGCTCATGATCTTTCTCCCCTTTTTTCGAAAAATCGATAACTACTCCGTACTTTGAAAAAATTTTTTTCTCTCAATTTTTGTAGTGGTACGTCATTCTCCCCCTACCATAGTCCAAAAAGAATTTCCAGTCATGTGGAAGACATTTTGAAAAGCTAGAACTCCAGGTCTCCCAATCCTCAAAGTAGACACTTTTCCTCCTGCCCGGGGCAGACATTACCCTTCAATTGGCTCGTTAACTTTTGACAGCCGAGAACTCCCCCCCCCCTCTGTATATGTCGCGGGAAAATCGGTTACTATTCGAAAGGTGATACCTACAAAACCCCAACAATGTAGAAATTTCTGGCGTTTTGGTGACCCGCGAAATATTGCAGATCTAGGCCAATCTCATCGTGGGGCGACGACCATTCTATCATCTTTCAGTCAAAAACCTCCATCGCCTTAATTGTAAGGGAAAGCTCCCCCCTTTTCGTACTCCCCCCCTTTTGGGGCCAGGCCCTATTTAAAGTGAACGTGAAATCCTTCCCCTCAAAGGGGGCAAAAGGGTTTCTCCCTAGGGCTTTTGCAGTTACCATCTCCGCCCCCAAAGGGAAAATTTACCCCGTGTTTTTATTTTGGGTTTCCCCCAAAACTTTTCCCCCCATTTCTGGGGTCCCATCTTCGGGAAAGCCTCCTCTGTTTTTCCCCCTCCCATGCTATTTCGGATTTTAATCCTTTTGCGGCCCTTTGGGTTTCCTTGACGTCCCGCTCAAACTCAGTTGTTCTCACATTTCGCGTCCTTCCTCAAAAGGGCCCCAGTATCGAAAAAAACCTCGTACGACACCTAATACCAATCGCCCCTCTACTCAAAGCCCCAAAAAAACCCCACATTGCTCAAATCTTCTTTCCCCCTTCCCCTTCCCTTTTTTTTCCCCCACTCCACACTTTCCCCTTTCCGTCTCTGTACCTAGTTCTTTCCCCCCCTTGGCTCTATTACAAGGGGGGAAGATTAAACCCTCCCCCTCTTTACTATGCCTTCCACCCCCGTCCCCTCCCAATTTTCCCCCTTTTTTGCCCCCTTTCCCCGGTTTTTGGGCCCCTTCTTTTCCCCCACCCCCCCCCACATTCTTTTCCAGTCCCTTACATCTTCCCTCCCCCTCTACTTTGGTACAGTCCATTACTGTTATTCCCCAATCTTATCCCCTCTCCTTCTATCTCAATATGGTCTCCATACATCTTTGGAATTCAGAACACTTTAGCCATTTCAGAATATATTGCAGAGGGCTGAAACCTTCAATGGACACTGGATTCACTTCCCTGTTCCTCCTTTCCCTCTCTCCATCTTCTGCAACGCTCCTTCCTTCGCTATTGACGTCTTCCAATGCCACCACACGTTGACTTTTCTAACCCTATAGGCCGTAGGTGCCTTTCCTACAGATTCCTGATATTTTCTTCATTGCCAATTCATGGCCTATTCAGTGGAATATCGCGGCCTCAGGGGTAATAGGCGGGGGTGAGCTATCAGATGTTGCTTTCCAGGTTTTCCCCTGTTGGTGCTTGCTTACAAGAAACCAAAATTACACCGGCTGTTTTTCCAAACCTATCTCAGGCTATAATTTATTGTATTTCTTGGATCCTTTCTCAGATGGGCCTTTCCTAATGAAAGTGCCCTTTTTCTACGCAATGAATTCCGTCTGTCTAACTATTTGTCCATACCTCGCTGCATTTACACTGCAGCCCGTATCCACTAGTTCTTTATATCTCTCTCCTTCTCGGAGTTTTTCTATCCCAGACTTTGCCTTTTTTGTTTCATCCTTACCAACCACCACTTCCGTTACTTGGTGATTTTAATGTCCACCATTTCTCTGGGGGGGTCTCATTGTGACTAACGTGGCATTCCAGTTGGAGGACTTTTCTCGCCCTCTCACCCCCTCCATGTTGTAAATACGGTATCCCACCCATTTTGATCCTCGACTTCATACTCTCTCTTGCATCGGACTATTAGTCTGACTTCTTCCTCACTGCACTAGACTTCACCTGGTCTGTTCTACCAAGACTTACATGACAGCAATCATTTTTCGTCATTCTTACTTTCTCCTTCCTATTCACCACCTTTCGTAGCCCCTCGCTGGCAATTTGATCGGGCAAATTGCGGATATTTACCTCACACTCACTGTTTTAAGTGAGGTTCCTTCTTCATCCTCCATTGATGAGCTCCTACAACATCTTCTCGACAGTCAGTTTATACCGCAGCTTTCTCATTCTATACCCCAATCCTCAGGCAGGCATTTCAGAATGTGCGTGCCCTTGGTTGGTCTCCTGCTTGTGCTGTGCGTATGTTTTGAAACGTTGCTGCATGGCAGGTACCGGGTACAATGAACCGCCTCTGAGAGAACTTCTTGATTTTAAGCAGAAGCGTGCGATCGCTCGCCGTTGTCATCTGTGAAGCTAACGCACTTGTTGGCGAGACTATGTTTCCACTTCACCCTCTGCTTCTCTATGAGGGCAGTCTGGAAAAAATGTGAGGAAAATTGAGTGGTAAATACTCTCCTGACGGCTCTGTTTCTACGGGTCGCTGGTGTTGAATGTAGCAAACCCTACTCGACGTTGCCATTGAAACTTGGCCACACATCTGGTCCGTATTTCCCGAGGGGCTTCATTATGCCCCTCGTTTCTTTTCCTCAAAGTCTGCCAGGAGGAGTTAGTACCCTTGGCTTTTCTTCTTCTTAGAGTAAAAGAACAGTATAATGTGCCTTTTACATTCAAGAAACTGGAGGCAACGCTCTCAGCTTGCCCGATCATCGGCAGTGGGCCCCTGACTAATTCATATTAGTATGTTACAACATTTACATCTCAGCCCTTGTAGTCCTCTTACTCACCTCTTCAATTTATTTGGGCACAAGGTAGTTCTTCCCCAGCTGTGGAAATCTGCATTGTTCTCCTTTCCGCAAACCGGGTACTACAGGACATGAAGCCTCCCACTATCGCCCCATCGTCTTACTAGTGCAGTTTGCCAAAGTGATGGAACGTCTCGGTTAAATCGGACGTTTTATGTGGTTTTCTAGAGACAACAAACAGGTCTCTCCGTAGTCAATATGGCTTTCGTAAGGGTCGTTTACCATAGACCCCTTACTACGCTTGGATACGTTTGTTCGTAATGCCTTTGCGAATAATCCACTCAGTTATTGCCATATTTTTTGACCTTGAGAAGGCTAATGACACAACTTGGAGGTATAATATTTGGCCCAGGCCCATTCCTTAGGCCTCCGAGGCAATCTTACCCATCCTTCCTTACGCACTTTTTAACTGACAGACATTTCCGTGTTCGAGTCAATAATGTTCTTTCCCCGGACTTCGTTCCAAGCTGAGGTGTCCCTCAGGGATGTGTTCTAAGCACAACACTGTTTCTCATTGCTATAAATGATTTGGGCCTCGTTCTTCCACCCAATTTTTGGTCATCACTCTATTGTTGTTGACTTCCTTCGCTTATTGCTTGTGCACGAGCGCTCTGACTGTCATATTATTGCAGTTTCTCTCCGCATGCGGTCGACCCATGTTCCACCTAGGGCCACCACGCATGGTTTAAATTTTTCAAGTACCAAAACTCACCAAATTACTTTCACTAGACGCTCTGTTATCTACGATCATCTTTGTATCTCTATGCTACCGTATCCCCGAACGTGATACAGGTCAGGTTTCTAGGCATTCTCTTTGGACCGTAGGTTATCTGGAAACCTCACATTACCTCTCTGAAGGCAACTTGTCACAGCCGGCTAAACCTTCTTAAAAACCCTTGCTCATCTTTCCTGGGGAGCTAATCGTCGAAAACTCTGCTATCTCCTACATTCAGCCCTCGTTTTATCGAAACTCGATTATGGTGACCAGTATTTATTCCGCGGCCTTCTGCTACTCTCTCTAGCTTAACTATATCCTTCACAAGGATTACATTTGTGCCTTGGGTGCTTTACGCTCTTCCCCTGTTGAGAGCCTCTATTAGAAGCGAATGTTCCACCTTGTTGATCGCCGTGATGCCCATTGCTTCGCTAATAGGGTACGCTCTCACGATTCTACACAATCCTTCCATTTATAGAATGGTCACCGTTATTAGTAGACATTCTTTATTCGTTCGCCAGCCCGTTTGCTCCAATTCCCTTTTTCTTGCCTACTTCCACTCTTGTCTTCCTTCAGTTACAACATTTATATGTTCATGTAGATCTCACTTTTCCCTACCCCCCTGGGAAGTTCCAGCTGTTCGGGTTCTGTTTTTTCTCACTCCCTTGCTCGAAAGCTCAAAAACTGCCTACGGTGGCTTCCGCTTCTTTTTTCTGATTCACTTCCACTCCATACTCATGCCACGCTGTGTACACATATGGCTCTAAGTCTTCAGACGGCGTCGGTTTTGCAGCAGATGTTTCGGACAGCGTCGGTGCGGGACATTTACTATCTTCAGTAGGCATTTTTACTGCTGAAACTGTATGCCATTCGTAAGCACTTTATTTTCGTATCGCATCTATGCCTGTGTCAATCATTTGTAGTAGTCTCAGGGATCCCTTAGTGCTCTAACAGGGCTATCCAGAAAATTTTGATACATCTCATCCCAGTTCTCCGTATCCAACTTTGGCCATGCCGTATCTTACAAAACAAAGATATTGTTTTTTGTTGGGTCCCTGGTCATGTCGACGTACAGGGGCATGAACAGGCAGACACGCGCGGCGTGTCAGCAGTACAGGACCTACCAATTTCCTTTCGAGGTGTTCCATTTTGTGGACTATTTTAGCTGCAATAGTACCCACTTCGCACCGTTGGCAACAACGTTGGTCAACTCTGCTCGGTAACAAACTTCATTTATTAAACCGAGACATAGGTTTACTGGCCCGTCTTCTTGTCATACAGTGCCGAGGTTAGGAGACCACTCTCTCCCCCTTCGCATTGGTCACACTCGTCTTACTCTATGGGTATCTCATGGAGGAGGCACCTGTTCCTCTCTGTGAGCAGTGTCAATTTTCCCAGTATCGATTAGCACCATTCTGTTAGACTGCCCTCTTATCAACGAGCACGCAGAATTTACCTCCTACGTCGTCTTCGTTCTATACTTCTCTCTTTACTTCCTTCTTGTGATGGACCCTCCTTTAAATCCTGGACTCTTCATTGACTTCTTGACAATGATGATTTACTCCACAAACTCTGATGATACTTTTCGCAATCCCTAGCCCTTTTTCTAGTTCAGTCTCTTGCTGCCCGTACCCTTTCAACATCCACTACCCCGCTGTTATCCGTAACCATTACTCATCATTTCCTTTTGCACCTTGAGGTCCTCGGTTCCTTCCTTGTCACTGAGCGCTGTATAGTCCTTGTGGCTTAGCGACTTCTTTTTTGCTTATAATAATAATAATATATTTGAATGTGAGATCCTCTGACATTTTATAAACCTGATACAGTTTTGATTTCTTCAAGTTTCATATCTTGAGTAGTTGAGATTTCTCTTCATAGAACTCATATTATATCTATGGCCCACTTAAAGATTTTGTTGATGTTTGCTTGGAGTCTTGCAGAGGTCTTCGATGGAGGACGCTGTCATGGCAGTTCGGTTATCGTCTGGAAAGGAAGACATGGAGCCATGGCTTACATCTCTGGTCTATTTCATAGAGGATGAGGACAGGATGGGAGCGAGTATTTAAGTACTGGCCTTGTGGAACTGAGCTTTTTGCTGTAGCTGCCTCAGACTTTACTCTGTTTACTGTTACTCTTTGTGTGTATTTGTTAGGAAGTTATCAGATCCATCTACAACTTTTCATGTTATTTTCTTTATCAAACATTTTGTGCTCTCTTACATCATGTTCGCACCTTGTGTTGAAGGCTTTCGCAAAGTCTAATGTATATAATAATCTGCATTATGTTTATTCCTCCTAAAAACATCCGGACTTTGTCATAGTGGTACTGGCCTGATGTGTCAACACATCAAGCTTTTAGGTGAATCGATGGAAAAATAAAACTGCTCTTTTTGAGCTGCCATCAATTTGTTTGCTTATCAGCATGTCAGGAACCTGTCAGCTGCCAAAAAAAGGCCATCCTACATTATTTAATATGATCCAAGTCCCATCGATTTATCGCTTAAACCAGAAATTTATCAGATACACTATATCCCAGATTCTCCATGGTTGGGGCTTTAATGGTTCTTCTAAGTAGTGTATTTATCTTTTAATTATCCGGTGCAGTAGGAAAAAGGGTTTTGATGTTATTGTCGATAAGCTGTGAATCAGTAAATTTAGGGCTAGATATGAGAGAATATGTCTGTGTGGTAAGTGTGCACAATGTAAAAAAAACATTCTGAAGTATGCAATGCATAGTGAGCAAAAAAAAACTGTGACTATGATTTTTTTTTAAAACAGCATCTTTGGTGTATTTTTTGTTTGGATTTTATGGTTGTATTCGCGTTTTATGGTGTCATTTGATAAGGACTGCGAAGATATATTACAGAAATTGAGATGATTTCTTTGGGTTTTAAGGCTGAAAAAGCTTGAAATCGAGTTGAATAGCAGAAAATGTTCGATTTTTTTGCCGATGTTCAAGAGTAAACCAATCACGTAATGTGCCCAATATACGTCCAATGGTGGGGCTAATATGTGTTCACCAAATGCACTGATGTTGTTTATACCCTTATTACAATGATGCACATAACAGTAAATTTCTATATTTTTGTGTCAATAAAAATTATTTGTGTGAATAAAAAAAATCAAACAAAATGGAATATCATGTGTATTGCCTGGGAATGTAATTAAACTTTGACTGTTGCAAGCCCCCCTTTCTGAAACTGTCATTCATATGTCGCAAAATTTTTGGGAAAAAATAAATTCTTATGAAATGATAGAGAATCTTTTCCCGATGGTGATGACACCAAACAAAAGTACGAAATTTGGTCGAAAACTCACGGAAGTACGCTCCTGCGAAGTCGTAGCAATCTGGACTGGCATATACGCATCGGCGATTTCGCTGACTTTGAGCCCTATTTTGGCCAAATTTCCGTTGTTCAGTTGACCAAACTCATATCCATTTCTTTAGAACTCATTTTTTTATCAGTTGAGTTACAAGAAACCGCCCATTTACGGATTGAATTGCCCAATAAATAGGTCCAGAAATTGGCAATTTGGCCAATTTTCATGCGAATTAAAAAAGATGACAATCTTTCTAAATTAGGATCAGGAATAAACAATGTAGACATTCTTGGCACTAAATAACTATCCTCTGTTCATTAGTCAGTCTCTAGGCCACCTCTTATTTTACTATTGCTTCTTTTTTGATTTTTTATTCTTACAAAAAAATACAAAAATTTACTGTTATACAGACTACTGCATTATTGTAAAAATGTATAAATAATATCAGTGCACTATAAAAGATTATAAGACTCCCAGTTGACGTGTATTGGACGTGTGTATGAGTTTAGTGTAGAGTTTTCTTGAAATTACTGATGACTGCTGATCCATGGTCTGAAGAGAGGAGGTCAGTTAGGGGATGAGAAACTTTACAGTGATGAAGTCAAACTCTGACAGGCATATAGTCCTGCGAGCTTGGAGGGGGAGCGTAGCATTGTCCATTATGGAGGCCTTCAGAGCAGGTTTTTTCCTCTAAATACTTTTTACAATTGGTCCAAACACAACATTTTAAACCATTCGCTTGAAATATTCTCTGGTTACCCAAGCCTTTGATATTTGACCTCTACATCACAGGTAACCGAGTTTTCTGCACGTTATGTTTTTTAATTTTTTTTTTTTTTTTCCAACAGAGTCGGCCGTCTCCCACCGAGGCAGGGTGACCCAGAAAAGAAAGAAAATCCCCAAAAAGAAATACTTTCATCATCATTTCAACACTTTCACCTCACTCACACATAATCACTGTTTTTGTAGAGGTGCTCAGAACACAACAGTTTAGAAGCATATACGTATAAAGATACACAGCATATCCCTCCAAACCGCTAATATCCCGAAACCCCTCCTTTAGAGTGCAGGCATTGTACTTCCCATTTCCAGGACTCAAGCCCGGCTATATAAAAATAACTGGTTTCCCTGAATCCCTTCACTAAATATTACCCTGCTCACACTTCAACAGCTTGTCAGGTCCCAAATACCATTCGTCTCCATTCACTCCTATCAAACACGCTCATGCACGCCTGCTGGAAGTCCAAGCCCCTCACCCACAAAACCTCCCTTACCCCTTTCCTTCCAAACCTTTTCGGGGACGACCCTACCCCGCCTTCCTTCTCCTACAGATTTAAATGTCTCCATGTCATTCTACATTGATCCATTCTCTCTAAATGACCAAACCACCTCAACAACCCCTTTTCAGCCCTCTGACTAATACTTTTATGAACTCCACACCTTCTCCTAATTTCCACACTCCGAATTTTCTGCATAATATTTACACCGCACATTGCCCTTAGACAGGACATCTCCACTGCCTCCTCACTGCTGCATTCACAACCCAAGCTTCACATCCATATAAGAGTGTTGGTACTACTATACTTCATACATTCCCTTCTTTGCCTCCATAGATAAAGTTTTTTGACTCCACATATACCTCAACACACCACTCACCTTTTTTCCCTCATCAATTCTATGATTAACCTCATCCTTCATAAATCCATCCGCCAACATGTCAACTCCCAAGTATCTGAAAACATTCACTTTCTTCCATACTCCTCCTCCCCAATTTGATATCCAATTTTTCTTTATCTAAATCTTTTGATACCCTCATCACCTTACTCTTTTCTATGTTCACTTTCAACTTTCTACCTTTACACACACTCCCAAACTCATCCACTAACCTTTGCAATTTTTCTTTAGAATCTCCCATAAGCACAGTATCATCAGCAAAAAGTAACTGTGTCAATTCCCATTTTGTATTTGATTCCCCATAATTTAATCCCACCCCTCTCCCAAACACCCTAGCATTTACTTCTTTTACAACCCCATCTATATTAAACAACCATGGTGGGCATTACACATCCCCGTCTAAGACCTACTTTTACCAGGAAGTATTCTCCCTCTCTTCTACACACCCTGACCTGAGCCTCACTATCCTCATAAAAACTCTTTACAGCATTTAGTAACTTACCACCTATTCCATATACTTGCAACATCTGCCACATTGCTTCCCTATCCACTCTATCATATTCTTTCTTTCAACACACCAGCCGTATCCCACCGAGGCGGGGTGGCCCAAAAGGAAAAACAAAAGTTCTCCTTTCCATTTGTAAATATACAGGAGAAGAGGTTACTTATCATATGCCTTTCAATCCCTAATGCAATAAAAACTTCCCTACCTTTATCAAATACTGTTCACATATATGCTTCAATGTACACACGATCTACACATCCCCTACCCACTCTGAAACGTCCTTGCTCATTCGCAATCCTACATTCTGTTTTACCTCTAATTCTTTAAATTAAGACCCTACCATACACTTTTCCGGGTATACTCAGTAAACTTTTCCCTGTATTTTTACAGTTCTTTTGCCCCCCTTTCCCCTTTATATAAAATTAAAAATTAAAAAATTTTTTTCTCTTTAAGGATTACATGCTGAGTTTACAAAATTTTGGGTTATTGTGTGGTTTACAGTTTGAAAAATAATAATTACAGAGTTTACCACTAGAACACCTAGCATGGCTGGATTTCGGGCAGATTTAAATTTTAAATCTTAAGTTTAAAATATCAAAAATTTATTTATTAGGGACTTAATGCACTCCCCCAGTCCCTAGGTACATTCCCCCCGTTTCATAATTTTTTAACAAAAAAGTACCAACCTCCCCCCAACACTTACCCCCCCCCTGCTTTTAACATTTCTGTCATGATCCGTCATTTCCCAGTGTTTTACCCCCTTTCTTTTAATGCTTACGTACCTCCCCACACTTACATTCGCTCTTCTTCACTCCTAAAAGATGGTATACCTCCCTGGCCGTGCTAAAATTACTGCCTCCCTTTCTTCCTCAACATTTAAAAGTTCCTCAAAATTTCTCCCCATCTACCAAATACCTCCTCTCCCCATCTACTAACCCCCCTATCTACTTTTAATGACAAATCCATATTTCCCTAGGCTTTCTTAACGTTTAACTCACCCCAAAAAATTTTTCTTATTTTCATTAAATTTTTTGAAAGTGCCTCCCCCACTTTCATTGCTCTCTTTTGCACCCCTTCACCACCTCTTCACCTTTCTTTTACTTCCAATACTCTGCTATTTTTTAAAACACTTTGCTTTGTAAAAACCTCTCTTTACTAACTTTTTCTCTTTTCACACCCTTTTATTTCATCTTCCCCCAATCATCCTCTTTCTTCCTGCCCCCACCCTTTTTATAACCACAAATTCTGCCCCAATTCTAAACTGCATTTTTTAAACCTTCCAACCCCCTAACCCCCCCCCTAAAATTTTTTGCATAGCCCCCCTTTCTGTCAAAAGTCGCTTATTCTCGCCCAACTTTCCCCCTTTCCCCTTGTTTTTTACACTTTCACTTCCTCCCACTTGTTGTTGCCACCTTCCCTTGTCCCATCACTTCTTACCTAAATGTGCTACAACTAAAAAAAAAATCCGACAAACAGTTTCCCCTTATAAAATTTTAATCCTGGAGCCTACCACAAACCTTTTTTCCACCAATACATAAATTAACAAAATACTTTCATTAGTGCTCTCAAACCTGGTTTTTTATTTATTTCCCTTTTTTTCTAAAATATGTATTACTTATTTCCAAATCTTTCTACACAAGCTCAATTAAAGGCTCCCCCTTTTCATTTTCCCCCGGCACCCCAAATTTTTCCTCTACTCCCTCCACAACATTTTTACCCACTTTGCTTGAAAAACCCCACCACAAATCTCTCACACTTGGTTTTAAAACTCCCATGTTCACTAACATTTCCCCAAAAACTGTCTTCTCCTTACATTTTCTTTCTCCCGGGCAAAAAGGTTACTATAAACCACTTTTCACATCCAACCCTTTTTTTTACCCACAAAATCCCTTTAATTAATAATTTATAGCCCTTTTTCCTGCCCGCTTTTCCTTCAACTTATTGTACTCCTTCTTTAGCTCTAACTCTATTTGAAACCCCTTTACCCAATCCCCTTTATTCCTCTCCACTGAAAAATCTCCCATCCCCCTTCAGCTTTGTTTCACTTAAAGCCGGACATCATTCTTCTCATTCATAACATCCACAATCATCTCTTTTTATCATTTGCACAAATCCACCACATTCAACTTCCAAATTTGACAATTTTTTTATTTTTAGTAATTTTAAGGGAAAAGGGGTTATAGCCCCTTGCTCCCGGCATTTTAGTTGACTTTTACAACACGCAGGCTTATGGAGGAAAAATTCTTATTCCCCTTCCCCCCTGGTATAAAAAGGAAAAATCAGATATGTGTTAAATAAACATGTCATGTAAGTGTAGTGTGATCTAATTTAAAAAGAAGTAGCAAGACATTTCCCGTAAATTATTTATTAATATTATAATCAGAAAAGAAGCACTAAACCCAAGGGTCATACGCTATTTTTTTTTTTTAAAGACCCTTTGGTTTTCAGAGTGGTAATCTAGAGGCTTCAATTTTCAATCCCCACTTGCATTGACACGAACAAGGAGTTAAACCCATCCTTTAGTGGGGTTTTGTCCTGGGAATCTTCTCCTCTTGTGTAATATAGATCCTGTTAGGCATTTTCTTCCAAAACAGGCCTGTTTTGTCACAATTAAAAACTTGTGGGGGAACAAAACTCTCAGCCTCCTCAAATTCCCCAAACTCTGTAACAAAATCGTTGGTGGCATCTTTATCATCACTGGCTCTCTCTCCATACAAGTTCTAGCACGTGAGTTGTATTCCAAACAAAGGTTGTATACCAAGCAAAAATTTTCATGTCCAAACAGGACGTTTACCAAGTTGGACTTATTCCAAAGCAGATGTATACTGAGGTACCACTGTATTAGTGTCCATGTGATAATTTGTGAATATTAGTGTCCAACAAGGGACATAATGTTAGGTAAAAGGACACAAGTGCAACTAATGTGACATTTTATTGTGGCAATGTTTCACTCTCCAGGGTAGCTCCTGGGGAGTGAAACGTTGCCACAATAAAATGTCACATTAGTTGCATCTGTCCTTTTTACCTAACATTGTCAGTAATTCTACCAATATTGCTATAAGGGATGTAATACCAGTGGTGATACTCTTCAAATTGCTAGTGCTCCCTTGTTTGGAAAACTGCTCAGTGCTGATGGCCCAGTTCAAGGCAGGATAAATATCAGAGCTTGAACAAATACAGAGACTGATTGCAGCCTACATAGAGCCAGTAAAGCATTTAAATTACTGGGAATGGCTTAAAGTCTTGAACATGCACCTATTGGAGCAGAGGAGAGAGAGAGAGAGAGACATAATATATACCTGGAGAGTACTCGAGGGCCTTGTTCCAAATCTTCACACTGCCATAACAACATACTGGAGTGAGAGATAAGGAGGAAGTGCAAAATAAACCCAGTGAGGAGCAGGGTTTTGGTTGGCACAATAAGGAAACACTGTATTAATATTTGTGGCCCCAGACTATTCAACATCTTACCAGAAGATATCAGTAACATGGCTGGAACATGTAGAAGTCTTCAAGAGAAAACTGGACAAGTATCTTCACCACGGCACCAAAGTGCCATGCCATGTGTGCTGTGTCACTGTGCCGCCATGTTCTTTCGTGTTTTTTTTATGGTCTTTCTTGCATACTAGAACTTTAAACCATGCCAGTGAACTTATAAGATATATCCCTCCAGCGCTTGGAACTAATCTTGCAGAAAATAATATCTACTGAGTCAAAAAAGGAGAATCAGTGTACAATAAGGCAGCATAACCATACTCTCAGAGGGGAACTTTAGGCCTAGCGTACCAGTGAAAATAACAGTAGAACTTTTTTGTCAGAGGAAAGACAGTCTCCCTCATAATAGTGTGTTATACATAGTGTTGTAATGTGTACCATAGTGGTACCATATGGATAATAAATGATAAGGTGAAATTTAAAACTGAAGGGTTAGGCTCAAAGAGACAGGTTCATGTTGTAAACAGTTGCCAGCAGTTGCCAGAACCCTCCCACACAGGTCTGCTAGTGTACCTGACTTATAATTAGTGATTCCAGGGTGTAAAACATTCCTGTTGAAATACGAAGAGGTGCAAAATCTTGAGGAAATACGAAAAGTGTACAGTTTTGTTGAAATATGACAAACAGTGTATAGTTGCTAGTACTTGTGATGGAGTGACGTATACAGTGTGTGTGTGGTAAACCTGTAGTTAGCAGCGGTCGCAATATACACAACGAAAATTATTATTCTTCCAGTAATCTCCATATATTGAAGCCATCGATGCCCAAACATGCAACTTATACTTTTTGTATCAAACTGAACATATACAGTGGACCCTCAACCAGCGATGGCATTGATTAACGATAAATCTGACTAGCGATACATCTTAACGCAAAAATTTTGCCTCGACTAGCGCTTAAAATCCCGACCAGCGCTATTCGATCTGTACGAGACTCGTCCACTTTGGCCTGAGCGTACCTCACTTGTCCCGTGGGTGCCAGTGTTTACAAGCCAGCCACCGTGGTCGCTTCCAAACACACAACTGGAACATTTCATATTATCACAGCCTTTGTAGTGATTGCACCTGCAAAATAAATCACCATGGGCCCCAAGAAAGCTTCTAGCGCCAACCCTACAGTAAAAAGGGTGAGAATTACTATGGAGATGAAGAAAGAGATCATTGCTAAGTATGAAAGTGGAGTGCGTGTCTCTGAGCTGGTCAGGTTGTATAATAAACCCCAATCAACCATCGCTACTATTGTGGGCAAGAAAACGGCAATCAAGGAAGCTGTTCTTGCCAAAGGTGCAACTATGTTTTCAAAACTAAGATCGCAAGCGTAGAAGATGTTGAGAGACTCTTATTGGTGTGGATAAACGAAAAACAGATAGCAGGAGATAACATCTCTCAAGCGATCATATGTGAAAAGGCTAAGAAGTTGCATGACGATTTAATTAAAAAATGCCAGCAACTAGTGATGTGAGTGAATTTAAGGCCAGCAAAGGTTGGTTTGAGAGATTTAAGAAGCGTAGTGGCATTCATAGTGTGATAAGGCATGGTGAGGCTGCCAGTTCGGACCACAAAGCGGCTGAAAAATATGTGAAGGAATTCAAGGAGTACATAGACAGTGAAGGACTGAAACCTGAACAAGTGTTTTAATTGTGACGAAACAGGCCTGTTTTGGAAGAAAATGCCAAGCAGGACCTACATTACTCAGGAGGAAAAGGCACTCCCAGGAGATAAGCCCATGAAAGACAGGCTTACTCTGTTGATGTGTGCCAGTGCTTAGTGGTGATTGACAAAGTGAAGCCTTTATTGGTGTATCACTCTGAAACTCCCAGAGTGTTCAGGAAAAAACAATGTCGTCAAGGCTAATTGTGTGTGCTGTGGAGGGCAAACAGTAAGGCATGGGTCACTAGGGACTTTTTCTATGACTGGTTACACCATGCATTTTCCCCACTGTGAAAAATTACCTAATTGAAAAGAAATTAGACCTTAAGTGCCTCCTGGTATTAGACAATGCTCTGGTCATCCTTCAGACTTGGCAGAGCGGCTTTCTAGGGACATGAGCTTCATTAAGGTGAAGTTTTTGCCTCCTAATACCACTCCTCTCCTGCAGCCCATGGACCAGCAGGTCATTTCCAACTTCAAGAAACTGTACACAAAAGCTATGTTTGAAAGGTGCTTTGTAGTGATTTCAGGAAACTCAACTGACTCTAAGAGAGTTTTGGAAAGATCATTTTACCATCCTCAATTGTGTAAACATTATAGGGAGGAAGTGACTAAGAGGACCTTGAACTCTGCTTGGAAATAACTGTGGACAGAATGTATAGACAAAA
The DNA here is from genome assembly GCF_026875155.1 of Cherax quadricarinatus. Taxonomy (NCBI): domain Eukaryota; kingdom Metazoa; phylum Arthropoda; class Malacostraca; order Decapoda; family Parastacidae; genus Cherax; species Cherax quadricarinatus. The sequence goes on from NC_069472.1 coordinate 29,829,946, forward strand.
GGGATTGTGAAAGGGTTTTGAGGCTAACCCTGAGATTCCTATGCCAGTTGAGGAATCCAATGTGGACATAGGGGAAGTCCCTAGGGGTTGGAGGTTAGTGGGGAAGGATGAGGAAGAGCTGGTGGAGGAGTGACAATGAAGAATAACATGATGAGTTGCTAGATCATCTTGAACAGCAAGAGGCAGACCTGAGGGAAACTGCTTGGAGAGGAGGGGACGAGAGAAGAGAGTGAGAGAAATTGAAAGAAGTTGCTACATCTAAGAATAAGGAAATGGTGTTAAAGTGGCTTTGAGTCAACCTTTTTTGATGAAATCACCCTGAACACAGCTACTGCAAGGCCGTGTTGGCACCTTACACTGACAATGTTGGGAACCACTATTAGGAAAGTCATGAAGAACGAGAGGTTAGGTATATATGATGACTGATATGTTGTGCGACAGAAGTACAGTGATGACTATGATGTGGTCCTAGTGGCATTAAAAGAACAGGGAATTAACCCCAGAAAAGACTTGCTACTCAAGTGTAATGGAAGGGGTATTCCCCTTCGAAAACCTAAGAAGATAACGGTCTCCCCTCTTACCCATCCCATCAATCATCACCAGATTTCAATAAAGGTAAGTTGTCATGTAATCTGTGCATGCTGCTTCAGTTTGTGTTGTATTAAATTAATATTTCATGTGTAAAATTTTTTTTTTTCAATACTTTGGGGTTTGTCTTCACGATAAATTTGATTTTCCATTATTTATTATGGGGGAAAATTTAAACTTGAATAAAGATTATTTCGATTAACAATGAACGGATTAATTTGGGGTGAGGGTCCATGAATTACTGTTTAATTTTTTTTTACAGTAGTCCTTTTATGAGCTAGTCCAAAATAACCATGTGAGCTAATACTGTTGCCCGGATTCATCTTACGACGGATTTCAAACAGATTCATTGAATACAATGTATCATCTGACTGGTTTCCATAAATGAATGGGCTCTATGCTACCCTATCAAGACACTCAAACAGTTACTACAACAAAAGTTACAGTACAGATTAAACAGATTACTGTTAAGGTGCTATTGAAAAAAAAAAAAAAGATATGCAGTTCTACACTACTGGATTCTTCCAGTTTCGCTGTAGGAAATTTGGGAGGGATTAACGGGATTTTGCTGGATTCAGGCGGATTCCTCAAAGCTTTTTGTGGAAATTAAAGGCCGGATTTGGTGGATTCAAATGGTTTGTTGGTATTAATAGCAAATCGGTAGAAACCGTTACAAAAAATTAAATACATCGGGGAAGTTTAGACAAAGCTAGTATGAGAGTGTCCAGTATTTTAAGTGACCACTACATGAAGATCTGTGTAGTCTTCAGGAAAAGGGTATGGGAATGAAGATATGTCTGGATTTGCTTGCCAACTGTGTTGGTCAGTGGTCCTTATATATGCATGGATTTTTAAAACAACCTTGACATAAACACAGTGATTTTTGTGAGTGCTGCCCAAATGAGTATACCTGATGAGGAAATGACTCTATATTAAAAAGACAGAACACCAATTAAAACATCATTCTTTTGAAAGACTGTCATGCCATGGTTAGGAAGTTGGGAAAATAGGTGGGTGTAGGGAAGGGGCTGTCTTGGACATGTATGAGAGTGCTAGTGTTGTCTGGAGGAGGCGTTCCTGCGGGTTCCTACTGGATGTCTTTTGTTGTTAGAGCTATGAGGGTTCTATGTGTTGTCCTGGATGACATGAGACAACCTTATTCAATCTACACCCCCCCCCCCCCCGAGGTTCAAAAATATAGAGTTACTGCTGGAGATGGAAGCATTGATGTCATACAGGGGGTAAAAGAAATTGAGGGAAACAGGAAACATAAGAAACAGCAGTGAACTCAGGCTAAAATAAATCCTAGCAATCAGAAGTGCAATCTATGTAAATACTGTGCTTGTGGTATTTGCAGGCACGGGTATATATGATTAATCACGTGGGAATTGCAACTTTGATCCATCCAAAAAATGGGCCCCAATGACAACAGGAGGAGTGCAACTTCGCTTCTTGCATTTATTTCACCCAGAAATGTCACTCATCAATCCACGAAAGAAAATGTACAAGGGAATACTGCCAGGCAATAATCTAAAGGGGTCTAGAAGACACAAACCAGTCAGATATGGAGAGGAGGGCCACAACTCTCAGGGGGACAGGGTTATTTAGTGCCTGAAGGAAAAAAGACTGGCAAGAATTGTCAGTAATCCTACACACTGAAATCATTTTGGGAGAGTGGCTCATTACATTGGCCTCTACCCCAGAACAACAGATATTAGAAGCCAGTAATAAACTCCCCTAAATTCACCAATCCGTACATTTGTCTTTGCAAACATACAGGGTCTCTAAAGCCGTCAATCAAAAGCAACAAAATTCCTTACATCATGGTCTGCTCACGGAAAAAGTCAAATGCAATGTTTGCTGAATTCTCAGAGGACCCACATTAAGGATCATTATGTCAACGAAATATGGATCCCAGGTTATAAGTTTTCTGCTGCGACAGACTAAAGAGGGCAACGGGGGGGGGGGGGGGGTTGGATGTATGTCACAGTACTACTAAACATCTCTCATGATGATTGATGCTGAGTTTTAGGCGTTAAAGATCGAAAATCAAACCTTGTCATTGTGGTAGTATACAAAGCCTCCAGATGCAATTTCCTGCAATTCAGGAAGCAGCTTGAGAAAATTGACTTCTGTCTGGAAAATATCCCAAACTCCTGCCCCATATCTCTTATAATTGGAGATTTCAACTGAGACACCTAAAAAGGAGGGAGTATAGCAAACAATGTTTTAGCAGAGATCCACCCCAGGAGGCAGCTCAGATGAAAATTCACAACACCACACACGAACTATTAAATCTCTGCAACCAAATATTCACATTAACAGTTGAGCCTACAGACGAGAAATTGCGTGGACCTCTTCTTCACTAACATGACGATCTGATACGTAACATAACTGTATCAAAGCAATTCACTCAGATCACAACATAATAGAGTTACAGGACTGTATGAATCATGGCTTGGTTCGCACTAGGTGAGCAGTCATGATGTCTCTTCACGACTATTCAAATTTTAATAACAAAAACATACAATGGGATCAAGTAAACCATGTCCTAAATGAAACAAGGTTAGGAAAGATAGCCTAAAAACAACAGTGGTCCTGAACATCTGCCTTGAAAAAATGAAGTGTATGTTGGTTCTTGAGATCTGCTCAAGACATTCATTTAGAAAAAGAACAAGTTGTTAAAATAGGAGTCAGTCCGTTCTATACAGACGAAGGCGGAAGAGTACAGAGCTGCTGAGTAGGGGTCAATATATCTGTAATAAAATCGAAGTTAAGCACTAGTCAGTGATATTGTAAAGATCGAACTTAAGCTGAAGGAACTTTAGGAGACAGATATCACTGGAGCAACTGAACAAGCCATAAAGGAATTGAAACCCAAATACTTCTTCTCTTATGCCAAATCTAGAGAAAAATACAAATCCAGTATTGGGCCTCTGCTTAGGTGGGATCGGTCATACACTGATGACAGCCAAGAAATGAGGGAGTTTTTTAAAGTCCCCTATTATGACATAGTGTTCAGCGATCCACTGCCCAATCTCAGGGTGACAATCCAATGATTTTCTTTATGAACGGAAAACCCGAATCTGGGCCATCAAATCTCTCAGTTATTATTATTACTCCTCAAGATTTTGAAGAGGCAATTATTATCATGCCCATGCACTTGCCAGGGCCCAGACTCGTGGAATCTATGTTGAATCATTGTTTTCTAATAATGCATTTTTGAATATACGAATATATCTTTTGGTCTTATTCAAATTAGATACATTTTAAGTAATAATTACTGTACAACTATGATATTTTTAAGATCCTACTGTTACTACTATGTACAATCCTTAGTGTTAAGTAGTGTTGTAGCCAATAATGTTGAAGTCGGCCATAATGCCTAGGCATATTAGAGGCTCTTCTATGCATGAAACCCACTATTGTAAATACAAAATCTCAATGTCTTTTGCAAAGAAAACTAAATTATAAATAAATAAATAAATAACTGCAAGAAGTCCCTATGTGTGCCTTCAGCATTTATTTGGAGAGGGATAAGCATGGGAACAGGGGTCATCCCACACACACTATACAAACAGGACAGCCCCACTCTACAAAGGTGGCAGTTAATAGCAGTTGCAAAGAACTAAAGACAATTGCACTAACATCCCATATCAAAAATAAATCTTTAGAGAGGGTTTAAGAAACAAGATAGCCAAACACTAGATACCTCGGTTACAAACCAGGGCAACATGGGATTTAGTGCAAGTCGCTCATGCCTGTCCAGCTACTGGTCCACTATGACCAGGTCCTGGGACACTGTAGGGATAAACAATATCAGTTGTAGTATTACGCAGACTTGCAACAGGCTTCGACATTGTGACCATGGTGTAATAGCACACAAAATGCAGGATTGAAGGAGAATAACTGGAAAAGTTGGTAGATGGATCTACAACTTCCTGACAAATAGAACACAAAGAGTAATAGTTAACAGAGTAAAGTCCCAGGCAGCCACTGGTAAAAAGCTATAGCTTCCACATGGCACAGTGCTCGTCCCATTCTTTTCCTCATCCTCAATTTCTGACAGAGACGTATTAAGCATTGCTCCGTGTTTCCTTTGCGGGGAGGACACCCGGTTCAACTGGCTGTGACCTCCTCATAGACGACACTGCGAGATTCAAGCGGACATCAACCAAATCTTCGAAATGGGCAACTCAAAACAATTATGACGTTCTACAAGGAGAAATTTCAACTACTTAGATATGGAAGGAAAAGCTTGAAGAAAATAAAAATGTTGTAGGGTTATACACAAAATTCTAACCATACAATAGAGCGGAAAAGTAATGTGAAGGATCTGGAGTGATAATGTCAGGGATCTTGCCTTCTAAAGACCACAACAATTTACCTACTCTATTGCTAGGAAAATGATAGAATGGATAACGAGAACTTCAAAACTAGGGACGCCAAGCCCATGATTGATTCTCTTCACAATCGATTGTGCTCTCTAGGCTAGAATATGCTTGTACATAAAGGCCTCCTTTCCAAGGGCTGGCGACATTTTGCAGACCTGAGAGAGTGTACAAGAGCTTCATGGCTAACATAAGTGCGATAAGCACCTAAAATTACTGGGAAACAGTTGAAGGTCCTGATTATTTTCCTCAATGCAGGCAACGAGAGGATTCGTGCTATATTACTTGGAAGGTCTGGATGGATTGTAACCAAAACGCGAGTGTGCAACGAATAATCAGCTTTGGATGAGATTTGCATAGAAAGAAGCGTGTTGGCAGGAACAGTATTCCTGTGGCGGTGATTGTGTTCGTTATGCAACATGCGACCTACTGATGAAAAGATGGGTTTTTCGATGGGTGCCCACGTAAGTTCACCGAGAGACTACACAATAAATGTCGGGGCCCAATGATGTTCACTTGCCTTCAGGCATGAGAGTGTAGGATATTCTGTGGATAGAAGGTTGCCAAGTGTGATCCCACGGCGTCTCCTGACTGGAGTCTTATTAGATGTAGGCTGTACATGGGCTGGTTGAGAGCCCGGCTTGGTCGTAGTACATGACCTTCCGGGCTGTGGTTCGTTATAAACAGCTTGTGTGGGCAGCAGTACAGCTGTTCCACCATGAGGACTGGTAGAAGGCGGGCCACCGGGCATTGACCCCCGAAACCTCTCCATGTTAACTCAGGTACCCAGATCAACTGGCCTCCAGAATCAGCTGTTGTCCAGGGCTGGAACAGATGTGCCCAGCACTTGGACGGGCTAGGAGTGTAGCAAGACTCTCGAAATGGTGGACAAAGGTATACAGTGGACCCCGCTTACGTCACCTCCAATGCGGACCTATATGTAAGTGTATTTATGTAGTGCGTTTGTACGTGATGTAAGGGGGTCTGAAATGGACTTAATCTATTCACATATTCCTTTATGGAACAAATTCAGTCTGTTCTGGCACTCTGAACATACTTCTGGAATGAAAAAATTATCGTTAACGGGGGGTCCAATGTATTGTGAAAACTTGTGAAGTTAGATGTCCCATGTGATAACTTGTAGATAACAAATAGATTGGTGAAGATCTTCTATATTAAACAGTTAACTGGCATTGTAACTTATGCTGAACTCCTAATCATCTTTTTGTGTACTTGACATTAGGGTCTTAGGGGTTAAAGCTATATGGGGATGCATTTCTTGGATCTCACTGTGACCCAAAATCTGTATCAGTTGGTTTAGTTGTGGAATTGCCTGTCCATGTGGATATGGTTGTCTTCTATAATTAACATTGTGACAGTGAGAACAATTTTAATTACTTCTTATGGAAAACTTGAAGAAATAATAGCTAGAATTGAGTTACTACAAATTGGTGGATGATAATGTTTTTCTATAGTTAACCCTTTCAGGGTCCAGAGGCCAAATTTCAAAAGTGTGCACCAGTTCCATGAATTTTCAAAAATAATTTTATTTTTTTCTTATGAAATGGTAAGAGAATCTTTTTCTGAAGGTATTTTAATCAAAAAAAGTACACATTTTGATGAAAAAATTGGCGAAAATTATGCTCTCACAATTTTGATGTTGTCAGCGTTAATTTACCACCCAACAAATCAGCGATTTTGCCGACTTTGACTCCGTTTTTGGCAAATTACTTTATTACGTTGACAAATTTTAGCTATTTCACTCGTGGTGTATTACTTCTATTCTATCGATGAGCACAAGAATTTGCAAGTCAACTGTTTCAACTTACCAAAAATAAAGTTGATTGAAATTTGGTTTAATTTGGCCATTTAATAACTTTCAGGGTCGGAGGCCCTCTCATAAACTTGTTTCTCTGGGTCAGAATTTTTCGAAAAAAAAAATTCTTATGAAATGATAGAGAATATTTCCCGATCATAATGAATTATGCATCTCGCGAAGTTTAGTTTAGTGGTGTTCGTGACGTGTTTACGCATCAGCGATTTTTGCCACTTTCCAGCCCAATTTTCGGACAATTCCAATGTGACCAGTCAAACAAAAATCATTATTTTTGCTAGAACTCCTTTTTTTTCTATAGAAAGAGTACAAGGAACACCCATTTACGATTTCAACTATCCAATAACGTGGTCAGAAATTGGCAACTTGCCAATTTCACACAAATTTCCGAAAGATGCCAAATTTCCAATAGGGTCCAGCATAAAACAAGACAAGCTATTCCTTGAGACTAAAATAAAATTTTGTCTATTCATTAGTATGTCCCAGCCTCTATAATATTTCTTTTGCTTTCCACTTTGAATTTTTATTCTCAAAAAATTAGATGATTTATGTTATGCCAGACTACTGCATTAGTTTAGAAATGGTTTAAATATATCTGCGCACTTGTGGAAAGAATATTAGACTCACCAGTTCACATGTATGGACGTTGTGGCAACATGATTTGTTTACTTTTGAACCTTGGCAAAAAAACAAAAAAAATCGAACATTTTTGCTCTTTGAACTCAGGTTCAGCGACTTCCCTTGTGAAACAATCAAAAATCTCTCAAATTTTGTAAATATGTTCTTCCATTTCTATAAATGCGAAAGGTTATCTAGAATTCTACCATAAAATACCATTACGAAAATACAGTGCACAAATGTCTCTGTTTTAAAGCAATAAACGTGGTCAGAGGTTTTTTTTTATCATGCACTCTGTGCTGTCAGAATTGTTTTTATACTGATGCACACTGTCCTACTTTAGACCTTTCTTTCTTATGTAGGCCTACAGCTTTCTCTCACTAGATTTGAAGGTGCTAGATTTATGCGTACTAGTACGGCACACCTGGCGTGCAAGCCATTGGTACGGAACAACCCTGAAAGGGTTAATGCAAAGTTCAAATTTTCCAAATTTCTAAATAGGGTCCAGAAATAAAACAATGCAGACATTACACAATAGCCCGCACAAAAGAGAGAAGCTTTCGTCGACGTTTCGGTCCAACTTGGACCATTGACAAAGTACACTTACAGAGGTGGAGCAGGTGGTATATAAGGCAGGAAGAGGTGGAAGGTGTTAGTTGTTGTTGAGTTGTTTGTAGTTGTTGTTGTGTTGTTGTAGTTGTTGTAGTTGGTTGTTGTTGTAGTTGGTGTTGTTGTAGTTGTTGTTGGTGTAGTTGTTGTTGTTGTAGTTGTTGTTGTTGTAGTTGTTGTTGTTTTTAGTTGTTGTTGTTAGTTGTTGTTGTTGTAGTTGTTGTTGTTGAGTTGTTGTTTAGTTGTTGTTTTAGTTGTAGTTGTTGTTGTGTTGTTGGTGTTGTTGTAGTATTAAGTAGTAGTATGTAGTAGTAGTAGTAGTAGAGTTAAGTAGTAGTAGTATTAGAAGTAGTAGTAGTAGTATTAGTAGTAGTAGTAGTAGTAGTTAGAGGAATTGTATATAATAAGACAGGATGAAATTATGACACATGCACAACACCGGGCTTCCCATCGTAGACGTTTCGCCATCCAGCCAGCCACGGATGGCGAAACTCCAAACAAAGACAACCTGATGTCGGCAATGGGTGTCTTATTTTCATCAGTAGTTGTAGTAGAAGAAGAGGTATAGAGGGTAATGGTAGGGTGTAGAAGTGTGGAAATACGGATGATGAGACAGTCATATACAAAAGGAAGGGGAGCCTGCAAGAGAGCTAGATACCACAGAGGTGGGAGAGCAAGGCACAGAGGTGGTGAAAGGGTGAAGTGGTGAAATTAAATAAAGGGAAGAAGGAGAACAGAAACGGGCAGGAAGAGAAAGGACTAACCAGAGGAGAAAAGGAGAGAGGAAAGGGAAGAGGAGAAGTAAAAAAAGAAGAAAAAGAACAAATGAGGATTCAGGTTAGTCTCGGGTGTTTTGAAGTTCGGAGCTTTTTACAATGTAGTGGGAGGGAGGCATTACAGAGACGAAGCAGGCTAGGTACATACAAGGAATGTTGTGTATTCGAGACGGAATTCAACTAGACGGCGACTGTTCGAGTTGAAGTTGGGAAGACGTGTTAGCAGTTACCAGTCAATAGGATGCTATGAATTTTGACGTGACAGAAAGAGATTGTTAGTGTCGGCAAGCCGAAACACTATTTTGTGTCACTATGTCTGTCAGAGAAAGAGATCGACCAGTTTTCTCCGAAGTAAGTGGACCGGTTAACGATTTTAATCCGTGCAAGAGCTCTTGTTATGCGAAAATATTGTTATGCGAATGAATGTTCACATAGAAAAAATGGAATAAATTAATCCGTGCAAGTCGCCCAAAAGTATGAAAAAAATTTTTTTTTACCACATGAAATGTTATTTTTATTACACACAAGAAAAAGGCATGCACATTAAATGACACTTACTTTAATGGAAGATCTGGTGATGATTGATGGGAGGGAGGAGGGGAGAGAGTGTGTTAGTGTTTAGAAGGGGAAATCCCTTCCATTAGGACTTGAGGTAGTAAGTTTTTCGGGGGTTACTTCCTTCTTCTTTTAATGCCACTAGCGGCCAGCTTCAGAGTCACTGGACTTTCTTTAGCACAAAGATATCTGATCCTTTGTGGACTGTTACCTCTCGTTCCTTTATGACTTGCTAAATTGTTGCACAACATTGTCAGTGTAATAATCAGCTGCACGGCTGTGCAATAGCTGTGTGAGGGTGATTTTCATCATGAAGGTTTGCATGCAGCCACTTAGCGCAGATTTCCTTTATCTTTGTAAGTAGGCAACTTCTTCAATTTCTCTCTCCCTCTCTGAACAGTATCCTAGGTCTGGCTCTTGCTCTTGAAGTTGATCTATCAGCTAATCAGTGGTTTGAGTTCTTCATTGTCCTCCTCCACCAACATCATCCACTCTCCCACTAACCTCCATAACCCAAGGTACTTTCCCAATGCCACAATGGATTCTCAACTGGCACAGGATTCTCAGGGTTAGCCTCAAACCTCTTCAAACTCCCTTTTGTTACACATTCGCCACAGGTTTCTTCCAAGCGAGTTCAAGGGTCTCATTTGTCACTTCCGCCATAAGGCTTACCTTTAAGGTTTACACCTTGAGGTTATTAAAGTGATCTCTCCAAAAAAATATAGTAGAGTCAGTTGAGTTTTCTGAGGTCAGTACAAAGCACCGTTCAAACAGTAGCTTTTGTGTACAGTTCGTGAAGTTGTGAATAACTGCTGGGCATGGGCTGCGGAGAGGCAGTGGTATTAGGAGGCAAAAACTTCACCTAATGAAGCTCATGTCCCATAATGTCGCTTCTGCCAGTCTGAGGATGACAGGGGACATTGTCTCTAACACAAGGAGGCAATTAAGTTCTAATTTCTTTTCAGTTAGGTACTTTTTCACATTGGGGGCAAATGCATGGTGTTAACCAGTTATAGTAAAATTCCCATAGTGACCCTTGCCTTACGGTTTGCCCTCCACCAGCACACACATATTATCCTTGAGGGACATTGTTTGCTGAACGCTCTGGGAGTTTCAGAGTGAAACACTAATAAAGGCTTCACTTTGAATCACAGTCGCATTGGACACATCAACAAAGTGTAAGCTGTGTTTATAGGAGTATGTCATGGGTGTGCCTTTTCATTGAGTTTGTAGGTCCTGCTTGGCATTTTCTTCCAGAAAAGGCTGTGTCTCACAATTAAACACTTGTTATGTTTCAGTCCTTCAGTTTCTATGTACTCCTTGAATTCCTGCACATATTTTTCATGCCGCTTTGTGGTCCGAATCTGGCAGCCTCCATGACTTATACACTATGGATGCTCTACGTTCTGAATTCTCTCAACCTAACTTGGAGGCCTTTTAAATCACTCTCTTAATCACTAGTTGCAGGCATTTTTTGCGATTAAATCCTCATGCTACTTCCTAGCCTTTCACATATGATCGCATTGAGAGACGCTATCTAGCTATCTGTTTTTATTTACCACACCATAAGGTCTCTCAACATTTCAATCACATTGCGATTTTTTTTTCTTTTTTTATTTTTTATTTCTTTGTTTCGAAAACACAGTAGACCTTTGGCAAGATCAGCTTCCTTGATTGTTTTCTGGTGCCCACATTAGTAGCGATGGTTTGATTGGGGTTTTTGTTAAGCTTGAACTAGGTCGGCTATACGACTCACCTTATTCTTCTCAATTATCTCTTTTCTTCATCTCTATAGTAATTCTTTACCTTTGGGTGTAGGGATGGCACTAGAAGCTTTCTTGGGGCCATGGTCACTTCATGCCGCTTTCAGGAACCAGCACCGAAATACTGTAATAATACGGAAATATCCGAGTGTATGCTTGGATGTTACGCGGAATGATTTGGTAAACCAATTTAGTTTGTCCATATATTTGGATCTTTCCAAATTCCTCTAATTCCTCCAATTAAAACCTTTAAATACAATTACATTCTTTCCCCCCAAAATTACAACCCCTACCATAACATATAAAAAACCACCAAAAAACAAAAAAAAAAAAAACAAAAAACCTAACCCACATTCCATTTAAAAACTCCCCCCAACCACACCCACCCCCCCCCCCCCCCAACAGAAAAATCGCTATGTGTGCCTTCGTTATGCGGGGTCCCTGTATTGAAGAGGACAGGAGGAGCAAGAAATAGAGTAGACACCAGGTACATCTGTATAGGGAGGAGAGGTATGAACGTGATTAGTGGGAAGAGTGTTAGTTGGCAGAAGGTAAGCTTGATGGTAGGGACGGAGAGAATTGTTGTGATTAGAAAACCGGAAATGAGGAGGCACGGATAGAAGTGTTCCGCATGAGTAGAGAGTTTGGGAGAGAAAAATTGCGTTTAGCACGTGAAGAGCGGCAGAGTCTATGGAAATGGGAAGGGAAGCAAGAGGGAGAACGAATTAAGAAGAGTGGAAATTTTGCTGGAAGGAACTGTCCCTCTCTTCCCTATTTCTATGGCCTTCCCAAAACTCATGAACCGGATATTCCTTCTCGTCCTTTCATATCCTCTAGAGGTTCTGTCTCTTATTCTCTTGCTTCTTGGCTGAGCCAAAACCCTCAATCTTTCTTGGTATATTTATCCTGCCACAGCCTTACTATTCAAGACTTCATTGAAAGGGTTCGCTCTATCCACTGTCAAGATGCTTAGTCTTGAGTTGATCCTCTTCACCAATGTCCCTCTTGTGATTTGTCCTTTGATTTCTTAGAGAGAAGGCCAATGATGGGTTTCTTCATTCTCCCTTCCCAATGATGGCTTTCTGATCTGATCAGTCTCTGTTTGGACTCTAATAACTCCTTTCTATCCAAGGGAAATTTCTTCTACCTTCGTTGTCGCTATGGGTAGCCATCTCTCTCCTGTCCTTGACTAATTTTACATGGAATACTTCGAGACTGTCTTCTTCCTACCTCGATGTGCAACCTTCACTTGCTCCGTATGTGGATGACATCTTTGCTCTGTGGCCTCATGACTCAGTCTATTCACCCTTTTCTTGTAGCTTCTTAATGAATCTGCCCCTTTCCATTAAAGTTGTAAAGCTGAATGGGAAACTAATTCCTTACTCCTTTCCTTGATGTCCATGTTCACCGATCAGATAAGGTTTTTATTTCCTTTTACAGTAACTTTGCACTGTGATGTACATTCCACTACTTTTTCCTATCATGCTTCCTGTCAAGAAAAGTGTTCTTATCTCTCTCTTTCTCCGTGCCCTCTGCATCTGTGTTCCTCCACGTTCCTTCCAGCAGAAAATTTCCACTCTTCATAATTGTTCTCCCGTCTTTTTGGCTTTACCCTTCCATTTATTGACTCTGACCTCTCTCGTGCTGAACGCAAGTCTTTCTTCCCAAACTCTCTATCATGGGAACTCTTCTATCTCTGCCTTCCTACATTACGTCTTTTCTAATCTCAACAATTCCTCTCCGTCCTTGACATCAAGCTTACCTTCTGGCCAGGACTAACACTCTTTGCACTTATCTCGTTCACTACTCTCCTCCCTCTACAGATGTTCTGGTGTCTATACTTTCTTGTCCTCCTGTCCTCTTCAATACTTGGAGAAAGAAGAGAAAACTGGTCGCTCTCTTTCTGCAGACTTAGTGAGACAAAAACTAGTGTTAGGCTGCGAACACTCTACAATGCTCCTTTTCTGTCCGTCAGAGATCATAGCAATCCTATTTGACTGGTCTTCTGCTAAAACTGATGTTTCCCTATTTCCAACTAGAACAGTCGCCCGTCTAGTTGAATCCTCTTCTAATACACAACTTTTCTTGTAGATCCTTAGCCCTGGCTTCGTCTCTGTAGATGCCTTCCTCTCCCACTACATTGTAAAATGACTCTCCAAACTTCAAAAACACCGTGACTACTGATCCTCAATTTTTTCTTTTTCTTTTCTTCTTCTTTTTTTCTTCATTTCCCCTATCTCTCTCCTTTTTCTTCTCTGGGTTGTGTTTTCTCTTCCTGCGTGTTTCTGTTCCTTCTACATTTATTTTATTTCACCACTTCCTTTTCACGCCACCTCTGTGGGTATCTAGCTCTCTTGCAGTGCTCCCTTCCTTTGTTTTTGACTGGCTGTCATCTTTATTTCCCACTTCTACCCTATCACTTACCTTACTCTCTTCTTTATACAATACTAACTGAAAGTAAGACTTGTGCTGGTCTGATTGTCTTTGTTGTGGCGTTTTCGGCCATCAGTGGGGCTGGATGGCGTAAACGTATTCGATGGGGATGCCCGCAGGGTGTTGTGACTTGTGATCTTAATTTGATCTGTCGGTATTATATACAATTCTTGTACTACTACTACTACTACTACTACCTCCACCTCTTCCTGCCTATATATAGCCGTCCTGCTCCACCTCTGTTAGTGTGATTTTGTCAATGGTCCAAGTCGGACCGAAACGTCGTCGTAAGCTTCTCTTTTATGTGCGGGTTATTTGTGTATCGTTCCAGTCACGGTATTGTGCCTTTTTGTTATTAATGCAGACATTCCTGGCACTAAACTAACATTACTTGCTGTTCCAGATGAATGTGATGTTTTCTATGTTAACCAATGCTGTCCAGTTGGATATGTTGTCTTTATTCACTGGAGTTACTGGAGAGGGTTTTTGGGGATCAACACCACCAATGAACGTCTGTTAGCAGCCTATGTGGCTAGGGTCTGACCAACCAGGCTGTTACTACTGGCCAGCACGCAAGCATGACTACGAACCCACCAGCCCGGCTTGGTCGATATGACTTAGGTGCCTGTCTAGTGCCTTCTCTTGAAGACAGCCAGGGCAATTGGTACATTCCCTTTTAGTAGTTCTGGAGGCATTGAACAGTACTAGGCCCAAACTATGTGTTGCCTCTCAGTCTGTACTCGTGATTCCATTGCTTTCAATCAGACAATGTTGCAATCAACTCTGCCAAAGTTTTTTAGCATTCATAAGGAGTTAATTTTCTTGTGATCGGTTTGTACCAATCCCTCCAGGACTTCAAGTGTATATTATTGTGTATCTCTCTCGCCTGCGTTTCCAGGGAATACAGTTCAATTATCGTCCAAGTGGATAAGAAAATGGCTGATAAATTATGAGTAACAAACTTCTCAACGTTAAAGCTTTAGCACTCTTATGGACGATCTTATGCACAGTTTACATTCTTATGCTCATCTTGCTCTTTGAGATAATTATCTCTTCAACTTGTCACTTTGGTAAGTGATATGTTGAAATTCTGATTTCTGAAGTTTTTTTTTTCAGGATTTCAAACTCCACCTGCAAACCGATACCATAGCAGTTGGGAGGTGGATTTCGCATCAAATATATTGCTACCTTCAAGCTCTATGACCAAGCTAGGGTGAACTGTTTCAATGCTGTATGTATTGTAAATGATGTATTATGTTTAATATTTAGTTGCATGATGTTTGTAAAGTGTGTAGTTATTTGTTTACTACATGACTGGGACACTCCTGCCTTCACCAGGCGATGCATCAACAACAACACCAAGCATTGGCGACTCACCTTCACACATATTTATGCCTTTGGAGTTGCAACCCATCTGTACTCTCCAAGTGTAAAGGTTCCTTCCACAATTCGGGAATCAGTTATCGGTTCTTCAGTGATATGGCTACTAATTATTGGCTAGCATAATTTCAAATCTCCAGTCGCCACACCAACCTGCTCGGATACGTTATGCTGTCGCTACTTGTGCATAAGTCATTCCAATTGTCATTTTTCTCCATTTAATTGTTTTAACGTTACTTTTACCCTAGCATGGTTCAATGAAATAAAAGCAATGTGATTCTCAAATTATGTAGGCACCTCAAGTCATTATCATCAAAGATAAGTGTGTTTTGAAGCCATGTGTTGCCATGTAATAAGTTCATGAAGCAGGAGAATATGTTTTATTATTACGTAATAACAAAACTGTACAGCTTCATTCCCATCATCACAGTTGATCTAATATGACATAATCAAACCAATGCTAATCACCCTAAACTATGTTAATATTCAGACATGATATAATATTTGGCATCATACTGAGCAGTTCGATGCAGTATGAAGTTATATGGTATACATACCATTCTCTATTCCCTGTCTTGGGGCTTATATTAGAGATAAATGGAGTAGAGCACAGCCTAACTGTAGTACCTTCGTACTGCACCATAAACCTGAAACATCAATGTTATTTTATCTATTTAGTTATCACACATAGCAGCTATTTTAGAGACTCTAGGATCAACCCAAAAAAGCAAATGCTTATATTTTAGTACCTGGCTTGGGTACCATATATGATTGTTTTGGTAAACATTCGATTCCCAGCCAGGGTATGAAACATTAGGCGATGTTTCTTTACCAACCTGTTTGTCTATGTTTACCATCATATAAATGGGTAACAGGTGTTAGTAGACTAGTGTCGGTGTTATATCTTGGGACACTGACTAATTTTCTTGAAAATATCTTACATAACAAGCTGCTTTCTATATTACGGAAGGCCCCGCTTTACGCGTCCAGCTAATACTGGACATTTCAATTATGACCATAAACTCCTAAAAAAAAAGTCCCCCATCTGACTTTCTAATTACGGTCACCGTGCCACCTGTTTGTTTACTATACCCATGAGCTCATAAGCTATAGTCTCTTCCATTTTTGTTGGTAAAACTCCAATAATTTCAAATGGTTTTTATAACTGTATTTCTATTTTACATATATACCTGATATTATACTTGGTGTTATACCTGACCTAAATTAAAACTCTACATACTGTGCTGGCATGCAGAGGTTACCATTAATAATTGGTATGTGTCTTATGACCAACTCCATATTAGTCAATGATATTAATAATCATGCCATGTTATTTAATGTCGTTATTACGTTAATATACACATTTTCATTAAGTCTGACTCCATGATATTTTTTCAAATTTATAATAAAACGATGCATAACATATAAATAAGATAATATACACCCCATCAGTAGAATAAATAAACTTACATATGTGAGATGTGGTAGCATAACGACTTGTGCATCCAAGTGACGCCATATTAGAAATGATAATAATATAATAACATACTCACCGAGTCATCATTAAATGTCGTATATTACGTTAATATACACATTTTCATTAATCCATCCATGATATTTTTTTCAAAATTATATAATAAACACGATGCATAACATATAAATAAGATAAATACACCCCACAGTAGAATAAATAAACATAAATGTGAGATGTGGTAGCAGACGACTTGCACAAGTGACGCCATATTAGAAATGATAATAATAATAATAACAATACTCACCGAGTCTCATTAAATGTCATATATTACGTTAATATACACATTTTCATTAATCCATCCATGATATTTTTTTTGAAAATTATATAATAAACACGATACATAACATAAAAAGATGATAAATACACCCCACAATAGAATAAATAAACATAAATATAAGATGTGGGAGCCACATAACTTGTACAAGTGACGGCAAGAATAACATTTTCTCTAATCTAACATAAGAGAAAATGTGTTACTGGGGGTAACTGTAGAAAATTATTCCTTTCGTATGTATGTAAGTTTATTCAGGTATACACAAATACAGTTACATAGATTATCATACATAACAACATACGTGTAGAGAACCTAGGATAACCCAAAAAAGTCAGTGGGACTTATTTCCATTGCCTTCACTCAGAGCTTCATTTCTTCTCAAAATGATGTTACATGAGAATGGGAGTGTTCTTCTTTATTAATTCTACCGTATCAATGTAGAGACAACCTGTACACAATGTAACTTGTACACAAACCAGACGTGTACACTTCGTTTGTTTACAAAACTTACGTTCGCCTGGTTTGTTTACATAACTCTGCGCCTGTCCCCTCTCATGTACTCATTCTTTCTCTCTCTCATTTATTCGTTTTATCTCATTTACTTACTCCTGACCCTACATTAAGACTACAAATATTTTAAGGTAAGTAATGAGTGAACTGTATATACATTTTATCGCTCTGGGATGCTTAAATATCATAGATTAGTATGTGTGGGTGGGGTGGCCTGGTAAGGTAGCCTGGCTATTACCATACATACCACACTTGATTTCTTACAACAAATACTACTTGTCTCACCCTAGATTAAGACTATAAATATTTTAAGGTAAGTAATGAGTGCACTATGTGTGTATTGTACTTTTTTATTGTTTTTTGATGCCTGGTTCTATTGCTAACTTAATATATGTTAGTGTAAACTTGTTATCTAGTGTTTGTATGCATTTATAAGTGGAAAAAAAGGGTGTTCCACTTTACGGCGGTTTCCGCTTTATGGCGGTAGCCTGGAACCTAACCTGCCGTATAAGTGGGGCCCTCCTGTAGTAGTATGTCACTGATGTCAGCTAGGCCTGTATACCTTGTACATGTACATGTAGTAAATAAAGATATGTTATTATTATTATTATTATTTTCTCAGTTGTTTGTTGGGTTATCTTATTCAAACTTGGGCAATGTATGATGGAAAGATACTTCTTCAAGTACACCAAAAATGAAAGAAATCAGACCATAAATAGCGGAGTTCACTTCTCAGCCATTAGCAGCTGCTTAGCGGTATATTTTTTTTTTATGGTTATATTCTCATTTTTTCAGTCTCATTTGATAAAATGAAAGATATATTACAGAAATAGATATGATTTTGATTGCTTTCATGAGGAAAAGTACCTTGAAATTGCGCTTACAGTAGCGAAAATGTTCTATTTTTTAGCGAACCTCAGGAGTAAACAAATGACATCACCGTCCAATACCTGTCCGCCTGCCAGTACAAATTCCAATACGGAGTCAAGAATGGGTTGACATTATTTATACAATTATTACAATAATGCAGTGGTCTGCATAACAGTAAATCTTCTATTTTTTTGTGAATAAAAATTCCAAATGGTAAGCAAGAGTAATATAAGAGGGGCCTGTAGCCGTGACTAATGAACAGAGAAAATGTTATTTTAGTGCCAGGAATGTCTGCATTGTTTATTCTGGACCCTATTTTGAAATTGGCATCTGTTGAAATTTGCGTGAAATCGACCAAATTTCCAATTTCTGACCACTTTATTGGGTAGTTGAAATAAGTGAATGGGCGGTTTCTAGTACTCAGTTGACAGACTAGAAGCAAATAAGTTTATTCAGGTATACACAAATACAGTTACATAGATTATCATACATAGTAGTGTATGTATAGAGAACCTAGGATAACCCAGAAAAGTCAGACAAAGTGACTTATTTCCAGTACCTGGCTTAGGCTTGCCATATATGATTTTTGTTAAATATTTTTTTTCTCAGTTGTTTGTTGGGCTATCTCATTGAAACTTGGGCAATGTATGATGGAAAGATGCTTTTTAACGTACAACAAAAATTAAAAAGATGGACAATAAATAAGGGAGTTCACTTCTCAGCCATTAGCCGCCTCTTTGCAGTATATTTTTGTATGTTTTTTATGGTTGTATTCTCATTTTTTTGGACTCGTTTGATAGAATGGAAGATATATTACAGAAATAAACATGATTTTGATTGCTTTCATGACAAAAAGTACCTTGAAATTGAGCTCAAAGTAGCGGAAATGTTCGATTTTTGCCGATGTTCAATGAACTTTGTGTAAGTCAAGTTGGTTAATTTTATTAAGTGTATTCTAACCTAACCACTCTGTAATCTGGTAAACTCAGTAATCCGGAACACTACAGGTCCCAATGATGCCGGATTTGTGATGGAGTACCAATATGACCAATAATTCTGACACACTTAAGTCATACATCACCACCCTAAATACGGATAATATGAATCTTCGTACAACACTAATTAAACATGAATCTAAGTTAGCCCACCTTGAAAGCAAGATCATCAGCCTTGAACAACAGCTAACATCAGCTGGAATGATAGAGTGTGGCAAGACCCTCCAAACAGTCATAGCCAGCCACACAGAACAAATAATATTCCTAAATACAAAGGTTGAAGATGCAGTCAAGGACTGGAAGATCAACATGGATACCCAATTGAATAGTTTGCTTACCAAGATGACAAAACCTAGCAAGATAAGTTATCTGATGCAGTAATAATTAACAGTTCACTCTTTCCTAGTGAAATGAACCATACCAACTGCAAAGCTACAACTCCAGATCATACAAGACCACCTACAGGTTATTTATTTATTTATTTATTTGAACAGGATACAGTGAAGTACAAGGAATACATTAGTTAAAGTGCAACTTGCCAAAGCCCCTTGTATGCAGAGCATTATGGTCAGCTTAAAATTAACTTAAGATTAACTAAGCAATGATATATTCAGTGGTAAAAACATTATTGTAAACAGATTACAATTTAGCACAAATGAGTTGTTTAATATATTTATAGATGGGGTTGTAAAAGAAGTATATGCCAGGGTGTTCGGGAGAGGGGTGGGATTAAATTATGGGGAATCAAATTCAAAATGGGAATTGACACAATTACTTTTTGCTGATGATACTGTGCTTATGGGAGATTCTAAAGAAAAATTGCAAAGGTTAGTGGATGAGGTTGAGAATGTGTGTAAAGGTAGAAAGTTGAAAGTGAACATAGAAAAGAGTAAGGTGATGAGGGTATCAAATGATTTAGATAAAGAAAAATTGGATATCAAATTGGGGAGGAGGAGTATGGAAGAAGTGAATGTTTTCAGATACTTGGGAGTTGACGTGTCGGCGGATGGATTTATGAAGGATGAGGTTAATCATAGAATTGATGAGGGAAAAAAGGTGAGTGGTGCGTTGAGGTATATGTGGAGTCAAAAAACGTTATCTATGGAGGCGAAGAAGGGAATGTATGAAAGTATAGTAGTACCAACACTCTTATATGGATGTGAACCTTGGGTGGTAAATGCAGCAGCGAGGAGACGGTTGGAGGCAGTGGAGATGTCCTGTCTAAGGGCAATGTGTGGTGTAAATATTATGCAGAAAATTCGGAGTGTGGAAATTAGGAGAAGGTGTGGAGTTAATAAAAGCATTAGTCAGAGGGCAGAAGAGGGGTTGTTGAGGTGGTTTGGTCATTTAGAGAGAATGGATCAAAGTAGAATGACATGGAAAGCATATAAATCTATAGGGGAAGGAAAGAGGGGTAGGGGTCGTCCTCGAAAGGGTTGGAAAGAGGGGGTAAAGGAGGTTTTGTGGGCGAGGGGTTTGGACTTCCAGCAAACGTGCATGAGCGTGTTAGATAGGAGTGGAGACGAATGATACTTGGGACCTGACGATCTGTTGGAGTGTGAGCAGGGTAATATTTAGTGAAGGGATTCAGGGAAACCGGTTATTTTCATATAGTCGGACTCGAGTCCTGGAAATGGGAAGTACAATGCCTGCACTTTAAAGGAGTGGTTTGGGATATTGGCAGTTTGGAGGGATATGTTGTGTATCTTTATACGTATATGCTTCTAAACTGTTGTATTCGGAGCACCTCTGCAAAAGCAGTGATAATGTGTGAGTGTGGTGTGAAAGTGTTGAATAATGATGAAGGTATTTCTTTTGGGGATTTTCTTTCTTTTTTGGGTCACCCTGCCTCAGTGGGAGACGACCGACTTGTTGAAAAAAAAAAAAAAAAAAAAAAAAAAAAAAGAGTATTACAAAGACAGGTTATATGGTCATTTACTGTGTTGCTGTGCATTCAGTAGAATGGAGTATTCTGTTAGGTAATGTAATCAAAAAATGAAGTTTGATTGGGTCACAGATTAGACATTTATGAGATACAATTTATGAGACAATTATTCAGTATTTATTTAGTTGTGGGTGAGTAAGTGATTTTTGAGAAGAGACTTGAATTTATAAACATTGTTTCTTTTATATTAATAGGTAATGAATTCCAGATTTTAGGGCCTTGCATGTGCATTGAGTTTTTGCATAGCGTGAGATGGACACGAGGAACATCAAAGAGTGATCTGTGCCCTGTGTTATGGTCATGTGTTCTGTTGAGGTTGGTAAGGAGATGTTTGAGGGGAGGGTTTATGTCAGAGTTAAGTGTTCTATGTATGTAATAGGTGCAGTAATAAGTATGGATGTTTTGTATGGTGAATATTGGTGGACTGTGCTGCCTGTAGTGGGAATTTATCATCATTCTGACTGCAGCCTTTTGTTGGGTAATTAATGGTCTGGATGGTTAATTGTTATTGAGCCCCATGCACAAATTCATAGGTGAGATAGGGGTAAATAAGTGAGTGATATAGGGCCAGGAGGGCTGACTGTGGAACATAGTACTTTATCTTCGATAGTATGCCTACGGTCTTGGAAATTTTTTGGAAATTTGTTGTATATGTGTTTGAAATTTGAATCTATTATCAAGGTAGATTCCTAAAAAATTTCCCTCTGTGAATTTTGTGATAGGTGATCCGTTTATCATTATGTTAAGAGGGACGTCTGTAGCTCTGTTACCAAACTGAATGAAGTAGGTTTTGTCAATGTTTAGATTAAGTTTGTTAGTACTCATCCAGGTAGATATTTTCTGTAATTCGGTATTTACAGTATTGGCTAGCGTGACTGGGGTTGGGTGAGAGAAGATGTATGTAGTGTCATCTGCAAATAGTGTGGGTTTGAGTGGTTGCGATGCTTTTGGTAGGTCATTTATGTATATGAGAAAGAGAATAGGGCCTAGGACACTTCCCTGTGGGACACCAACTGTAATTGGCTGTGCGGAAGAGTTTGCCCCGTTTGTGTACACACATTGGCTTTTGTTGCTGAGTTAAGACTTTAGGTAGTTATAGTGCCAGAGTCAGAAATAAAAGACTTGCAGTTACTAGGGAACCAAGGTAGAAAAAGTGTTATGCTTAGATTTCACACACAAAACAAAAAAAAAAATCTAATAAGTACATCAAATTAAAGCTGCAGTGGAACCTCAAAATTCGAATGTATCACATATCGAGTGTTTCAAACATAGGACCCTTTTTTCGAACCAACTTTGTCCCTATTATCGAACGCGCCCCTATTTTCGGACCGCCGGGTACCAGACCTGTCCGCCACCCCGCTCTGTGTCCCCGCGCAGGTGCCATGAGCCAGTCTGGCTTTGTTTATGCTTAAGTGAACACTAACCTGCACTTTCATTCAAACATTTTACGATTATTTCATTGTGTTTAGTGCTTGTGGGACTGTGAAATAAGCTACCATGGGCCCAAAGAAACTTGCTAGTGGTACCCCTGTAGTAAAGAAAGTGAGAAACACCACAGATGTGAAGAAGGAAATAATACAGAAGTATGAGAGTGGTGTGAGACTTGTTGAGCTTGCCAGGATGTACAGAGGGCTGTAGACGGTTATTTTGTGAGAGGGTCCAGTGACTCTCAAGCTGGTCCTAGTGGCATTAAAAGACAGAGAAGGGAAGTAATCCCAGAGAGGGCTTTACCTGAAGTCCTCATGGAGGGGGATTCTCCTTCCAAACACTAACCCCAACTTCCTCTCTCCTCCTCCCTATCTTCCAGATGCCATCACCAATCTTCAATAAAGGCAAGTAAAAATGTTATTTTATATTTATATACATAATTGAACATTATAGTATTTGTTGTGTGTATGTAAAACTGTAATTAATCTCTATAAATGTATTTTTTTTGTGAATACTTTTGGGTTTCTGGAACAGATTAATTGTTTTTCCATTATTTCTTATGGGAAATATTGCTTCGATTTTCAGACTTTTCGAATTTAGAACTAGCTCCTGGAACGGATTAAGTTCGGAATTTGGGGTTCCACTGTAAAACAAATATATACAAATGAGTGTCTTTCAAGAAAATGTCAGAACCTCCTGTACAGAGTAAGAAAAATGTGAGAATAATGACAAAATTCACCAGTGCTTCGCACGTGATGGACAAATTCTAGTAAGGAAAACAAAAGTAGACTGTGTGTATTATTTATTTTTTTTTATTATCACACCGGCCGATTCCCACCAAGGCAGGGTGGCCCGAAAAAGAAAAACTTTCACCATCATTCACTCCATCACTGTCTTGCCAGAAGGGTGCTTTACACTACAGTTTTTAAACTGCAACATTAACACCCCTCCTTCAGAGTGCAGGCACTGTACTTCCCATCTCCAGGACTCAAGTCCGGCCTGCCGGTTTCCCTGAATCCCTTCATAAATGTTACTTTGCTCACACTCCAACAGCACGTCAAGTATTAAAAACCATTTGTCTCCATTCACTCCTATCAAACACGCTCACGCATGCCTGCTGGAAGTCCAAGCCCCTCGCACACAAAACCTCCTTTACCCCCTCCCTCCAACCCTTCCTAGGCCGACCCCTACCCGCCTTCCTTCCACTACAGACTGATACACTCTTGAAGTCATTCTGTTTCGCTCCATTCTCTCTACATGTCCGAACCACCTCAACAACCCTTCCTCAGCCCTCTGGACAACAGTTTTGGTAATCCCGCACCTCCTCCTAACTTCCAAACTAACGAATTCTCTGCATTATATTCACACCACACATTGCCCTCAGACATGACATCTCCACTGCCTCCAGCCTTCTCCTCGCTGCAACATTCATCACCCACGCTTCACACCCATATAAGAGCGTTGGTAAAACTATACTCTCATACATTCCCCTCTTTGCCTCCAAGGACAAAGTTCTTTGTCTCCACAGACTCCTAAGTGCACCACTCACTCTTTTTCCCTCATCAATTCTATGATTCACCTCATCTTTCATAGACCCATCCGCTGACACGTCCACTCCCAAATATCTGAATACGTTCACCTCCTCCATACTCTCTCCCTCCAATCTGATATTCAATCTTTCATCACCTAATCTTTTTGTTATCCTCATAACCTTACTCTTTCCTGTATTCACCTTTAATTTTCTTCTTTTGCACACCCTACCAAATTCATCCACCAATCTCTGCAACTTCTCTTCAGAATCTCCCAAGAGCACAGTGTCATCAGCAAAGAGCAGCTGTGACAACTCCCACTTTGTGTGTGATTCTTTATCTTTTAACTCCACGCCTCTTGCCAAGACCCTCGCATTTACTTCTCTTACAACCCCATCTATAAATATATTAAACAACCACGGTGACATCACACATCCTTGTCTAAGGCCTACTTTTACTGGGAAAAAAATTCCCTCTTTCCTACATACTCTAACTTGAGCCTCACTATCCTCGTAAAAACTCTTCACTGCTTTCAGTAACCTACCTCCTACACCATACACTTGCAACATCTGCCACATTGCCCCCCTATCCACCCTGTCATACGCCTTTTCCAAATCCATAAATGCCACAAAGACCTCTTTAGCCTTATCTAAATACTGTTCACTTATATGTTTCACTGTAAACACCTGGTCCACACACCCCTACCTTTCCTAAAGCCTCCTTGTTCATCTGCTATCCTATTCTCCGTCTTACTCTTAATTCTTTCAATTATAACTCTACCATACACTTTACCAGGTACACTCAACAGACTTATCCCCCTATAATTTTTGCACTCTCTTTTATCCCCTTTGCCTTTATACAAAGGAACTATGCATGCTCTCTGCCAATCCCTAGGTACCTTACCCTCTTCCATACATTTATTAAATAATTGCACCAACCACTCCAAAACTATATCCCCACCTGCTTTTAAACATTTCTATCTTTATCCCATCAATCCCGGCTGCCTTACCCCTTTCATTTTACCTACTGCCTCACGAACTTCCCCCACACTCACAACTGGCTCTTCCTCACTCCTACAAGATGTTATTCCTCCTTGCCCTATACACGAAATCACAGCTTCCCTATCTTCATCAACATTTAACAATTCCTCAAAATATTCCTTCCATCTTCCCAATACCTCTAACTCTCCATTTAATAACTCTCCTCTCCTATTTTTAACTGACAAATCCATTTGTTCTCTAGGCTTTCTTAACTTGTTAATCTCACTCCAAAACTTTTCTTATTTTCAACAAAATTTGTTGATAACATCTCACCCACTCTCTCATTTGCTCTCTTTTTACATTGCTTCACCACTCTCTTAACTTCTCTCTTTTTCTCCATATACTCTTCCCTCCTTGCATCACTTCTACTTTGTAAAAACTTCTCATATGCTAACTTTTTCTCCCTTACTACTCTCTTTACATCATCATTCCACCAATCGCTCCTCTTCCCTCCTGCACCCACTTTCCTGTAACCACAAACTTCTGCTGAACACTCTAACACTACATTTTTAAACCTACCCCATACCTCTTCGACCCATTGCCTATGCTCTCATTAGCCCATCTATCCTCCAATAGCTGTTTATATCTTACCCTAACTGCCTTCTCTTTTAGTTTATAAACCTTCACCTCTCTCTTCCCTGATGCTTCTATTCTCCTTGTATCCCATCTACCTTTTACTCTCAGTATAGCTACAACTAGAAAGTGATCTGATATATCTGTGGCCCCTCTATAAACATGTACATCCTGAAGTCTACTCAACAGTCTTTTATCTACCAATACATAATCCAACAAACTACTGTCATTTCGCCCTACATCATATCGTGTATACTTATTTATCCTCTTTTCTTAAAATATGTATTACCTATAACTAAACCCCTTTCTATACAAAGTTCAATCAAAGGGCTCCCATTATCATTTACACCTGGCACCCCAAACTTACCTACCACACCCTCTCTAAAAGTTTCTCCTACTTTAGCATTCAAGTCCCCTACCACAATTACTCTCTCACTTGGTTCAAAGGCTCCTATACATTCACTTTTAAAATCTCCCAAAATCTCTCTCTCTCCTCTGCATTCCTCTCTTCTCCAGGTGCATACACGCTTATTATGACCCACTTCTCGCATCCAACCTTTACTTTAATCCACATAATTCTTGAATTTACACATTCATATTCTCTTTTCTCCTTCCATAACTGATCATTTAACATTACTGCTACCCCTTCCTTTGCTCTAACTCTCTCAGATACTCCAGATTTAATCCCATTTATTTCCCCCCACTGAAACTCTCCTACCCCCTTCAGCTTTGTTTCGCTTAGGGCCAGGACATCCAACTTCTTTTCATTCATAACATCAGCAATCATCTGTTTCTTGTCATCCGCACTACATCCACGCACATTTAAGCAACCCAGTTTTATAAAGTTTTTCTTCTTCTCTTTTTTAGTAATTGTATACAGACTGTGTGTACTATATCACAAATGAAAATGAACTGACCAGCTTCCTTTGAGATGCAAATCTTACAGAGTCTGACTAACACCAGTGACCAAATCTTTATACTACGTTAGTGTATGTTATTATTCCATTATTGTACTAGTCCCTGTACTATCACTTCCCAGATAGTATCTACTACCTCATTGTCTCATGTTTCTCACACAGTTGCTTGTGTGATTTAAATTTGTGTGTATTTTTATCCCTTCAGGAATATTGTTATTGATGAGTCCTTGATTTTATTCAAAGGAAGACTCTCATTCAAGCAATACATACCAAGCAAGAGGAAACGCTTTGGTATAAAGTTATTTGTACTGTGTGATTGCAGAAGTGGTCTCGTTTTGGATATCATTGTGTACACTGGCAGTAATACATTGAGAGATACCAGGAAGTTATTGGGTATCTCTGATGATGTGGTTCGAACAATGATGGAACCATATCTTGGTAAGGGGCATATATTATTTACTGATAACTGGTACACAAGCCCCATAATCAGTGATTTCTTGCGAGTGAACCTGACAGACGTGTGTGGCACAGTGCGTGGTAATCGTAAACATATGCCAAGGTTCGACGCCTGCACTCGCAGAAGTGAGGTGCAAGCCTTTGCTGCCAATGACACCATGGCATTTCGGTGGCATGACAAATGTGATGTCACATTGTTGACATCAGTTCACCGAAACGAAATGGCACATACTGGCAGGCACAATAAAGAGACCAATGAACCCATTCTAAAACCTGCAGCTGTCATGGACTACAACCTCAGTATGCGCTTAGTGGACAAATGTGACATGCAGATTGGGTTTGCTGATTGTGTACGCAAGAGTTATAAGTGGTATATAAAACTTTTTTTCCATCTTGTTGATATCTCCATGCTAAATGCTTATAACATGTACAAGTTGAAGACCAACAAAACACCAAAATATGGTGAATTTTGTTTGTCAGTCATCAGACAAATAATTGCCAAGTACCAAGGAGCAACACCTGCAATAGACCAGAGCCCACAAAATTACTAAAACACGCCATCTCGTTTGAGGCCTGGTGATCACTACCCCATACAACTGCCTCCTCCTGCTTTCAAGAAAAATGCTCAGAAGAGGCGTTTTGTATGTGGACATACCACAAAAGCCCACAAACATGCAGAGACACTCGTTTTATGTGTGAGGAGTGTCAAGTGCCACTCTGCATATATGCATGTTTCAAAGAGTTTCACAAGCTGCAGCAGTTCTAGGAAAGTGTTCAGTGACTGTACCCTTTATTATTATTATTAACAGTGGGTTTCCCGCTATAGTAGCTTACGCATAGGGGTTATTTCGATACGTACTTTAATTCATAAATTTTGCCCTCGCAAGTTAAAAACGCTTACCTTTTGTAGAGAATGGGTCTATGTGGGTGAGTGTGCACAGTTCGCTGCATGATCCTGCAGCACACGGCAATAAAAAAGAAAAATCCGATATTTTTTTAATAAACAGTGTTTTCGGTGTATTTCTGATAATAATATGTTGAAATTCTAGTTTCTTGTGCCAATTTGGTAGAAATGGAGAATTATATGGAAATTGAAGATGATTTTGAATGGTTTTGGGGTGCCTGAAATGCCTACAGTAGCAGAAATCGATTTTTACCTAACTTCAAAAGTTAAAATGGACAATGTCGTGAAAACAGTCAATGGTAAATCAATATCTTTAGATGAAAATACTGATACCAGCTGTTTACAAAGCCGTGCTGGTACATTTCATGAAATTTTCATTTTAGAACAAATTCGTAAAGCAAACGAAAGAGGGGCTTACATAAGACTATGGAAGATTTGTTGTGCAGAAGGTCTTCATGTTCTATACTGGTCCCTAGTGGCATTTATGAAATTGTGATAACCCGGAAAAGGACTAATTCTACCTCAAGTCCTACTGGAAGGGAATCCCCTTTAAACTGTAGAAGATAATGCTCTCCCCTCCTCCCATCACATACAATCATCACCAGATCTTCATTAATGTAAGTGTCATGTAAGTGTGCATGCCTTTTTCAGTTTGTGTGTATTAAAATTAACTTTCATGTGGTAAAAAATTTTTTTTTCATACTTTTGGTGTCTTGACGGATTAATTTTATTTCCATTATTTTCTTATGGGAAAATTCATTCACATAAGATTATTTCGCATAACGATTAACCTCTTGCACGGATTACAATTCGGTTAACGGGGTCCACTGTATTATTAACACACTGGCCGATTCCCACCAAGGCAGGGTGGCCTGAAAAAGAAAAACTTTCACCATCATTCACTCCATCACTGTCTTGCCAGAAGAGTGCTTTACACTACAGTTTTTAAACTGCAACATTAACACCCCTCCTTCAGAGTGCAGGCACTGTACTTCCCATCTCCAGGACTCAAGTCCGGCCTGCCGGTTTCCCTGAATCCCTTCATAAATGTTACGTTGCTCACACTCCAACAGCATGTCAAGTATTAAAAACCATTTGTCTCCATTCACTCCTATCAAACACGCTCACTCATGCCTGCTGGAAGTCCAAGCCCCTTGCACACAAAACCTCCTTTATCCCCTCCCTCTAACTTTTCCTAGGCCAACCCCTACCTCGCCTTCCTTCCACTACAGACTGATACACTCTTGAAGTCATTCTGTTTCACTCCATTCTCTCTACATGTCCGAACCACCTCAACAACCCTTCCTCAGCCCTCTGGACAACAGTTTTGGTAATCCCGCACCTCCTCCTAACTTCCAAACTACGAATTCTCTGCATTATATTCACACCACACATTGCCCTCAGACATGACATCTCCACTGCCTCCAGCCTTCTCCTCGCTGCAACATTTATCACCCATGCTTCACACCCATATAAGAGCGTTGGTAAAACTATACTCTCATACATTCCCCTCTTTGCCTCCAAGGACAAAGTTCTTTGTCTCCACAGACTCCTAAGTGCACTGCTCACCCTTTTCCCCTCATCAATTCTATGATTCACCTCATCTTTCATAGACCCATCCGCTGACATGTCCAATCCCAAATATATGAATACATTCACCTCCTCCATACTCTCTCCCTCCAATCTGATATCCAATCTTTCATCACCTTATCTTTTTGTTATCCTCGTAACCTTACTCTTTCCTGTATTCACTTTTAATTTTCTTCTTTTGCATACCCTACCAAATACATCCACCAACCTCTGCAACTTCTCTTCAGAATCTCCCAAGAGCACAGTGTCATCAGCAAAGAACAACTGTGACAACTCCCACTTTATGTGTTATTCTTTATCTTTTAACTCCACGCCTCTTGCCAAGACCCTCGCATTTACTTCTCTTACAACCCCATCTATAAATATATTAAACAACCACGGTGACATCACACATCCTTGTCTAAGGCCTACTTTTACTGGGAAATAATCTCCCTCTTTCCTACATACTCTAGCTTGAGCCTCACTATCCTCGTAAAAACTCTTCACTGCTTTCAGTAACCTACCTCCTATACCATACACCTGCAACATCTGCCACATTGCCCCCCTATCCACCCTGTCATACGCCTTTTCCAAATCCATAAATGCCACAGAAACCTCTTTAGAATTATCTAAATACGTACTGTTCACTTATATGTTTCACTGTAAACACCTGGTCCACACACCCCCTACCTTTCCTAAAGCCTCATTGTTCATCTGCTATCCTATTCTCCGTCTTACTCTTAATTCTGTACTGTACCTATGTATATATATTATTTTTTTTTTATTCGCCGGTACTCTCCCGACCCGGGTCTTTTCCAAGTAGTGGTGACCCGGCCTTGGCTCCCTATCTGGGGAGTGTCTCGAGACTTAATTAAGTCTCCCATGGGAGGAGGTACAAGTACCCCCTCATCTTTGGGACCAACTGTCCCCAGGCCTAGCCACATTCCCCGCCCTCACGGGGCTCGTAGGGAGAAGCTAGGCCTCTGGTCTGCCATCTGCCCCGCCCTAAAAGGGCTCGTGGGGATGGCAGTCTTATGAGCTGCAGATGGTAGCAAGCTCAGGCTGATTATATATATTATGGAACAGTAGTAATAAACAATATTTTGTATTGTTTGTGTAAAAAAGTTTTATACACAAACTAATAGTGGTAACGTTTGTTCAGTTATTGTGTTGTAAACAATGAATGTATATTTGAACAATGCACCTTACTTTGGTCTCACAGACCACATAAGTTACTTAGAAAAGAAAAATATTGGAAAATACAAGAAACCTTCGAATTGGAGTAAATAAAAGAATACCGGGTGGGCGGCATTCGCCGCTGTTGCCATACGCTGCTCATTTTCTGCCAACTTTGCACCTCTATCTCGGTAAGTACTGATGGCAAAAAAATTTTTAGGCTTAAAACACTCGGTAAAATAATCCTAACATTTTGGTAAGAAAAAATAATTTTTTTTTTTCGAATATTTTGCGACATAGAATGACAGTTTCAGAAAGGGGTCTGCTACAGTCAAAGGGTTAAATATTGCCGAGACCACTAACTTCGCCAAAGCATAATTCTGTAAGTTTTCCATCAAATTTCATACTTTTGGTTTCATTACCATTGGGAAAAGATTCTCTATCATTTCATAAGAAATATAATTTTTTTTTTTTTTGGAAAATCACAAATAACTCGCACATAGAAGAGAGGAGCTTACAATGACGTTTCAGCCCAACTTTGACCATTTACAAAGTCACTAATGAAAAAGAGAGGGGGAGGGGTATATATAGGGAGGAGGTGGAGGAGGAAGAGGAAGAGGAAGAGGAGGAAGAAGAGGAGGAAGAAGAGGAGGAAGAAGAGGAGGAAGAGGAAGAAGAGGAAGAAGAGGAGGAAGAGGAAGAGGAAGAGGAGGCGGCGAGCGGCGGCGGTGGTGGCAGCAGCAGCAGTAGTGAGGAGGAGGAGGAGGAGGAGCTAGTCATATACTAAGAAAGAGGAGCACGGCAAGGGAGCTAGGTGCCAACAGAGAGTAAGAGCAAGAACACAGAGGGGGGAAAAATAAATAAAGGGGGAACAAATACTACCACCTCCTGCCTATATGTACCCCTCCCTCTCTCTCCTTTTCATTAGTGTGACTTTGTAAATGTTTCAAGTCGGACCGAAATGTTGTCGTAAGCTCCTCTCTTATATGTGTGAGTTATTTGTGTATCATTCCAGTCATGGTATTGTGCCTTTTTTTTGTTATTTTGTTGAAAGTTCTTTGACACTGAGAGCAAGTTTGTGAGCAGCGGTCTCAACAGGGTGAAAGGGTTAAGAAGAGGTATGATAAAGCTCATAGAGCAGGTAGAGAGTGGGCCTAGTAGCGACCAGTGAAGAGGTGGGGCCAGGAGCTTTGACTCGACCCTTGCAACCACAACTAGGTGAAGTGAACACGTGCACACACACAGTCAACAGTCAAAGACCAGGTAATCAGGCTGAGGAAAAGGGGGGAGTTTACAAGAAATGACCTTAAAGTATGTGAGGAGCTCAACATGAGATTCAAAGAAGTATTCACAGTGGAATCAGAAAGGACTCCAGAAAGACAGAGAGGTGGGGGTAAACCATCAAGTTCTGGACACGATACATACAACCGAGGAGGGGGTGAAGAGGCTGCTAAGTGAACTAGATATCTCAGAGGTGATGGTGCTGGATAACATCTCTCTGTGGGTCCTGAGAGTGTGAGCAGAGGCACTGTGTGTGCCACTAACTACACCTACCATCCGACTTATGACCTGCTCGACATACGTCCACTCGACTTATGACCATGCATCTGGCAGCTGGGCTGGGCCGGCTGATGCACACCGCTGTACAATATTTGAAAATACTCGCGGCGGCAATGCGTCATGCAGGCAGGATCAGTTTGAGTAACCCTGTCCTATCAGCAGCATCATACTGTATTAACTGTACTAACTGGACAGTAAATTTCACCATGGCCCCTAAGATGAAGTCTGTGGCAAGAAAGGCTCTTACTCTCGAACTCTCTATTTGTTTTCACTGTTGCACATAAACCTGTCTGTATCTGTCTGCCTATATATCTGTGTATCTCTGTGTGTCTGTTTATCTGTCTGTCTATCTGTGTGTGTCTGTCTTTCTGTCTACCTGTGTCTATATCTACCTGTGTGTCTGTCTTTATGTCTACCTGTGTGTCTGTCTACTTGTGTGTGTCTTTATGTCTACCTGTGTGTGTGTGTCTTTATGTCTACCTGTGTGTGTGTGTCTGTCTACCTGTGTGTCTGTGTCTGTCTGTTTCAGAGCCACTCATTAAGAGTGTAATTGGTCTTGAAAGATGCCATATTAATAATAATAACACAATAATAATCACTGAGGTGCATTAAATGTGTATAAAACGTTGATATAGACATTTTGCTTAATCCATCTATGATTTCTTTTTCAAAATTATATAATAAACATGCTACATAACAAACATATAAATTAACAAATATGAGATGTTTTTCTGGTCGGCTTGACAGAGTGAACAGGAATCATTCGTGTCCGGGCTGGTAACATTAACAACAACAACAACGTTTGTTTACATAACTCATGAACCTTCACTCTCATTCTCTCTCTCGTTTATTCATTTAATCTTGTTTACTCACCTCTCACTCTACATTAAGACTACAGATATTTTAAGGTAAGTAATGAGTGGACACGATTATTATAGTTTAATAATAATAATATTAATATTAGCACATATGTATTATTGTAATAATAATAATAATGATAGGAGTGAATGGAGACAAATGGTTTTTAACACTTGACGTGCTGTTGGAGTGTGAGCAAAGTAACATTTATGAAGGGGTTCAGGGAAACCGGCAGGCTGGACTTGAGTCCTGGAGATGAGAAGTACAGTGCCTGCACTCTGAAGGAGGGGTGTTAATGTTGCAGTTTAAAAACTGTAGTGTAAAGCACCCTTCTGGCAAGACGGTGATGGAGTGAATGATGGTGAAAGTTTTTCTTTTTTGGGCCACCCTGCCTTGGTGGGAATTGGCCAGTGTGATAATATAATAATAAATAAATAATAATTACAGTGGAACCCCGGTTAACGATTTTAATCCGTGCAAGAGGGCTCATCGTTATGCGAAATAATCGTTATGCGAATGAATTTTCCCCATAAGAAATAATGGAAATCAAATTAATCCGTGCAAGACGCCCAAAAGTATGAAAAAAATTTTTTTTTACCACATGAAATGTTAATTTTAATACACACAAACTGAAAAAGGCATGCACAATTAAATGACACTTACTTTATATGAAGATCTGGTGATGATTGATGGGATGGAGGAGGGGAGAGCATTACTTCTTACTGTTTAGAAGGGGAATCCCCTTCCATTACGACTTGAGGTAGCAAGTCCTTTTCCGGGTTACTTCCCTTCTTCTTTAATGCCACTAGGACCAGCTTCAGAGTCACTGGACCTCTGTCGCACAACAAATCTGTCCATAGAGCTCTGTACCTCCCGTTCCTTACGATTTGTCTAAAATGGGCCACAACATTGCATTGAAATAGTCACCAGCACGGCTTGCAACAGCTGTGTCAGGGTGATTTTCATCTATAAAGGTTTGCAGTTCAACCCACTGTGCACACATTTCCTTAATCTTTGAAGTAGGCACAATGGATTCCACAACTGGCATAGGCTTCTCAGGGTTAGCCCCAAACCCTTCAAAATCTTTCTTAATTTCCATACTAATTCTCACCCTTTTTACCACAGGGTTGGCACTAGAAGCTTTCTTGGGGCCCATGGTCACTTATTTTCCAGAAACAGCACCGAAAACACTGTAATAATACGAAATATTCCGAGTGTATGCTTGGATGTTACCGCGGAGGCTGGCTGGTAAAACAATGGGACGGCCGGCCAATGTGAGGCTGGCTGAGGGCACATTGGACGCGTCTCGGACGAAAATCGGTAAGCGGGTTTTTAATCGGTATGCGCGGCAAAAATTTTGCGATAAAAGTAATCGGTATGCGGAAAAATCGCTATGTGATGCCATCGTTATGCGGGGGTCCACTGTATTATTATTATTAATTTAGGGCACTGGAGCACAGATCCACTGTATAACACTTTGTCTGGATTATTTGGGTTATCCTAGGTAATTTATACTATGTATGATAACTTTACTTACCTGTACCTGTGAGAGAGAGAGAGAGAGAAAGAGAGAGATGCAGAGAGAGAGAGATAGATACAGAGAGAGATATACAGAGAGAGAGATATACAGAGAGAGAGATATATATAGAGAGAGATATACAGAGAGAGAGAGAGAGAGATACAGAGAGAGATATACAGAGAGATAGAGAGATACAGAGAGAGAGATACAGAGTGAGAGAGAGATACAGAGAGAGAGAGAGAGAGAGAGAGAGATATATACAGAGAGAGATAGAGAGATACAGAGAGATAGAGAGATACAGAGAGAGATAGAGAGATACAGAGAGAGAGATACAGATATATATATATATATATATATATATATATATATATAGAGAGAGAGAGATAGAGAGATAGAGAGATAGAGAGATAGAGAGATAGAGAGATAGAGAGAGATAGAGAGATAGAGAGATAGAGAGATAGAGAGATAGAGAGATAGAGAGAGATAGAGAGATAGAGAGATAGAGAGAGATAGAGAGATAGAGAGATAGAGAGATAGAGAGATAGAGAGATAGATAGAGAGAGAGATAGAGAGAGAGAGAGAGAGAGAGAGAGAGAGAGAGAGAGAGAGAGAGAGAGAGAAGAGAGAGAGAGAGAGAGAGAGTGAGTGAGAGAGTGAGTAGAGTGAGGAGAGTGAGTGAGTGAGTGAGTGAGTGATGTGAGTGAGTGAGTGAGTGAGTGAGTGAGTGAGTGAGTGAGAGAGTGAGTGAGAGAGTGAGTGAGAGAGTGAGTGAGAGAGTGAGTGAGAGAGTGAGTGAGAGAGTGAGTGAGAGAGTGAGTGAGAGAGTGAGAGTGAGAGAGAGTGAGTGAGTGAGTGCCACATTCAGTCAGCCAATCACCCACCTGGTCTCCCACCCACCCGGCCAGCCAGCTACGTATTACACATGTTCCAGAGTTGTTTCTCTTTACTTAGGGTATAGGTTATACAACATTCTGGCAGGATGACACTATCAGTGGTATTCTCCCATTCCACTGTGTCGACAATACATAAAGATAACAGTAACATATGATACTGTATGCGATGTAAAATTTACAATACAGTTCACTACCATGTATACATTATATACAGTAAATAAATAATTAAAATATAACAACAGAAGTAAATTATGGTAAAAAAATGAAATAATGATTGTACATTACATTACAGTACTATGTAGGTAGTTTATATAGGAAAAGTTTGACATTATGCCCTACCCAGTATGTCGGCAATTTTCAAAGGTTCGATTTACGTCCATTTTGACTTACGACCGGTTGGTCGGAACCAAGCTTGGTCGTAAGTCGGATGGTAGGTGTATAATATTCGACACATCAAAACAGGGCGACTACCTGAGGCATGAAAAACAGCAAATGTAGTCCCAATTTTTAAAAAAAGAGACAGACATGAAGCTTTGAACTACAGACCAGTGTCACTGACATGTATGCAGAGTCATGGAGAAAATTACGTGGGAAAGAGTGGTGAAGCACTCAGAAGAGAATGACCTTATAAATGACAACCAACATGGATTCAGAGACAGGAAATCCTGTCACAGAACTATTGGAGTTCTATGACAAGGTGACAACAGTATGACAAGAGAGAGGGATGGGTAGATTGCATTTTCTTGGACTGTAAAAAGGCTTTTGACACAGTTCCACCCAAGAGATTATTGCAAAAGCTGGAGGACCAGGCAGGTATAACAGCTAAGGCACTACAGTGGTTCACAGAATACCTGATGGGAAGGCATCAGTGAGTCATGGTACGTAATGAGGTGTCATAGGGGGTGCCTGTGATGAGCGGGGTATATGTGAAGGACATGACGGAAGGGATAGACTCAGAAGTGTCCCTGTTTGCATTCAATGTGACGTTAATGAGGAAAATTCAGTCGGGGAAGACAAAAACAGGACTACAGAGGGATCTGGACAGGCTGCAAGCCTGGTCTAGCAACTGGCTTCTGGAGTTCAACCCCACCAAGTACCAAGTCATGAAGATCAGGGAAGGGCAAAGAAGACCACAGACAGAGTACAGTCTAGGGGGCCAAAGACTACAAACCTCACTCAGGAAAAGGATCTTGGGGTGTGTATAATACTGAGCATATCTCCTAAGGTGCACATCAACCAGATAATTGCTGCAGCATGTGGATGACTAGCAAACCTAAGAATAGCATTCTGACATCTCGGTAAGGAGTCGTTCTGGACCTTGTACACCGTATATGTCAATCCCATATTGAAGTAGGCAGCTCCAGTTTGGAACCCACACCTGGCCAAGCACATCAGGAAATTAGAGAAAGTGCCAAGGTTTGCAGTGAGATTAGTCCCAGAGCTAACTGGCATGTCCTGTGAGGAGAGGTTAAGGGATCTTGACCTGACGACACTGGAGGACAGGAGGGACTGGAGGACATAACATATAAAATACTGAGAGGAATCG
This sequence comes from Cherax quadricarinatus, assembly GCF_026875155.1. Lineage (NCBI taxonomy): Eukaryota > Metazoa > Arthropoda > Malacostraca > Decapoda > Parastacidae > Cherax > Cherax quadricarinatus. The sequence goes on from NC_069472.1 coordinate 29,866,989, forward strand.
ATATTGTGGACAGAAACAGGATGTTCCAGTGATTGGACACAGGAAGAAGCGGTCGCAATTGGAAGTTAAAGACTCGGGGGAGTCACAGGGATGTTAGGAAGTATTTCTTCGGTTGTAGAGTTGTCAGGAAGTGGAATAGTCTGGAAAGGAGGTAGTGGAGGCTGGTACCATACATAGCTTTAAGAAGAGATATGATAAAGCTCATGGAGCAGGAAAAGAGTGGACATAGTAGTGACCATTGAAGAGGCGGGGCTCAGGAACTGACTTGACCCCTGCGACCACAATCAGGTGAATACAATGAGGTGAGGACATACATGCACAGACCTTCCTAGACACACCCATCCACCCACCTACCTACTCACCTACCTCCCTCCCTCCCCCACCCAATACACACACCCACCACACACCCTGTGGAAAAACCCAGGTTTTCCCTGCAAGTGTAATGACACATTTGAAAGGGGGGAGGTGAGAGAGGGAGAGGTTTGTGATATATTGCGGTGCTGCCATGTGCCGGAACCTAATTTTAAGTTTGTAGTTTGCACATTTACATTAGGCTAGGAATATAAGTGTAAGTAGTTTCACTACCAACATTGTCGTTCTCCGTAGACCTACAGCTTGACACCATGGGTGCCAAACCTCTCAGGAGGCCTGAAGCCTCAGTCGCTATATGGAAGCTCAGTGAGCTGGCTGTGTTATCACATGAGAGGATCACATATGATATTTCTGATATAATTTCATAAGCTTCTAGTCTGATTGTTAGTGACTCATTATTGGTTCTGGGCTGGGATAGACATCTGGAAGGCTTCTAGACAAGGAATAACTTCATTTGGCTTCACAACTGAGCCCAAGGTAAGCTGTCATTGCACTTAAAGTGTTAGAATTTGTACATATATGTATTGCACAGGTATTTTCGTAGGCTTATGTTGTGAATGTGGGCAGCAGAGTCTGAGTCTTCCAGACCTTCACCCGGAGTGTTCAGCCAGCCACACCCTGGTAAGTATAACTGTGGTCAGAAGAGGTAGTGAATTTAGAAAAAAAATAATAAATTAGATCTGTGAGGTTTTAGGTTTAACATTTATTTGATATAAATTGTGAGTAAAATTTAAGATATACAATTTATAAGGTTAGTTATTCAGTAGTTTATTTGGTTTTGGGTGAGTAAGTGATCTTTGAGAAGAGACATGAATTTATAAACAGGTAGTGTTCTTTTATATTTACACGGTAATGAATTCCAGATTTAGGGCCTTTTATGTGCATTGAGTTTTTGCATAGCGTGAAGATGGACTCGAGGAATATCAAAGAGTGATCTGTGCCTTGTGTTATGGTATGTGTTCTGTTGAGGTTGGCAAGGAGATGTTTGAGGGCGTGGGTTAATATCAGAGTTGGTGAGTTTTATGATATGTAAATAGGTGCAGTAATATGTATGGATGTTTTGTATATGGTGAGTAGGTTTGAGAGTATTGATATTGGTGGAGTGTTGCTGCCTGTAGGTGAAATTTGTTATTCATTTAACTGCAGCCTTTTGTTGGGTAATTAGTGGTCTGTGAAGATGGTTACTTTGTTGTTGAGCCCCATGCACAAATTCCATAGGTGAGATAGGGGTAAATAAGAGAGTGATATGGGCCTAGGAGGGCTGAATGTGGAGCTAGACAGTATTTCGATAGTTTGCTACAGTTTGGAAATTTTCTTAGAAATTTGTTGTATATGTGTATGAATTTGAGTTCTATTATCAAGGTGGATTCCTAGAATTTTCCCTCTGTTAGCTTTTGATAGGTGATCCGTTTATTCATTATGTTAAGAGGGGACATTGTAGTCTGTTACCAAATGAATGAAAAGTAGGTTTTGTCAATGTTTAGTGTAAGTTTGTGTACTCATCAGGTAGATATTTTCGTGTAATTCTGGTATTTACAGTATTGGCCTAGCGTGTCTGGGCTCGGGTGTGGAGAAGAGTAGTTGTGTATCCGCAAATACGATGTGGGGTTTGAGTGATTGAGGAGAAGATTTGGTAGGTCATTTATGTATAGGAGAAAGAGAAGTGGGACAAGGACACTTCCCCTGTGGGACACCATACTGTAATTGGTTGTGCAGAGAGTTTGCCCCATTTGCGTAACACATATTGGCTTCTGTTTGTGGGGTTTGACTTGAGGTAGTTGAGGGGTGCACTCTTATACATAGTGTGTTAATTTTACGAGGAGCAAGTCATGGTCCACAACTGTTATCAAAAGCTTTACGTAGTCAATGAAGATCCCAGTGGGACTTCTTTTTTCTCTATTGCAGTGTTTATATGTTCAAGCATGTGGTATAATAGCTTCATTAGTATTTTTATTAGCATGAATCAAATTGGAGCAGTGGGTTGCGTATGTTTTGGGGAGATAAGGTAGGAGTAGATACGTTTATGAATTAATTTTCGAGATTTTTGCGGAGGGTGTGTGGATATTGGCCTATAGTTTATTCAACTCTGTTTGTCTCTCCTTTGTGGATCGGTGTGGTGACCCTTGACTATTTTGGAGTTACTGTAGGAAGGTGGGGATTCATTGGATTTGTTAAAGTGTGTTTGCAATGATTGGTGATAGCACTTGTGAACTTTTTTTGTATATAAAGGGTGGTAAGGTATTTAAATCTCCTGCCTTGTTTTTTAGTTGCGTTGATAATAAGGGGAGACTTTGTATGGATTAGTCGGAGTAGGAACAGTGGTGTTCGGTAGTTGACCGGGTGAGGTAGTCACTTTGGTGGGGTATCTGAGCTTGGGATTTTATTGGAAGGGTTTTGTCTATAGTGGAGAAGAAATCATTGAGTCTGTTTTGTGATTCTGTGGTGGGCGTTGGGGTATTTTTTTCATCTGATTTGCTAATTTTAATTTGCTTTTCGTGACTATCTTTTTTAGTTCCTCCGATTTTCTCGATAGGGTTTTCCAGGTCTTTTTTAATATACCTCGTAAGTTGGATAAGCTGTTCTCAAAATACTTTTTTTTTAGCCCTTCTTTTCAGGCTGGTTAGCGATTGACGAGTAAACTTTTTGTTTGAGGTCTGGTTATGTGACCATTCTGTTACTGTTTCATATTGGTGTTTTGTATTTATGGATTGAGAATGTGTGTGTTAGCCAGGGGGACTGTTCTGTCTCTTAGCTGTCATTGTTAGTTTTTTTAGGGCGTGCTTTGTTATTGAGGTATTGAGTCTTTTTTAGAAAATTATTAATACCATTTCGTCAATATCTGTATCTGATTTCTAGCTCAGTGTGCCTATATATGTTTGCTAATGCTGTTGTGAAGTTATTATGGCGTATTGTGAAGTTTGAGGTGACTTTAGTAGTGTCTTGGGGAAATTTACCAAGAGTTGTTATGAGGAAAGTGGTTAGTTGGTTGTGGTTTATCTTTAATTATGCCTGTGATTTTAAAGGGATATGGTGATTGGTCCAGAGTGGTTCAAGTAGGGAAACACTAGTCACTGTAAACTTTGTAGGTTTTTGTTACTGTTGGTAAGCAACATACAGTTATCATAGTGTTGTTGATATTTCAGTAACGTGTGGTGTCCTGGTCTTGCAGGCAGATTTATATTGAAGTCACCTAGAAGAGTAGTAAGTGATCTATGTTTCATGCTGTGAATTGCATCAGTTATCACTACCTTCTAGGTTTTAGATAAATTGGCTAATGTTTGGATGTTGGAACTCTGTAGATGTTTATCAATGTGGAGGTTTTCGTAGGTATTTGGATTTGCATTTGGCTATTATTATTCCCCATGTTCATCTCTTGTGCAAAGTAATTAGTGTGATAATGCCTAGTTGGTCTTCTGAGGAGTATATGGCTTGTGCCACCCTCCTTGATGGTCTGGCCTACAGTTGTGTAGGCGTGTAACCAGGAAATGGTATAGACCTCTGTAGTACTCAGCTTTAGCCAGGTTTCAGTTAGTGTAATGGATGGCATATTGGCATGTAAGGAATTTAGTAATGCTATGAGGTCATCCGTAATGCTTGCTTAAAGATTATTTGTTAGTTAAAGGATAGTTTTTGATGTTGTTGGCAACTGAGAAGTGCCTTTGATTGTTCTGCAGTGTAGTAATTACAGTAATGTTTGATTCATTTAAGTCATTAAAATGAAGAGGTTGGTTTTTTTGGATTATCTGGATCAATGCTTGTAATCATAAGATTTTGTAGTGAATTCTCATAGTTTGAATTAAGTATTAAAAAAAAGTAAGAGTCCTAAAGCTAAAAAATAGCACCTGAATAATTAACTCAATGTAAAATAATGAGCTTAAGGTAGTTTTTTTTTTTTTTTTTTTTTTTTTTTTTTTAAGCTAAAATAAGGAGGACAAATACATCAAAGGGTCTAGTACAAATAAGTGCATGATCAAATAATGGAGCTGGATATGATAGTGGGCTAGTCTATAAATAAATGAGCTTTGGAATATAATGCAAAATTGTGACACTTGTTCTACTTTAGCATGAGAATTGCACCCTTGATTATTTTAACTATGTGAATGTATAAGTAGGTAGTTATTATAAAGCTAAATAAAGGAGAAAATATATAAGGTGACTAAATACTTAGTAATCGGTAAATTAAAGTTAATGGACAGATGGTCACTAGAAAAAATATGTGGTTTAGAAGTAAGATCTGATTTGTAATATTAGATAAATTGAGGGCAGTTTAATGCAAATATAAAAAGTAAAAAAATGAGGTGGTTGGTACTGCTAGCCAAAAGATAGTTTTGGTACTTGCAAAAAAGTAATTTGAATATTCACAATTGCATATACAATGTAAAGTGACTAAAAGAACAAGTAGTGATAAACAAAATTAAATGGGAACAGGTAAGAAAAAATGAATATTATTAATTTGGAAGTAAGATTTGACTTTTATATTTAAAGAAATTGTGAGCAATTAATAGCACGTAAGAATGTTATATAGAGTATTTGAGTTAGTTGGCATTTAGCTATGATGAAAATAATAAAATAATAATGTACAATATGATAGTAACGGACACTATATGCACCACACGTATATTTGTATTAGGGCACTATTTAATCTGTTACAGAAATGTCAGCTTTTTCTAAGGAAGTAGAGATCTTCATGTTCGTTGAGATGGTATATTGTTGTCCTGTTGATGTTTTCCTACTTGTATTTTCTCCATCTCGCGTGAAACACTGCTGTATTTTGTTTTTCTGTTTAAGTTTTCTCAGCCTGAACAGAAGGTTTTGTCGTTTTTTTGTTAGACACTTCATTAATGTACACTCCTCATTTTTGTTTTTCACTTGTATATTGCATGATTAATTAGGTCCTTTCTTTTATCGTATGAATGAAGTCGGATATTTATACTGTGTTTACTTATGGTTTCTAACAAAACGTGCTTTCTTTGACTTTCATTGTTATGCACGATGACTTGTACGTGGTTCTGCTATTATCCTAGATAGCAGTTTCTTTGCACTTTGTTTGGGCTTTGGTTTTTGTTATGTCACTTGGGTCTGTGTGGATGTTTCTTATAACTGATCAGACAACTTTATCTTTGTTCAGTTTTGTTGTCTTGGAAATCAAGGTATTATTTACGTCTGGTGTGCATGTTCAGATTCAGTCTCTTGATTGCTCTTCAACCTTCATAATTATTGTTGTTATTTCGTTCAGTGTGACTGGCTATGATGCTTTTAGAGTATTTTACTGTATCAACACTTCCGATGTAATCTTTACTTCAAGGTTTTGAGATCTTATTCCGGGTTGGGTTTATCTTGGAATCTGTCGATCGAGTGCTGCTTTGATATCTTTGATTTATTTTTATGAGCAACTGATGTAGTAGTCCTTGATATTGTCAGGAATAATCGTACCTGAGTTAGAGGATGATTCCTTTGAAGGGTGTGGAGTAGGAGGGGGTTATAGTCACGCCGCTTTGTTGTTGTTGGTGTTCTTGTGGTAGGGCGGCGGAGAGAGGGGTGATGATACACTGGCGTCCGCTGGGTAGACAAGTTGAGTTCCTAGGGTCCTTCTTGCTGTTACTTCGTTTATTACTGGTGTTGTGTCTTTCTGCGATTTCTTTCATAGTATCACTGAAGTAGATACTGTGTAGCAATGGGAGGGAGAAGGCTTGTTTCTTGAGCTTGGGTTAAGTGGTTGTCTGGCAGCGGAGGCAAGTGTTTGGCGTAGCAGGGCTGTCTTCTTTGATCTTTAATTTTGTCAAGATTTGGGTTACATTCTTAGTATTCTTGTGTCATGTTGTGGTCTAGTCGGGTTCTTGTAGTTGAACTTTCATCTAAGGCCCATCACAAGTTTTGATGGCGAGTTTTTTTGAGAAAGATAGAGTTGGTAGGATACGTTGCTGCCGTCTGCCGCTGCCACTAATGAAGCCATTAATGATAAACATAATAAAAGAGAATGCAAAGAAATAAAATGGTTTTATAAAGTGTATTTATTGGAACACCGACAATGATCTAATGGCAGATGTGGAGGAGGTGGAGGGTGGAAAAGAGGTGATTGGAGGAGTCGTTTTGTTCATGCTTTTTTGGTTGTTTCTTCGTCATAAACTCCGATGGCTTAATTGCTTAACTTACGGATTTTTGCCTTTCTTTGCACACACTTTCATGCCTTCATTTGCAGGGTATTTCAATAAAAACCTGTCCAACGATGGATTGGGTCATCCATTCTTTCAGAAGCGTTTCAGAAATGAGTAAGGAACATGCAGTCATTAAAATAGGCGATGCACGACCAGTTTTTTTTTCAACTTTTTTCTGAGTGTTTCCTTTCAGTAAACTCTCTGAAGTCTCTCCAGAGTCCTCAAACATTTCCTTTATTCACTTGTAGAGATAAACCTCCTCTACATCTGGCTCTTCTGTTGGTACCAATTTCCTGCAAAAACCTCCGTATGCTGCATGCAACAGCAGTTCCTTTAACTCTCGTCTTCAGTGCCTAGAAGAAGTGCTCCCGATGAGCTGTTCCCATCTCCATTCATCCACCTCCTTGCCCATGGACTTCTCTGAGGGACACAAATTCCTTCTCCTGCTTTTAGTATGGATACTACATATCGAGAAGTATAGTTCTGTACTTGCTCGCCAGTCAACTACATGCACACCTATGCTCCATGTTTTTCTATGATTTCTATGCTTTATTCAGATGGACATCATCTCCTTCTCTTTCTCAGCCACTATTGTTTGCACTTTCTTAGGACCCATGGTTAGAAAAAAGATATTTGCAAATAACTGCAGAAAATGCAAGATAACACAAAGAGAGATTGCTTCCATGGTGGAGGTAACACATGCACGGAACAAGTGGACGCGGGTTGCTGGTCAGATGTTGCGACGTTTGCTGTGCCAACTAGTGTGGCGTATCTGAAGCTCACCTTGGAATCGATTTTGGCTCGCAAAGATAAAGAAAAACTGATCTGAGTGTCGGCTTGTAAACTCAGATAAAATCTAAGTTGGGGCATTCGTACGTCAAAGGTATGCCGACAGTGCCTGCACTCTGAAAAAAGAAGGGTAGTAATATTTGCAGTTTTTAACTGTAGTGTAAGCGCGTATGCATGACAGTGATGGACGTGGAATGATGAAAGTTCTTCTATTTCGGCCACCCTTCCTTGGTGGGAAATGGCCTATGTGCTTAATAAATAAAAAATAATAATTGCTCTGGAGCACTAAATGTCATATGCGTATTTCCTATAAATTTTGGTAGCTGACACTTTAAAGTGCTCAGAATGAATTGATATTAGTTATTTGTATTAATATACAGTGGACCCCGGTTAACGATATTTTTTTTCACTCAGTAGATATTTTCAGGTGCCTGTACTGAACGAATTTATTCCCATAGAAATATTGTGAAGTAGATTAGTCATTTTCAGACCCACCAAACATACACGTACAAACGACACTTACATAAATACACTTACATAATTGGTCGCATCGGAGGGGTAATCGTTATGCAGGAGGGTCACTGTAATTCATTATAAATCTCATTCATCAAACATACCTTGTCACTGAGTTTAATCCATTTCGTAGAGTGCCAGAGAGATGCTGTGATATAACGAGAATGTAAAAACACAGCTGAACTTCACATAACCCTTTACAGTGAAAGACCTTTGTACTTCTTCCATGTTCTCTTCAACCGTGCTGTGCACTTCTATTCATTTTTTAGATTTATTAAGAATATAGTTATCTTAGATTCATATTTTCATATTTGTTAGTATGGTTTAACTGCAGTTGCTTTATGTTTTTTATAATTGCACCTCTTCAAGGGGGGGCTCATTTGGCATGGTGAAGAGGCTCTGTTATGAGAATTAGACTGTCGCGTCTCCTTCAGACCGACCTAATTGACCCTCCAATCCCCTTCCTATCCCATTCTCCCCAATTCTTACCCTTTTTCTCTTTACTCCCCTCCTACCCCATCCTGTTGCACTTCTCTTTTTTGGCCTTTGGATTTTTTCCAGGCGCGCTAGTTCCTAGGTAGTGGGAAGGGTTCCGGGGTCCATCCCATTCCGTTGAGGTTCTTGGCCTGAGGTGGGCGTAGTTTGGCCGTGGAATCTGGATTGCTTGGGGATGTCCCGATCCCCTCTCGGTATCCGGGGGAGGGCCTTTGGGTGTCTTTCGGGCTACGGGTGTATTACGTTGGAAGCACTTTCGGAATTCGTGGGGGTGGTGGCGAAGGAGGTATGCTTTGTGGTGGATACCCCGGCCGCCCTCTCTTTTGTCCACGAGGCGATGTGAGGTTGCTATCCTGATTGCTGTTTACTGGCTTGAATGGGTAGGGTATGGCTGGGTTCATGCTGCATCGATGCTACTTGTGGTGCTGAGGTCCTATTGGGCGAGAGGGAGATTTCCGGCCCTTTCATTCCTCCTGGGAATATTCCTCCCGGTCCCCTCCTTTTTTTTATTCTTTTTTTTTATTTTATTTCTCTTTTCCTTTTCTTTTTTTTTCTTAAAACAAAGAAAAGGGTAATCTAACAATGGGAACTCAGTCCATGAACACTACCCGGGGCCTTTTGATATGACCCCATCTGACCCTGCCTTGTTTTGGGACCACTCTTCTCAGAATCCTGATGCCCGGTACTCTTGCTGGTTGTTGGTTCCTCACCACTTCAGGTACCTGGGTTTGACTGACTCCTTCAATTTGTCTGACACGCGCTTCCTTTTAGTATGCTTCCAGCCTTCTCTATGGTGAGCATTTTTGAATCACCTGCCCATTTCACGTCAGACCAACTCCGGTCCCATCCTAAACGCAATGACAATCTCCTGATCGATGTTACTTCGTTACTCTTCCCTTTACTCGGAAAATCATTTACTTTAAGACCGAATTCTTCTTCAGCCTCTTTTCAGCCTAGTATGGCAAAGCGCTCCTGCGCACGTTGGTAGAGATATTTCATTTCATGCTTTTAAGAGCAGTACGTGCATCGTCACTGTCAGAACTGTTCCAAAGCTCATGATTTTCTCATATTTCTTGTAGTGGTACTTTTCATTTTGCTCCATACCATAGGTCAACAGAATTTTCCGGGACATGTGACAATGACATTTTGAACAGCTGGAATCTCCAGGATCTTCCCAATCCTCAAAGTACGTGGACACTTATGTCCTTCCTTGCGGCGGGCGGAGACGATACCCTTGCATCTCGTTGGCTCGATTAACTTTCGACAGCTGTGAGCTCCCGTCCTGTTTATGTCGCAGGAATGGTTACAAGATTCGAAGGTTGATCCTACACGCAACAGTGTAAAATTGCGGCCATTTTGGTCACCCAGCGGAAAATACGTGCAAGATCTATGCTGAATGCCAGTCTGTAGGTGCAGACGACCATTCTAATAGTCTTGCAGTCGAACTCCCCTCTTGCCTTAATTGTCATGAGGCTCACCTTCGTAATCTTGCCGTTGCAGGTCTACTTTAATGAGCGTTTAGAAATTCCGTTGCCTCAAAGAGGCAGAAGGTTCCTTATGCTATGGCAGTTTCTCATCTCCGTCTCAAGGGAGACTACCGTGGTTTCTTATTATATGTTTCAAAATGTCCCTGCTTCTTGGGTCCATTTCTGCACAGCTCTGTGGTTACCCTCCCATAGACACTCCGGTATCTAATATTTATGCTGTCCTGGGTCTGACATCCCTACTACAACTCTCAGTTGTTCACACAATCTGTGTCCTTCTTCAAGACCATGACAGTGATCTACTCAATACAAGCTCTGTACAACACCTTCTACCAATTGGCCCCTTTACTTTCAGAAATCCCAAAAAGTCCCATTGCTCAAATTTCTTTGCCCCCTCCTTCCTTCTTCCCACCTCTGCATTTTACTTCAGTCTCTGTGCCCTAGTTCTGTCCCCTCTCTCTGGCTCTATTACAAGTGTGGAGGTTCACCGTCCTCCTGTACTTGCCTATCACCCCTGTCCCCACTATCACAAGTTCTCCCTCTTCTGCCGCTCCGGTTTCTGCCTCTTCTGTCCCTCCCACACTTCTTCTCCAGCCCTACAGCTCTTTCGTCCCCTTTTACTTTGGTAACAGTCCATTACTGTCCCCAATCTTTATCACCCCTCCTCTAACCTCCAATATGTTTACATTCCCATACGTCTTTGAATTCAGTAAACACTTGAAGCCATTCAGTTATATGCAGAAAACTAAACTTCCATGGAACCACTGATCACACTCTGTTACTTCTCTTCCCTCTTCATCTTCAACAGCTCCATTCTTCGCAACGGCCCATACCTTTCGCTGCTTTGATGTCTTCTGATGCCACGCATGTTGACTTTTTCTTAACCCCTCTAGACAGTTAGGTGCCCCTTCCCTATGATTCCTGGTATTTTCTTCATTGCCAGCCAGCCTATTTACAGTGAATTATCACGGCGCTCAGGGTGGTAAAATTACATAGTGTTTTCCCCCCCCCAAAGTTTCGGCTATAATTTATTGTATTCTTCGGTATCCTTTCTTCGATTGGGACTTTAATGGAATGCCCTTCTACGCATATGATATTCTACTGTCAATATTTGGTTCCATTACCTCGCTGATTTAAATCTGCAGCCCCGTATCCACTGAATAAGTGGCTTTACAGTATGTTCCTTTATTTCTCTTCTCTCCTCGAGCATTTTCTATCCCAGGAGTTTGCCTTTCTTGTTTCATCTTACCACCACAATTCTGTAAATTGGCGATTTTAATGCCCTCCATTTCCTCTGGGGGGGGGTGGGTCTCATTGTGACCTCACGTGGACATCCAGTTGGAGGCTTTTCTCAGGCGCTCTCACCCCTCAATGTTTTAAATACAGTTACTCCACCCATTTTGAGCTCGTACTTCATACTCCCTTGGCATCGATTCTATCCGGTTGCTCTACCTTCACTGCCTAGGACTTCGCCTGGTCTGTTCTACCAGACTTACTGACAGCGATCGTTTTCCCAATCATTCATACTTATCCTTCATTTTCACCTCCTTTCGTCGGCCCTCGCTGCTATTAACTCGTGATACGGGCAAATTAGGTCTTTACTCGCAACTCACTGCCTTTAGAGTGAGGGTCCTTTCCTCCCTATCTCCATTGATGAATGCTACATTCTTTTGCCTGTCGTTCTCACGCCTAGCTTCTCTTTATCCCCAAACCTCAGGCAATGGCATTTCAGAAGTGAGTGCCTTGGGGTCTCATTGTTTGTGCTGAGGGTACGATTGAAACACGCTTGCATGGGGCAGGTATCGTTACAAGTAGAACTATGAGAGAATTTTGATTTTTTAAGCAGATTGCGTGCGATCACTCGCCGGTCATCCGTGACACTAAACGCACTTGCGGCGCGAGAGATTATGTTTCCACCTACTTCACCTCTGCTTCCCCTATGAGTGCAGTTGGAAAAAAGTGAGGAAATTTATGGTAAATACTCTCCTGACCCAGGCTCTTTTCTAATGGTTGCCGGTGTTGATGTGGCAAACTCTCTTGATGTTTGCCATTGAAATTGGCCTCATCTGGTCCGTATTCCCGGGAGCTCTATTTGCCCTCGTTTCTTTCCTCAAAGTCTGCCAGAGAGTTAGATACCCTTGGACTTTTTTCTTCAGAGCAAGAGCAGTATAATGTGCCTTTTACACTTTCAGGAACTGATGGGCAACACTCTCCAGCTCTGCCGATCATCGGCAGCTGGGCCCGCACGACATTATATTCGAGATGTTACTACATTTACATCGTCAGCCTTGTAGTCCGCCTTACACCTCTTCAAATCTTATATTGGTCACAAGGAGTTCTTCCCAGTGTGGAAATCGCCATTGTTCTCTCCTTTCCACAAACGCGGTTCTACGGGAACATGTTGCCTCCACTGTCTCCACTGCTCTTATAGTGCAGTTTGCAAATGATGGAACGTCTGGGAAATTGTCGTTTAATGTGGTAATTTGTCGCGCACACACAACAGTCTCGCCACTAAGTCAGTATGGCTTATCGTAAGGCCGATCTACCATAGACCCTTATACGGCTTGGATACGTTGTTCGTAATGCCTTTTGCGAAAATACCACTCAGGTTATTGCTATTTTTTGACCTGAGAAGGGCATATGACACAATTGGAGGTATAATATTTTGGCCCGAAGCCCATTCCTTAGGCCTCCCGAGGAATCTACCATCCTTTCTTATGAACTTTTTATTCGAAAGAATTTCCATGTTCGAGTCAATAATGTGCTCTCCCCGGACTTTGTCCCAAGCTGAAGGTGTCCCTAGGTTCTGAGCACAACACTTTTTTCTCCTTGCTAGAAATGATTTGGCCTCTGTTATTCATCCAATATTTGGTGCTTCAACTCTATGCAGGCGTGACTGTCCTCTTTTACTGTTTCTCTCCAGGCAGGCGAATCGACGTGTCTCCATTGGGCCACCCACATGAGGTTTAAATTTTCCAGCACCAAAACTCGCCAATTACTTTCACTAGACGCCTCTGTCTTTCAGATCAATCCTCTTGTACCTCTATGCGATCCCTTTATCCTGAATGTGATACAGTCAGGTTTTCTAAGGCCTTCTTCCTTTGACCATAGGTAGCTGGAAACCTCACATTACTCTCTCTAAAGAAACTTTTCACAGACGGCCTGAAACTTCTTAATAAACCCTTGCTCATATTTCATGGGGAGCTGATCGCTCGAACTCTCCGTCGTCTATATTCAGCCCTCATTTTATTGGAAAACTCGATTATGGTGACCAGATCTATTCAGCGATCTCCCTGCTACTCTCTCTAGCTTTAACCCATCTCACCAAGGGAAAAATTGAGCTACTACATGAACATCATAAAGGCAGTACTGAACGGGAAGAGACGAGCGAATGTAGGTGAAGAGAGAAGGAAGGAAGCAAACAGGGGCCTTGGTCAGCATTTTCCTCTTCCCTGTTGGAGAGCTCTATGAGAGTAAGGAATGTTCCATCCTTTCTGACGCCGTGATGCCCATTGCCTTCGTACTATGTAGCTTCACGATCTCCGCATATTCCTTCCATTTATAGAATGGTCAATGTATAGCTAGACATTCTTTATTTGTTCGCAGCCTCGTTTGCTCAGTCCTGCTTCTTCGCCTACATTTGCTTTGTCATTCCCTTCAGTTACTGCTTTATATGTTCATGTAGCCATCTCACTTTTCCCTACCCCCCTGGGAAGTTCCAGCTGTTCGGGTTCTGTTCTTTCTCACTACCTTGCTCGAAAGCGATGCCTAGGTGGCCTCCACTCTCTTTTTCTTGTCCACTTCCACTCTCATTTCATGCCATTGCAGTGTACACAGATGGTCTAAGTCTTCTGACGGCGTTGGATTCGCTGCATGTTTCAGGACAGATGTCGTGCGAGGGCATTTACTATCTCGGCTAGCGTTTTCCACTGCTGAATTTATGCCATTCTAGAAGACTTATTGGTATCGCATCTAAGTGTGTTATCATTTGTGGTTCGTCTCAGACTCCCTTATTGCTTCAAGGCTATACTGAAATTTGATACACCTCACCCTAGTTCTCCGCTATCCCAAACATTGGCTACGCATATCTCTACCAACGCTGAAAGTTTTCGTTTTTTGTTGGGTCCCTGTCATGTTGATTACCAGGGGGCAATGACAGGCGACACTGCTGCACGGTAACAGTACATGACCTTACCAATTTCTTATTTGAGGTGTTCCATTTCAAGACGTTTTTGCTGTATTAGCTACCCACCTTACACCCGTTGGGATACATAACGTTGGTCAACTCTGCTCGGTAACAAACTTCTTCTATTAAACCGAGCATAAGTTACTGGCCCTTCTTCTTGTCCATCAGTGCCGAGGTTGGGAGACTACTCTCTCCCGCCTTCGCATTGGACCACACTCGTTCTTACTCATGGGTATTTATGGAGAGGCACTGTTTCATCTATGTGTGCCAGTGTCAGTTCCAGTATCGATTTGCCAATTTCTGTAGACTGACCTCTCTATCAACGAGCTACGCAGAATTCTACCTCGTCGTCGTTCTCCGCTTGTACTCTCTCTTTACCTTCCTTCTTGCTGATGGACCCTCGTTTAATCCTGATCTTCACTGACTTCTTGACAATGACTGATATACTCCACAAACTTGATGGATACTTTCGCTACTCCCCCTTCAGCCTTTTCTACCCTCAATCTCATTGCTGCCCTCTATTGTTTTCACCATCCGCTGCCTCGATGTTCTCCGTAACCTATTACTCATCCATCTCCTCTTTTGACAACCTGATACCCGCTTCCTTCCCTGCCCTGAAAATGGTATAGCCTTGTGGTTTAGCGCTTCTTTTTTTATTATAATAATAAAATATAAATAATTGCACAATTATTTCTCTACGTGCCCTATGAAATGCCATTATCAATCGTGATAATTCAACCTTTTATTTGAACCTGCACAAAATAATCCTAACAGTATTTGCCATTATACATGTAGTCAGGCTAACACCCTTCCAGTGTGTGCATGAACTTTATAGTCTTCAACTAGCCACGCATAACATCGGAAACATTTCACATTATAACAGGGTTTTTAATGATAGTACTGCAATAAGTCACATGGGCCAAGAAAAGCTTTCTAGTGCCAAACCTGCAGAAAAAGGGTGAAAATTACTATGGATAATTGAAGAAAGAGATAATGTAAGTACAAAAGTGGTGTGCGAGATCTCGGGAGCTGGCCTGGTTGTATACCAAACCCCAAATCAACATCGTACTATTGTGGCAAGAAATTGGCAATTCAAGGAAGTGTTCTTGCAAAGGTGCAACATTGTTTTCGAATAAGAGATCGCAAGGGATAGAAGTTTGTTGAGAGATGTTATTTTTTGGTGTGGATAAACGAAAAACAGATAGCAGGAGTAGGCATCTCTCAAGCGATCATAGTGAAAAAGGGCTTTAGGAAGTTGCATAGAGGATTTTAATTAGAAAAATGTTAATAGTGGTGTGATGTGAGTGAAATTTAAGCGCCAGCAAAGGTTGGTTGAGAGATTTAAGAATCTTGTGGCGTACTTAGTGTGATAACGGAATGGTGAGCTGCAGTTCAGACCCAAAGCGGCCTGAAAAATACTGTGAAGGAAATCAAGGATTTACATAACAGTGAAGAATGAAACCTGAACAAATGCTGAACTGCCATCGTGACGAAACAGGCCTGGTTTGGAAAGAAAATGCCAAACAGGGCATACATTATCAGGAGGAAAAAGGCACTCTCCCAGGAACATAAAGCCTATGAAAGATCAGGCTTACTCTGTTGATGTGTGCCAATGCTAGTGGTGATTGCAAAGTGAAGCCTTTATTGGTGTATCACTCTGAAACTCCAAGTGTTCAGGAGAAAAAGTCATCAAGTAATTTGTGTGTGATGTGGAGGGCAAACAGTTTAAGGCTTGCCGGTCACTAGAGACCTTTTCTTGATGGTTACCACCATGATTTGCCCCACTGTGAAAAATTACCTCCTGGAAAATAAATTGGAACCTTAGTGTCTGGTATTAGACAATGCTCCTGGTCATCCTTCAGATTGGACCAGAGCAACTTTTCGGGGACATGAGCTTCATTAAGGTGAAGTTTTTGCTCCTAATACACTCCTCTCTGCAGGCCCATGGACCAGCAGGTTATTTCAACTTCAAAAACTCTACACAAAAGCTATGTTCAAAAGTGCTTTACTTGTAGTGCCACTGAAACTCGATTGATCTCAGTGTATTTTGGAAAAGACCACTTTTAGCATCCTCAGTTGTGTAAATCCTTCTACGGTAATTGTTGGGAAGGGGTGGCTATAAGAGGACCTTGAACTCTGCTTGGAAAGAAACTGTGGCCAGAATTCGTGTATCAGCATCAAAAGGGATTTGGAAGATTTGAGCTAACCTGAGATGCGTATGCTAGTTGTGGAATCAAAATTGTTATGGCATTGGGGAAGCTTGGGGTTTGAGGTTAGTGGGGAAAGGATGTGGGCAAGAGTTGGTGGAGAGAGGACAATGAAGAACTAACCACTGTGAGCGCAAGATCATCTTCAAATGCAAAGAGGCCAGACCTGAAGAAACTGCTTCGGAGGAGGGGATTAAGCGAAATTGAAGAAGTTGCCTACTTCAAAAATAAGAAATGTGTGCAAAGTGGGTTTAAGTGCAAAACTTTATGGATGAAAAAATCACCCTCAACAAAGCATATTACAAGTCGTGGCTGGTGACTAGTACAATGGACACATGTTGTGAAACAAATTTAGACATATTATAAGAGGAACGGGAGTACTGGCCATTATGGACAGCTATGTTGGTGACAGAGGTTCCAGTGGAGCTCTGAAGCGGTCTTGGGTATTAACAAGAAGAAGGGATAGTAACCCCGGGAAATGGGACTTGATACCCTCTAAGTCCATATGGAAGGGGATTCCCCTTCTAAAACATTAACAATTCAACATCCCCTCCTCCCGTCCATCAATCCATACAGATCTTAATAAGGTAAAGTGTCCAGTTTGTGTTTATTAAAGATTAAATATTTCATGAGGTAAAATTTTTTTTTTTTTTTTCATATTTGAGATGTCAGAAACGGTTTCATCATTTGATTTTATTTATTTCTTATGGGGAATTAATTCACCTTACGATAATTTCAGCATACGATGAGCTTTCAGGAACGGATTAATATCGTTATGGTGAGGGTCCACTGTATATCAATAAATTTTCCTCATTGAATTAATTGCAATGCCATTAATTCATTCCAGCCACAAAAAACCACCCCAATTTTTTAGTAGACTAGTTTTTAAATAAGAAAAATGTATTTATGAATAAGAAATATTTATTTATTTATTTATTTATTTATTTATAATTTGAGCACACTTACAGGGTAAAAAAAAAATCACAGATAAGAGCAGCATGCCAAAGCACTTCTACTATGCATAAGCATTAGAGGCTGGCTTAAAATTAACTATAAGATTAAACTAAGCCAATGATGAATCAGGTGAAATACATATAATGTAAAACTGTTATATAAGCACAAGTGAGTATTACAAAAGGACAGGTCATATGGTTGCAGCATTGTTGTAAATTTACAGTTAGAATGGAGTATTCTGTTAGGTAGTGAATTTAGAAAAAAAATAATAAATTAGATCTGTGAGGTTTTAGGTTTAACATTTATTTGATATAAATTGTGAGTAAAATTTAAGATATACAATTTATAAGGTTAGTTATTCAGTAGTTTATTTGGTTTTGGGTGAGTAAGTGATCTTTGAGAAGAGACATGAATTTATAAACAGGTAGTGTTCTTTTATATTTACACGGTAATGAATTCCAGATTTAGGGCCTTTTATGTGCATTGAGTTTTTGCATAGCGTGAAGATGGACTCGAGGAATATCAAAGAGTGATCTGTGCCTTGTGTTATGGTATGTGTTCTGTTGAGGTTGGCAAGGAGATGTTTGAGGGCGTGGGTTAATATCAGAGTTGGTGAGTTTTATGATATGTAAATAGGTGCAGTAATATGTATGGATGTTTTGTATATGGTGAGTAGGTTTGAGAGTATTGATATTGGTGGAGTGTTGCTGCCTGTAGGTGAAATTTGTTATTCATTTAACTGCAGCCTTTTGTTGGGTAATTAGTGGTCTGTGAAGATGGTTACTTTGTTGTTGAGCCCCATGCACAAATTCCATAGGTGAGATAGGGGTAAATAAGAGAGTGATATGGGCCTAGGAGGGCTGAATGTGGAGCTAGACAGTATTTCGATAGTTTGCTACAGTTTGGAAATTTTCTTAGAAATTTGTTGTATATGTGTATGAATTTGAGTTCTATTATCAAGGTGGATTCCTAGAATTTTCCCTCTGTTAGCTTTTGATAGGTGATCCGTTTATTCATTATGTTAAGAGGGGACATTGTAGTCTGTTACCAAATGAATGAAAAGTAGGTTTTGTCAATGTTTAGTGTAAGTTTGTGTACTCATCAGGTAGATATTTTCGTGTAATTCTGGTATTTACAGTATTGGCCTAGCGTGTCTGGGCTCGGGTGTGGAGAAGAGTAGTTGTGTATCCGCAAATACGATGTGGGGTTTGAGTGATTGAGGAGAAGATTTGGTAGGTCATTTATGTATAGGAGAAAGAGAAGTGGGACAAGGACACTTCCCCTGTGGGACACCATACTGTAATTGGTTGTGCAGAGAGTTTGCCCCATTTGCGTAACACATATTGGCTTCTGTTTGTGGGGTTTGACTTGAGGTAGTTGAGGGGTGCACTCTTATACATAGTGTGTTAATTTTACGAGGAGCAAGTCATGGTCCACAACTGTTATCAAAAGCTTTACGTAGTCAATGAAGATCCCAGTGGGACTTCTTTTTTCTCTATTGCAGTGTTTATATGTTCAAGCATGTGGTATAATAGCTTCATTAGTATTTTTATTAGCATGAATCAAATTGGAGCAGTGGGTTGCGTATGTTTTGGGGAGATAAGGTAGGAGTAGATACGTTTATGAATTAATTTTCGAGATTTTTGCGGAGGGTGTGTGGATATTGGCCTATAGTTTATTCAACTCTGTTTGTCTCTCCTTTGTGGATCGGTGTGGTGACCCTTGACTATTTTGGAGTTACTGTAGGAAGGTGGGGATTCATTGGATTTGTTAAAGTGTGTTTGCAATGATTGGTGATAGCACTTGTGAACTTTTTTTGTATATAAAGGGTGGTAAGGTATTTAAATCTCCTGCCTTGTTTTTTAGTTGCGTTGATAATAAGGGGAGACTTTGTATGGATTAGTCGGAGTAGGAACAGTGGTGTTCGGTAGTTGACCGGGTGAGGTAGTCACTTTGGTGGGGTATCTGAGCTTGGGATTTTATTGGAAGGGTTTTGTCTATAGTGGAGAAGAAATCATTGAGTCTGTTTTGTGATTCTGTGGTGGGCGTTGGGGTATTTTTTTCATCTGATTTGCTAATTTTAATTTGCTTTTCGTGACTATCTTTTTTAGTTCCTCCGATTTTCTCGATAGGGTTTTCCAGGTCTTTTTTAATATACCTCGTAAGTTGGATAAGCTGTTCTCAAAATACTTTTTTTTTAGCCCTTCTTTTCAGGCTGGTTAGCGATTGACGAGTAAACTTTTTGTTTGAGGTCTGGTTATGTGACCATTCTGTTACTGTTTCATATTGGTGTTTTGTATTTATGGATTGAGAATGTGTGTGTTAGCCAGGGGGACTGTTCTGTCTCTTAGCTGTCATTGTTAGTTTTTTTAGGGCGTGCTTTGTTATTGAGGTATTGAGTCTTTTTTAGAAAATTATTAATACCATTTCGTCAATATCTGTATCTGATTTCTAGCTCAGTGTGCCTATATATGTTTGCTAATGCTGTTGTGAAGTTATTATGGCGTATTGTGAAGTTTGAGGTGACTTTAGTAGTGTCTTGGGGAAATTTACCAAGAGTTGTTATGAGGAAAGTGGTTAGTTGGTTGTGGTTTATCTTTAATTATGCCTGTGATTTTAAAGGGATATGGTGATTGGTCCAGAGTGGTTCAAGTAGGGAAACACTAGTCACTGTAAACTTTGTAGGTTTTTGTTACTGTTGGTAAGCAACATACAGTTATCATAGTGTTGTTGATATTTCAGTAACGTGTGGTGTCCTGGTCTTGCAGGCAGATTTATATTGAAGTCACCTAGAAGAGTAGTAAGTGATCTATGTTTCATGCTGTGAATTGCATCAGTTATCACTACCTTCTAGGTTTTAGATAAATTGGCTAATGTTTGGATGTTGGAACTCTGTAGATGTTTATCAATGTGGAGGTTTTCGTAGGTATTTGGATTTGCATTTGGCTATTATTATTCCCCATGTTCATCTCTTGTGCAAAGTAATTAGTGTGATAATGCCTAGTTGGTCTTCTGAGGAGTATATGGCTTGTGCCACCCTCCTTGATGGTCTGGCCTACAGTTGTGTAGGCGTGTAACCAGGAAATGGTATAGACCTCTGTAGTACTCAGCTTTAGCCAGGTTTCAGTTAGTGTAATGGATGGCATATTGGCATGTAAGGAATTTAGTAATGCTATGAGGTCATCCGTAATGCTTGCTTAAAGATTATTTGTTAGTTAAAGGATAGTTTTTGATGTTGTTGGCAACTGAGAAGTGCCTTTGATTGTTCTGCAGTGTAGTAATTACAGTAATGTTTGATTCATTTAAGTCATTAAAATGAAGAGGTTGGTTTTTTTGGATTATCTGGATCAATGCTTGTAATCATAAGATTTTGTAGTGAATTCTCATAGTTTGAATTAAGTATTAAAAAAAAGTAAGAGTCCTAAAGCTAAAAAATAGCACCTGAATAATTAACTCAATGTAAAATAATGAGCTTAAGGTAGTTTTTTTTTTTTTTTTTTTTTTTTTTTTTTTAAGCTAAAATAAGGAGGACAAATACATCAAAGGGTCTAGTACAAATAAGTGCATGATCAAATAATGGAGCTGGATATGATAGTGGGCTAGTCTATAAATAAATGAGCTTTGGAATATAATGCAAAATTGTGACACTTGTTCTACTTTAGCATGAGAATTGCACCCTTGATTATTTTAACTATGTGAATGTATAAGTAGGTAGTTATTATAAAGCTAAATAAAGGAGAAAATATATAAGGTGACTAAATACTTAGTAATCGGTAAATTAAAGTTAATGGACAGATGGTCACTAGAAAAAATATGTGGTTTAGAAGTAAGATCTGATTTGTAATATTAGATAAATTGAGGGCAGTTTAATGCAAATATAAAAAGTAAAAAAATGAGGTGGTTGGTACTGCTAGCCAAAAGATAGTTTTGGTACTTGCAAAAAAGTAATTTGAATATTCACAATTGCATATACAATGTAAAGTGACTAAAAGAACAAGTAGTGATAAACAAAATTAAATGGGAACAGGTAAGAAAAAATGAATATTATTAATTTGGAAGTAAGATTTGACTTTTATATTTAAAGAAATTGTGAGCAATTAATAGCACGTAAGAATGTTATATAGAGTATTTGAGTTAGTTGGCATTTAGCTATGATGAAAATAATAAAATAATAATGTACAATATGATAGTAACGGACACTATATGCACCACACGTATATTTGTATTAGGGCACTATTTAATCTGTTACAGAAATGTCAGCTTTTTCTAAGGAAGTAGAGATCTTCATGTTCGTTGAGATGGTATATTGTTGTCCTGTTGATGTTTTCCTACTTGTATTTTCTCCATCTCGCGTGAAACACTGCTGTATTTTGTTTTTCTGTTTAAGTTTTCTCAGCCTGAACAGAAGGTTTTGTCGTTTTTTTGTTAGACACTTCATTAATGTACACTCCTCATTTTTGTTTTTCACTTGTATATTGCATGATTAATTAGGTCCTTTCTTTTATCGTATGAATGAAGTCGGATATTTATACTGTGTTTACTTATGGTTTCTAACAAAACGTGCTTTCTTTGACTTTCATTGTTATGCACGATGACTTGTACGTGGTTCTGCTATTATCCTAGATAGCAGTTTCTTTGCACTTTGTTTGGGCTTTGGTTTTTGTTATGTCACTTGGGTCTGTGTGGATGTTTCTTATAACTGATCAGACAACTTTATCTTTGTTCAGTTTTGTTGTCTTGGAAATCAAGGTATTATTTACGTCTGGTGTGCATGTTCAGATTCAGTCTCTTGATTGCTCTTCAACCTTCATAATTATTGTTGTTATTTCGTTCAGTGTGACTGGCTATGATGCTTTTAGAGTATTTTACTGTATCAACACTTCCGATGTAATCTTTACTTCAAGGTTTTGAGATCTTATTCCGGGTTGGGTTTATCTTGGAATCTGTCGATCGAGTGCTGCTTTGATATCTTTGATTTATTTTTATGAGCAACTGATGTAGTAGTCCTTGATATTGTCAGGAATAATCGTACCTGAGTTAGAGGATGATTCCTTTGAAGGGTGTGGAGTAGGAGGGGGTTATAGTCACGCCGCTTTGTTGTTGTTGGTGTTCTTGTGGTAGGGCGGCGGAGAGAGGGGTGATGATACACTGGCGTCCGCTGGGTAGACAAGTTGAGTTCCTAGGGTCCTTCTTGCTGTTACTTCGTTTATTACTGGTGTTGTGTCTTTCTGCGATTTCTTTCATAGTATCACTGAAGTAGATACTGTGTAGCAATGGGAGGGAGAAGGCTTGTTTCTTGAGCTTGGGTTAAGTGGTTGTCTGGCAGCGGAGGCAAGTGTTTGGCGTAGCAGGGCTGTCTTCTTTGATCTTTAATTTTGTCAAGATTTGGGTTACATTCTTAGTATTCTTGTGTCATGTTGTGGTCTAGTCGGGTTCTTGTAGTTGAACTTTCATCTAAGGCCCATCACAAGTTTTGATGGCGAGTTTTTTTGAGAAAGATAGAGTTGGTAGGATACGTTGCTGCCGTCTGCCGCTGCCACTAATGAAGCCATTAATGATAAACATAATAAAAGAGAATGCAAAGAAATAAAATGGTTTTATAAAGTGTATTTATTGGAACACCGACAATGATCTAATGGCAGATGTGGAGGAGGTGGAGGGTGGAAAAGAGGTGATTGGAGGAGTCGTTTTGTTCATGCTTTTTTGGTTGTTTCTTCGTCATAAACTCCGATGGCTTAATTGCTTAACTTACGGATTTTTGCCTTTCTTTGCACACACTTTCATGCCTTCATTTGCAGGGTATTTCAATAAAAACCTGTCCAACGATGGATTGGGTCATCCATTCTTTCAGAAGCGTTTCAGAAATGAGTAAGGAACATGCAGTCATTAAAATAGGCGATGCACGACCAGTTTTTTTTTCAACTTTTTTCTGAGTGTTTCCTTTCAGTAAACTCTCTGAAGTCTCTCCAGAGTCCTCAAACATTTCCTTTATTCACTTGTAGAGATAAACCTCCTCTACATCTGGCTCTTCTGTTGGTACCAATTTCCTGCAAAAACCTCCGTATGCTGCATGCAACAGCAGTTCCTTTAACTCTCGTCTTCAGTGCCTAGAAGAAGTGCTCCCGATGAGCTGTTCCCATCTCCATTCATCCACCTCCTTGCCCATGGACTTCTCTGAGGGACACAAATTCCTTCTCCTGCTTTTAGTATGGATACTACATATCGAGAAGTATAGTTCTGTACTTGCTCGCCAGTCAACTACATGCACACCTATGCTCCATGTTTTTCTATGATTTCTATGCTTTATTCAGATGGACATCATCTCCTTCTCTTTCTCAGCCACTATTGTTTGCACTTTCTTAGGACCCATGGTTAGAAAAAAGATATTTGCAAATAACTGCAGAAAATGCAAGATAACACAAAGAGAGATTGCTTCCATGGTGGAGGTAACACATGCACGGAACAAGTGGACGCGGGTTGCTGGTCAGATGTTGCGACGTTTGCTGTGCCAACTAGTGTGGCGTATCTGAAGCTCACCTTGGAATCGATTTTGGCTCGCAAAGATAAAGAAAAACTGATCTGAGTGTCGGCTTGTAAACTCAGATAAAATCTAAGTTGGGGCATTCGTACGTCAAAGGTATGCCGACAGTGCCTGCACTCTGAAAAAAGAAGGGTAGTAATATTTGCAGTTTTTAACTGTAGTGTAAGCGCGTATGCATGACAGTGATGGACGTGGAATGATGAAAGTTCTTCTATTTCGGCCACCCTTCCTTGGTGGGAAATGGCCTATGTGCTTAATAAATAAAAAATAATAATTGCTCTGGAGCACTAAATGTCATATGCGTATTTCCTATAAATTTTGGTAGCTGACACTTTAAAGTGCTCAGAATGAATTGATATTAGTTATTTGTATTAATATACAGTGGACCCCGGTTAACGATATTTTTTTTCACTCAGTAGATATTTTCAGGTGCCTGTACTGAACGAATTTATTCCCATAGAAATATTGTGAAGTAGATTAGTCATTTTCAGACCCACCAAACATACACGTACAAACGACACTTACATAAATACACTTACATAATTGGTCGCATCGGAGGGGTAATCGTTATGCAGGAGGGTCACTGTAATTCATTATAAATCTCATTCATCAAACATACCTTGTCACTGAGTTTAATCCATTTCGTAGAGTGCCAGAGAGATGCTGTGATATAACGAGAATGTAAAAACACAGCTGAACTTCACATAACCCTTTACAGTGAAAGACCTTTGTACTTCTTCCATGTTCTCTTCAACCGTGCTGTGCACTTCTATTCATTTTTTAGATTTATTAAGAATATAGTTATCTTAGATTCATATTTTCATATTTGTTAGTATGGTTTAACTGCAGTTGCTTTATGTTTTTTATAATTGCACCTCTTCAAGGGGGGGCTCATTTGGCATGGTGAAGAGGCTCTGTTATGAGAATTAGACTGTCGCGTCTCCTTCAGACCGACCTAATTGACCCTCCAATCCCCTTCCTATCCCATTCTCCCCAATTCTTACCCTTTTTCTCTTTACTCCCCTCCTACCCCATCCTGTTGCACTTCTCTTTTTTGGCCTTTGGATTTTTTCCAGGCGCGCTAGTTCCTAGGTAGTGGGAAGGGTTCCGGGGTCCATCCCATTCCGTTGAGGTTCTTGGCCTGAGGTGGGCGTAGTTTGGCCGTGGAATCTGGATTGCTTGGGGATGTCCCGATCCCCTCTCGGTATCCGGGGGAGGGCCTTTGGGTGTCTTTCGGGCTACGGGTGTATTACGTTGGAAGCACTTTCGGAATTCGTGGGGGTGGTGGCGAAGGAGGTATGCTTTGTGGTGGATACCCCGGCCGCCCTCTCTTTTGTCCACGAGGCGATGTGAGGTTGCTATCCTGATTGCTGTTTACTGGCTTGAATGGGTAGGGTATGGCTGGGTTCATGCTGCATCGATGCTACTTGTGGTGCTGAGGTCCTATTGGGCGAGAGGGAGATTTCCGGCCCTTTCATTCCTCCTGGGAATATTCCTCCCGGTCCCCTCCTTTTTTTTATTCTTTTTTTTTATTTTATTTCTCTTTTCCTTTTCTTTTTTTTTCTTAAAACAAAGAAAAGGGTAATCTAACAATGGGAACTCAGTCCATGAACACTACCCGGGGCCTTTTGATATGACCCCATCTGACCCTGCCTTGTTTTGGGACCACTCTTCTCAGAATCCTGATGCCCGGTACTCTTGCTGGTTGTTGGTTCCTCACCACTTCAGGTACCTGGGTTTGACTGACTCCTTCAATTTGTCTGACACGCGCTTCCTTTTAGTATGCTTCCAGCCTTCTCTATGGTGAGCATTTTTGAATCACCTGCCCATTTCACGTCAGACCAACTCCGGTCCCATCCTAAACGCAATGACAATCTCCTGATCGATGTTACTTCGTTACTCTTCCCTTTACTCGGAAAATCATTTACTTTAAGACCGAATTCTTCTTCAGCCTCTTTTCAGCCTAGTATGGCAAAGCGCTCCTGCGCACGTTGGTAGAGATATTTCATTTCATGCTTTTAAGAGCAGTACGTGCATCGTCACTGTCAGAACTGTTCCAAAGCTCATGATTTTCTCATATTTCTTGTAGTGGTACTTTTCATTTTGCTCCATACCATAGGTCAACAGAATTTTCCGGGACATGTGACAATGACATTTTGAACAGCTGGAATCTCCAGGATCTTCCCAATCCTCAAAGTACGTGGACACTTATGTCCTTCCTTGCGGCGGGCGGAGACGATACCCTTGCATCTCGTTGGCTCGATTAACTTTCGACAGCTGTGAGCTCCCGTCCTGTTTATGTCGCAGGAATGGTTACAAGATTCGAAGGTTGATCCTACACGCAACAGTGTAAAATTGCGGCCATTTTGGTCACCCAGCGGAAAATACGTGCAAGATCTATGCTGAATGCCAGTCTGTAGGTGCAGACGACCATTCTAATAGTCTTGCAGTCGAACTCCCCTCTTGCCTTAATTGTCATGAGGCTCACCTTCGTAATCTTGCCGTTGCAGGTCTACTTTAATGAGCGTTTAGAAATTCCGTTGCCTCAAAGAGGCAGAAGGTTCCTTATGCTATGGCAGTTTCTCATCTCCGTCTCAAGGGAGACTACCGTGGTTTCTTATTATATGTTTCAAAATGTCCCTGCTTCTTGGGTCCATTTCTGCACAGCTCTGTGGTTACCCTCCCATAGACACTCCGGTATCTAATATTTATGCTGTCCTGGGTCTGACATCCCTACTACAACTCTCAGTTGTTCACACAATCTGTGTCCTTCTTCAAGACCATGACAGTGATCTACTCAATACAAGCTCTGTACAACACCTTCTACCAATTGGCCCCTTTACTTTCAGAAATCCCAAAAAGTCCCATTGCTCAAATTTCTTTGCCCCCTCCTTCCTTCTTCCCACCTCTGCATTTTACTTCAGTCTCTGTGCCCTAGTTCTGTCCCCTCTCTCTGGCTCTATTACAAGTGTGGAGGTTCACCGTCCTCCTGTACTTGCCTATCACCCCTGTCCCCACTATCACAAGTTCTCCCTCTTCTGCCGCTCCGGTTTCTGCCTCTTCTGTCCCTCCCACACTTCTTCTCCAGCCCTACAGCTCTTTCGTCCCCTTTTACTTTGGTAACAGTCCATTACTGTCCCCAATCTTTATCACCCCTCCTCTAACCTCCAATATGTTTACATTCCCATACGTCTTTGAATTCAGTAAACACTTGAAGCCATTCAGTTATATGCAGAAAACTAAACTTCCATGGAACCACTGATCACACTCTGTTACTTCTCTTCCCTCTTCATCTTCAACAGCTCCATTCTTCGCAACGGCCCATACCTTTCGCTGCTTTGATGTCTTCTGATGCCACGCATGTTGACTTTTTCTTAACCCCTCTAGACAGTTAGGTGCCCCTTCCCTATGATTCCTGGTATTTTCTTCATTGCCAGCCAGCCTATTTACAGTGAATTATCACGGCGCTCAGGGTGGTAAAATTACATAGTGTTTTCCCCCCCCCAAAGTTTCGGCTATAATTTATTGTATTCTTCGGTATCCTTTCTTCGATTGGGACTTTAATGGAATGCCCTTCTACGCATATGATATTCTACTGTCAATATTTGGTTCCATTACCTCGCTGATTTAAATCTGCAGCCCCGTATCCACTGAATAAGTGGCTTTACAGTATGTTCCTTTATTTCTCTTCTCTCCTCGAGCATTTTCTATCCCAGGAGTTTGCCTTTCTTGTTTCATCTTACCACCACAATTCTGTAAATTGGCGATTTTAATGCCCTCCATTTCCTCTGGGGGGGGGTGGGTCTCATTGTGACCTCACGTGGACATCCAGTTGGAGGCTTTTCTCAGGCGCTCTCACCCCTCAATGTTTTAAATACAGTTACTCCACCCATTTTGAGCTCGTACTTCATACTCCCTTGGCATCGATTCTATCCGGTTGCTCTACCTTCACTGCCTAGGACTTCGCCTGGTCTGTTCTACCAGACTTACTGACAGCGATCGTTTTCCCAATCATTCATACTTATCCTTCATTTTCACCTCCTTTCGTCGGCCCTCGCTGCTATTAACTCGTGATACGGGCAAATTAGGTCTTTACTCGCAACTCACTGCCTTTAGAGTGAGGGTCCTTTCCTCCCTATCTCCATTGATGAATGCTACATTCTTTTGCCTGTCGTTCTCACGCCTAGCTTCTCTTTATCCCCAAACCTCAGGCAATGGCATTTCAGAAGTGAGTGCCTTGGGGTCTCATTGTTTGTGCTGAGGGTACGATTGAAACACGCTTGCATGGGGCAGGTATCGTTACAAGTAGAACTATGAGAGAATTTTGATTTTTTAAGCAGATTGCGTGCGATCACTCGCCGGTCATCCGTGACACTAAACGCACTTGCGGCGCGAGAGATTATGTTTCCACCTACTTCACCTCTGCTTCCCCTATGAGTGCAGTTGGAAAAAAGTGAGGAAATTTATGGTAAATACTCTCCTGACCCAGGCTCTTTTCTAATGGTTGCCGGTGTTGATGTGGCAAACTCTCTTGATGTTTGCCATTGAAATTGGCCTCATCTGGTCCGTATTCCCGGGAGCTCTATTTGCCCTCGTTTCTTTCCTCAAAGTCTGCCAGAGAGTTAGATACCCTTGGACTTTTTTCTTCAGAGCAAGAGCAGTATAATGTGCCTTTTACACTTTCAGGAACTGATGGGCAACACTCTCCAGCTCTGCCGATCATCGGCAGCTGGGCCCGCACGACATTATATTCGAGATGTTACTACATTTACATCGTCAGCCTTGTAGTCCGCCTTACACCTCTTCAAATCTTATATTGGTCACAAGGAGTTCTTCCCAGTGTGGAAATCGCCATTGTTCTCTCCTTTCCACAAACGCGGTTCTACGGGAACATGTTGCCTCCACTGTCTCCACTGCTCTTATAGTGCAGTTTGCAAATGATGGAACGTCTGGGAAATTGTCGTTTAATGTGGTAATTTGTCGCGCACACACAACAGTCTCGCCACTAAGTCAGTATGGCTTATCGTAAGGCCGATCTACCATAGACCCTTATACGGCTTGGATACGTTGTTCGTAATGCCTTTTGCGAAAATACCACTCAGGTTATTGCTATTTTTTGACCTGAGAAGGGCATATGACACAATTGGAGGTATAATATTTTGGCCCGAAGCCCATTCCTTAGGCCTCCCGAGGAATCTACCATCCTTTCTTATGAACTTTTTATTCGAAAGAATTTCCATGTTCGAGTCAATAATGTGCTCTCCCCGGACTTTGTCCCAAGCTGAAGGTGTCCCTAGGTTCTGAGCACAACACTTTTTTCTCCTTGCTAGAAATGATTTGGCCTCTGTTATTCATCCAATATTTGGTGCTTCAACTCTATGCAGGCGTGACTGTCCTCTTTTACTGTTTCTCTCCAGGCAGGCGAATCGACGTGTCTCCATTGGGCCACCCACATGAGGTTTAAATTTTCCAGCACCAAAACTCGCCAATTACTTTCACTAGACGCCTCTGTCTTTCAGATCAATCCTCTTGTACCTCTATGCGATCCCTTTATCCTGAATGTGATACAGTCAGGTTTTCTAAGGCCTTCTTCCTTTGACCATAGGTAGCTGGAAACCTCACATTACTCTCTCTAAAGAAACTTTTCACAGACGGCCTGAAACTTCTTAATAAACCCTTGCTCATATTTCATGGGGAGCTGATCGCTCGAACTCTCCGTCGTCTATATTCAGCCCTCATTTTATTGGAAAACTCGATTATGGTGACCAGATCTATTCAGCGATCTCCCTGCTACTCTCTCTAGCTTTAACCCATCTCACCAAGGGAAAAATTGAGCTACTACATGAACATCATAAAGGCAGTACTGAACGGGAAGAGACGAGCGAATGTAGGTGAAGAGAGAAGGAAGGAAGCAAACAGGGGCCTTGGTCAGCATTTTCCTCTTCCCTGTTGGAGAGCTCTATGAGAGTAAGGAATGTTCCATCCTTTCTGACGCCGTGATGCCCATTGCCTTCGTACTATGTAGCTTCACGATCTCCGCATATTCCTTCCATTTATAGAATGGTCAATGTATAGCTAGACATTCTTTATTTGTTCGCAGCCTCGTTTGCTCAGTCCTGCTTCTTCGCCTACATTTGCTTTGTCATTCCCTTCAGTTACTGCTTTATATGTTCATGTAGCCATCTCACTTTTCCCTACCCCCCTGGGAAGTTCCAGCTGTTCGGGTTCTGTTCTTTCTCACTACCTTGCTCGAAAGCGATGCCTAGGTGGCCTCCACTCTCTTTTTCTTGTCCACTTCCACTCTCATTTCATGCCATTGCAGTGTACACAGATGGTCTAAGTCTTCTGACGGCGTTGGATTCGCTGCATGTTTCAGGACAGATGTCGTGCGAGGGCATTTACTATCTCGGCTAGCGTTTTCCACTGCTGAATTTATGCCATTCTAGAAGACTTATTGGTATCGCATCTAAGTGTGTTATCATTTGTGGTTCGTCTCAGACTCCCTTATTGCTTCAAGGCTATACTGAAATTTGATACACCTCACCCTAGTTCTCCGCTATCCCAAACATTGGCTACGCATATCTCTACCAACGCTGAAAGTTTTCGTTTTTTGTTGGGTCCCTGTCATGTTGATTACCAGGGGGCAATGACAGGCGACACTGCTGCACGGTAACAGTACATGACCTTACCAATTTCTTATTTGAGGTGTTCCATTTCAAGACGTTTTTGCTGTATTAGCTACCCACCTTACACCCGTTGGGATACATAACGTTGGTCAACTCTGCTCGGTAACAAACTTCTTCTATTAAACCGAGCATAAGTTACTGGCCCTTCTTCTTGTCCATCAGTGCCGAGGTTGGGAGACTACTCTCTCCCGCCTTCGCATTGGACCACACTCGTTCTTACTCATGGGTATTTATGGAGAGGCACTGTTTCATCTATGTGTGCCAGTGTCAGTTCCAGTATCGATTTGCCAATTTCTGTAGACTGACCTCTCTATCAACGAGCTACGCAGAATTCTACCTCGTCGTCGTTCTCCGCTTGTACTCTCTCTTTACCTTCCTTCTTGCTGATGGACCCTCGTTTAATCCTGATCTTCACTGACTTCTTGACAATGACTGATATACTCCACAAACTTGATGGATACTTTCGCTACTCCCCCTTCAGCCTTTTCTACCCTCAATCTCATTGCTGCCCTCTATTGTTTTCACCATCCGCTGCCTCGATGTTCTCCGTAACCTATTACTCATCCATCTCCTCTTTTGACAACCTGATACCCGCTTCCTTCCCTGCCCTGAAAATGGTATAGCCTTGTGGTTTAGCGCTTCTTTTTTTATTATAATAATAAAATATAAATAATTGCACAATTATTTCTCTACGTGCCCTATGAAATGCCATTATCAATCGTGATAATTCAACCTTTTATTTGAACCTGCACAAAATAATCCTAACAGTATTTGCCATTATACATGTAGTCAGGCTAACACCCTTCCAGTGTGTGCATGAACTTTATAGTCTTCAGTTGGGTGTGTTTCTGTTAGGTGTGTATTTTAAAAAATAATAAAGTTAGATTGGGTTTTGGTTTAACATTTTGTGTTTAATTGTGAAAAACTTTAAGTATAAAATTTATAATGTTCAGTTATTAGTATTTTTTTGGTTTTGGGTGGTAAGTATCTTTGAGAAGAGACTTGAATTTTAAACGGTTTGTGTTTCTTTTATATTTACAGGTAATGAATTCAGATTTTGGGGCCTTTTATGTGCTTTGGTTTTTGTAGTGTGGGGGACACGAGGAATAAAAGAGTGATCTGTGCCTTGTGTTATGGTCATGTTTCTGTTGGGTTGGCGGGGAGATGTTTGAGGGGGGGGGGTTAAATCAGATTAAGTGTTCTATGTATGTAATAGGTGCAGTAAATTATGGTGTTTTGTATGGGAGTGGGTTTTAGTGTTTTGATTTGGTGGAGTGTGCTGCCTGTATGAGAATTTGTTATATTCTAACTGCGCCTTTTTTTGGGTAATTAGTGGTCTGGATGGAAATTGTTGTTGGCCCCATCCCAAAATTTTCCATAGGTGAGTGGGGGTAAATAAGAGAGGTATGGGGCCCCAGGAGGGCTGACTGGGGAACTAGTACGTATTTCGATTTTTTGGTACAGTTTTGGGAAAATTTTCTTAGAAAATTTGATGTTTGTGAGAATTTGGTTTTTATAAAGGGGATCCTAAAAATTTTTCCCCTTGTTAGTTTTGTGATAGGTGATCCATTTTATTTGTTAAGGGGGGACATTGTAGTTGTTCCCAAACTAAATAAAGTGGTTTTGTAAATGTTTAGTGTAAGTTTGTTAGCCCTCATCCAGGTAGATATTTTCTGTAATTGGGTATTTACAGTATTGGCTAGGGGGAGGGCTCGGGTGGAGAGACGTATGTGTGTATCGCAAATTTTTGGGGGTTTGGAAATTGCGAAGCTTTTGGTGGGGTATTTATGTATAGGAGAAAGGGAAAAGGGGGCCCCGGAATTTCCCCTTGGGACACCAACTGTAATTGGTGTGCAAAAAGGTTTCCCCCTTTTGCGTAAAATTTGGCTTCTGTTCTGAGGTAAGATTTGAGGTAGTTGGGGGAGTGCCCTCTTATACCATAGTGTGACAATTTTACTTGGGCAAGTCAGGGTCAACGTATAAAAAGTTTTACGAAGTCATGAAGCCCCAGGGGGGATTCTTTTTTCTCTATTGCAGTGTATTTTTTTCTAGATGTGTATAATAGTCATTGTATTTTTATTACCCCTGAATCCAAATTGGGAGGGGTTGAGTATGTTTTGGGAGATAAGGGGGGAGTAGATTTTTTTTAAAATTTTTTTTCGAAGTTTTTGAGAGGGGTGTAAGTTGGATATTGGCCTATAGTATTAAACTTGGTCTCCCCTTTGTGGTCGGGGGCCCCTTGCTATTTTGAGTATGATAAAAAAATGATGATTTTTGTGGGATGTAAAAGAAAAAAATTTAAAAAGTGAATATGGGAAAGAGTAGGGATGAGGAAAACCCAAAAAAATTGGGAAACGGAAGATTGGAGGAGGGGAGTATGGGGGGTGAATGTATTCAGATATTTCGGGGGGTTTGATGGTCTGTAAAAGGTGGGGGTCATGAAATTTACGAGGGAAAAAAAGGGGGGTGCCTGAGGGTCTGTAGAGCAAAGAACTTTATCCTGAAAGCAAAAGGGGGGAAAGTATAGAGTATAGTTGCAAACATTCTTGTATGGGTGGAAGCGTGGGTGGTGAAGTTGCAAAAAAAGGGGAAGGCTGGAGGCAGTGGAGATGTCATGTCTGGGGCAATGTTGGTGTGAATATAAAGAGGAATCCAAGTTTGGAGATTAGGAGGAGGTGAGGATTACCAAACTTTATCCAGAGGGCTGAGGGGGGTTGTTGAGGTGGTTCGAATGTAGAGGGATGGAACAAAAAAAGAATGGCTTTGAGAGTGTATAATTCTGTAATGGAAGGAAGGCAAGGTAGGGGTCGGCCTGGGAAAGGTTGGAGGGAGGGGGGTAAAAGAGGTTTTTTGGGGTTTAGGGGCTTGGACTTCCCGCAAGCTGGTAAGCTGTTAGTAGGAAGAATGGTTTTTTGGACTTGACGTGCTGTTGTAGTGTGAGCCGGTAACATTTTGAAGGGATTCGGGGTATTGCAGGCTGGCTTGAGTCCTGGAGTGGGAAGTACGTGGTACCTTGACTTATGGTTTTGTTTGTGACCCAGCTCGTAACCAGTTTGCTCATTTCAGTGGACCTCACCATACGAGGATCATCTTGTTAAAACTACCCTTGTACATTTTACGCAAAAAATTTGCTCAGCTAACGCTAAAACTCAGCTTCCCCCAAATTTGTCCAGTGCGTCCCCCGTGTGGCCTGGCTAACCCCAGCTGTCCTGTGGGTGCCAGTGTTTACAAGCCAGCCAGTGCGGTCGCATCCACGCATACAATCGGAACACTTCACATTATCACAGCGTTTTTAATGATTGTACCTGCAAAATAAGTCACCATGGGCCCCAAGAAAGCTTCTAGTGCCAACCCTGCAGGAAAAAGGGTGAAAATTACTATGGATATGAAGAAAGAGATAATTGCTAAGTACAAAAGTGGAGTGCGTGTCTCGGAGCTGGCCTGGTTGTATACCAAACCCCAATCAACCATCGCTACTATTGTGGCCAAGAAAATGGCAATCAAGGAAGCTGTTCTTGCAAAAGGTGCAACTTTGTTTTCGAATAAGAGATCGCAAGTGATAGAAGATGTTGAGAGACTGTTATTGGTGTGGATAAACGAAAAACAGATAGCAGGAGATAGCATCTCTCAAGCGATCATATGTGAAAAGGCTAGGAAGTTGCATGAGGATTTAATTAGAAAAATGCCTTCAAATAGTGGTGATGTGAGTGAATTTAAGGCCAGCAAAGGTTGGTTTGAGAGATTTAAGAATCGTAGTGGCGTACTTAGTGTGATAAGGCATGGTGAGGCTGCCAGTTCAGACCACAAAGCGGCTGAAAAATACGTGAAGGAATTCAAGGATTACATAGACAGTGAAGAACTGAAACCTGAACAAATGTTTAATTGTGACGAAACAGGCCTGTTTTGGAAGAAAATGCCAAACAGGGCCTACATTACTCAGGAGGAAAAGGCACTCCCAGGACATAAGCCTATGAAAGACAGGCTTACTCTGTTGATGTGTGCCAATGCTAGTGGTGATTGCAAAGTGAAGCCTTTATTGGTGTATCACTCTGAAACTCCCAAAGTGTTCAGGAGAAAAAATGTCCTCAAGGCTAATTTGTGTGTGATGTGGAGGGCAAACAGTAAGGCATGGGTCACTAGAGACCTTTTCTATGACTGGTTACACCATGCATTTGCCCCCACTGTGAAAAATTACCTCCTGGAAAATAAATTGGACCTTAAGTGCCTCCTGGTATTAGACAATGCTCCTGGTCATCCTTCAGACTTGGCAGAGCAACTTTCTGGGGACATGAGCTTCATTAAGGTGAAGTTTTTGCCTCCTAATACCACTCCTCTCCTGCAGCCCATGGACCAGCAGGTTATTTCAAACTTCAAAAAACTCTACACAAAAGCTATGTTTCAAAAGTGCTTTGTAGTGACCACAGAAACTCGATTGACTCAGTGTGTTTTGGAAAGACCACTTTAGCATCCTCAGTTGTGTAAACCTTATAGGTAAGGCTTGGGAGGGAGTGGCTAAGAGGACCTTGAACTCTGCTTGGAAGAAACTGTGGCCAGAATGTATAGACAAAAGGGATTTTGAAGGATTTGAGGCTAACCCTGAGAAGCGTATGCTAGTTGTGGAATCAATTGTGGCATTGGGGAAGTCCTTGGGGTTTGAGGTTAGTGGGGAGGATGTGGAAGAGTTGGTGGAGGAGGACAATGAAGAACTAACCACTGATGAGCTGCAAGATCATCTTCAACAGCAAGAGGCCAGACCTGAAGAAACTGCTTCGGAGGAGGGGATAGAGAAATTGAAGAAGTTGCCTACTTCAAAAATTAAGGAAATGTGTGCAAAGTGGGTTGAAGTGCAAACCTTTATGGATGAAAATCACCCTCACACAGCTATTACAAGTCGTGCTGGTGACTATTACAATGACAATGTTGTGAACAAATTTAGACAAATCATAAAGGAACGGGAGGTACTGGCCATTATGGACAGATATGTTGTGTGACAGAGGTCCAGTGACTCTGAAGCTGGTCCTAGTGGTATTAAAAGAAGAAGGGAAGTAACCCCGGAAAAGGACTTGATACCTCAAGTCCTAATGGAAGGGGATTCCCCTTCTAAACATTAACAACTTCCACACACTCCCCTCCTCCCGTCCCATCAATCATCACCAGATCTTCAATAAAGGTAAGTGTCAGTTTGTGTGTATTAAAATTAATATTTCATGAGGTAAAATTTTTTTTTTTTCATACTTTGGGATGTCAGAAACGGATTCATTTGATTTTCATTATTTCTTATGGGGAAAATTAATTCACCTTACGATAATTTCAGCATACGATGAGCTTTCAGGAACGGATTAATATCGTATGGTGAGGGTCCACTGTATATCAAATAAATTTTCCTCATTGAAATTAATTGCAATGCCATTAATTCATTCCAGCCCAAAAAAAACCACCCCAATTTTTTTGTTACTAGTTTTTAAATAAGAAAAATGTATTTATGAATAAGAAATATTGTATAAAACCATAATGAAACATAATAAAAGAGAATGCAAAGAAATAAACTGGTTTTATAAAGTGTATTTACCTTGGAAATCAGACAACTTGAGCTAATGGAAGATGATGGAGGAGGTGGAGGGTGGAAAAGAGGTGATTGGAGGAGTTCGTTTTGTTTCATGCTTTTTTGGTTGCTTTCCTTCGTCATAAACTCAGTTGCTTAATTGCTTAACTTACTGATTTTTGCCTTCTTTGCCACACTTTCCTTGCCTTCATTTGCAGGGTATTTCAATAAAAACCTGTCCAAGAAGGTTGGGTTCATCCTTCCTTTCAGAATGTTTCAGAAATGAGTTAGGCAAGCGTCATTAAATAGCGCCGATGCACAACCAGTTGCAACTTTTTTCTGAGTGTTTCCTTTCAGTAAACTCTGAAAGTCTCTCCCAGATTCCCAACATTTCCTTTATCTCACTTGTAGAGATAACCTCCTCTACATCTGGCTCCTCTGTGGTACCAATTTCCTGCAAAAACCTCCGTATGCTGCTGCATCAGCAGTTCCTTTAACTCCTCCGTCTTCAGTGCCTAGAAGTGCTCCTCGATGAGCTCGTTCACATCTCCTTCATCCACCTCCATGCCCATGGACTTTCTGAGGGACACAATCT
The DNA here is from genome assembly GCF_026875155.1 of Cherax quadricarinatus. NCBI lineage: Eukaryota > Metazoa > Arthropoda > Malacostraca > Decapoda > Parastacidae > Cherax > Cherax quadricarinatus. The sequence goes on from NC_069472.1 coordinate 29,903,508, forward strand.
CCTTCTCCTGCTTTAGTATGGTACATACATATCGTAGAAGTACTACGTTTGTACTGCCTCACCAAGTCAACTACATGCACACCTTGCTCATGTTTTTCTATGATTTCATGCTTTAATTCAATGGACATCATCCTCCTTCTCTTCTCAGCACTATTGTTTGCACTTTCTTAGGACCCATGGTTAGAAAAAAGAAATTTGGCAAAATAACTGCAGAAAATGCAAGCATAACACAAGAGAGATGCTTCCATGGTGAGGTAACCACATGCACGGAACAAGTGAGACGCGGGATGCTGGGCAGATGTTGCGACGTTTGCTGTGCCAACTAGTGGTGGCGTATCTGAAGCTCACTTGTAACTCGGATTTTGGCTCGCAAGATAAAAGAAAAAATTGACTGAGTGACGGCCTGTAACTCAGAAAACTCATAAGTTGGGGCATTCGTAAGTCAAGGTACTGCTGTACAGTGCCTGCACTCTGAAAGAAGGGTGTTAATATTGCAGTTTTATAACTGTAGTGTAAGCGCGCCTCTGGCAAGACAGTGATGGAGTGAATGATGAAAGTTCTTCTTTTTCGGGCCACCCTTCCTTGGTGGGAAATGGCCTATGTGTTAATAAATAAAAAAATAATAATTGCTCTGGAGCACTTCAAATGTCATATGCGTATTTCCTATAAATTTGGTAGCTGACATTTAAAGTGCTCCAGAATGATTGTTATTATTATTATGTATTATTATTACAGTGGACCCCCGGTTAACGATATTTTTTCACTCCAGAAGTATTTTCAGGTGCCAGTACTGACCGAATTTATTCCCATAAGAAATATTGTGAAGTAGATTAGTCCATTTCAGACCCCCAAACATACACGTACAAACGCACTTACATAAATACACTTACATAATTGGTCGCATTCGGAGGTAATCGTTATGCGGGGGTCCACTGTATTATTATCATCATCATCAACAACATACCTTGTTCACTGAGTTTAATCATTTCTTAGATGCCACGAGAGATGCTGAGATATACCGAGAATGTAAACACACAGATGAACTCACCAGCTAACCCCTTTACAGTGAACTGCCTTTGTACTTCTTCCATTTTCCTCTTCCAAGTGCTGCTGCACTTCTATTATTTTTAGATTTAAAATAATTATCTTAGTTCATATATTCATATTTGTTAGTGGTTTAACAGCAGTTGCTTTTTGTTTTTTAATAATTGCACCTCTTCAAGGGGGGGCTCCTTGGCATGGTGAAGAGGCTCTTGTTCTGAGGAATTAGACCTGTCGGTCTCCTTCCTCAGACCGAACCTAATTGCCCCTCCAATCCCCCCTTCCCTATCCCATTCTCCCCATTCTCCCCTTTTTCCTTTCCTCCTCCTCCCTACCCCGTCCCTTTTGCCCTTCCTCTTTTTGGCCTTTGGGATTTTTCCCACAGGCGCGCTAGTTCCTAGGTAGTGGGAAGGGTACCGGGGTCCATCCCATTCCGTTGAGGTTCTTGGCGGTGGCGTAGTTTGCCGTGGAATCTGGATTGCTTGGGGATGTCCCGATCCCTCTCCGGTATCCCGGAGGGAGGCTTTGGGTGTCTTTCGGGCTACGGGTGTATCTCTGGAAGCCACCTTTCGGATTCCGGGGGTGGTGGCCGAAGGAGGTATGCTTTGTGGTGGATACCCGGCCGCCCTCTCTTTTGTCCACCGAGGCAGATGTGAGGTTGCTATCCTGAATTGCTGGTTTACTGGCATGAAGGGTAGGGTATGGCATGGGTTCCATGCTGCATCTATGCTACTTGTGGTGCTGAGGTCCTCTTGGGCGCAGAGGGAGATTTCCGGCCCTTTCATTCCTCCTGGGAACTATTCCTCCCCGGTCCCCTCCTTTTTTTTATTCTTTTTTTTTATTTTTATTTTCTTTTCTTTTCTTTTTTTTTCTTAAAAACAAAAAGAAAAGGAGTAATCTAACCATGGAGAACTCAGTCCATGAACCTACCCCGGGGCCCCTTCTTGATACTGCACCCCATCCTGACCCTGCCTTGTTTTTTGACCACTCTTCAGACACTCCTGATGCCCCTGTACCTCTTGCTGGTGCTGTTTCCTCACCCACTTCAGGTACCAGGGTTTTGACTGACTCCTTCAATTTGTCTGACCGCCGCTCTCCTTTTAGTATGCTTCCAGCCTCTCCCTCTATGGTACAGCAATTTTTGAATCACCAGCCCATTTCACGTCAGACCAACTCCGGTCCCACTCCTAAACGCCAATGACAATCTCCTGATGATGTTACTTCGTTACCTTCCCATTCTACTCGGAAAATCATTTTACTTTAAGACCGACTTCTTCTTCAGCCTCTCTTTCCGCCCATAGTATTGGCAAAGCGCTCCTGCGCCACGTTTGTAGAGATATTTCATTTCATGCTTTTAAGAGCAGTACGTGCATCGTCACTGTCCAGAATGCTACCCAAGCTCATGATCTTTCTCTCAATTCTTGTAGTGGTACTGTCATTTTGCTCCATACCATAGTCCAACAGAATTTTCAGACATGTGACAATGACATTCTTGAACAGCTGGAACTCCAGGATCTCCCAATCCTCAAAGTAGACACTTATGTCCTTCCTGCCGGCGGGCGGAGACGATACCCTTGCAATGTGGCTCGATTAACTTTCGACAGCTGTGAGCTCCCGTCCTGTTTATGTCGCAGGACACTGGTTACAAGTTCAAAAGGTGATCCCTACACCGCAACAGTGTAGAAATTGCTGGCATTTTGGTCACCCAGCGAAATATTGCAGATCTATAGCTGAATGCCCAGTCTGTGGTGCCGACGACCATTCTAATACGTCTTGCAGTCGACCTCCCTCTTGCCTTAATTGTCATGAGGCTCACCCTTCGTAATCTTGCCGTTGCCAGGTCTACTTAAATGAGCGTGAAATCCGTTGCCTCAAAGAGGCAGAAGGTCTCCCTTATGCTATGGCAGTTTCTCATCTCCGTCTCCAAGGGAGACTACCCCGTGTTTCTTATTCTCATGTTTCAAAATGTCCCCCTGCTTCTGGGGTCCCATCTTCTGCAGCCTCCTGTGGTTACCCCTCCCATAGCCACTCCGGTATCTAATTCTTTTGCTGTCCTGGGCTCTGACATCCCTACTACAACACCTCAGTCTGTTCTCACATCTTCGTGTCCTTCCTCAAGCCCCAGTATCAACAAGACCTTGTACAACACCTTCTACCAATTGCCCCTTTACTTCTCAGAAATCCAAAAAGTCCCCATTGCTCAAATCTTCTTTGCCCCCTCCTTCCCTTCTTCCACCTCTGCATTTTACCTTTCCAGTCTCTGTGCCTAGTTCTTCCCCTCTCTCTGGCTCTATTACAAGTGTGGAGGTTCACCGTCCTCCTCGTACTATGCCTATCACCCCTGTCCCCTCTCAAGTTTCTCCCTCTTCTGCCGCCTCCCAGGTTTCTGCCTCTTCTGTCCCCTCCCACACTTCTTCTCCAGCCCCCTACACTCTTTCGTCCCCCTCTACTTTGGTACAGTCCATTACTGTCCCAATCTTTACTCACCCTCCTCCTACCTCCAATATTGTCTCCCATACGTCTTTGAATTCAGAAACACTTGAAGCCATTTCAGAATATATTGCAGAAACTAAACCTTCAATGGACACTGATCCACCTCCTGTTCCTTCTCTTCCCTCTCCTCCATCTCCACAGCTCCATTCTTCGCAACGCTCCATTCCTTCGCTGCTTGAATGTCTTCTGATGCCACCGCATGTTGACTTTTCTAACCCCTCTAGTCAGTAGGTGCCCCTTCCCTATGGATTCCTGGTATTTTCTTCATTGCCAGCCATGGCCTATTTACAGTGGAATATCCACGGCCTCAGGGGTAAAAATTACACTCAGCTGTTTTCCAACCTGTCTCCGGCTATAATTTATTGTATTCTTCGGATCCTTTCTCAGATGGGACCTTTAATGAAAGTGCCCTTCTACGCAATGATATTCCATACTGTCAACTATTTGTCCATACCTCGCTGCATTACACTGCAGCCCGTATCCACTTGAATAAGTGGCTTACAGTATGTTCTTTATATCTCTCTCCTCCTCGAGCATTTTCTATCCCAGAGTTTGCCTTTCTTGTTTCATCCTTACCACCACCACTTTCTGTAACTTGGCGATTTTAATGCCCACCATTTCCTCTGGGGGGGGTCTCATTGTGACTCACGTGGCATCCAGTTGGAGGCTTTTCTCGCCTCTCACCCCCTCCATGTTTTAAATACAGGTACTCCCACCCATTTTGAGCCTCGTACTCATACTCTCCCTTGCATCGATCTATCGGTCTGCTCTTCCTTCACTGCACTAGACTTCGCCTGGTCTGTTCTACCAGACTTACATGACAGCGATCATTTTCCAATCATTCTTACTTCTCCTTCATTTTCACCACCTTTCCGTAGCCCTCGCTGGCAATTTGATCGGGCAAATTAGGACCTTTACTCGCAACTCACTGCTTAGAGTGAGGGTCCTTCTTCATCCTCCATTGATGAACTCCTACATCTCTTCTTGACGTCAGTTCTCACCGCAGCTTCTCATTCTATACCCCAAACCTCAGGCAGGCATTCTCAGAAGTGAGTGCCTTGGCGGTCTCCTGTTTGTGCTCGAGCGGTACGTTTGAAACACGCTGCATGGGGCAGGTATCGGTACAGTAGAACTGATGAGAGACTTCTTGATTTTAAGCAGAAGCGTGCGATCACTCGCCGTGTCATCCGTGACACTAAACGCACTTGCTGGCGAGATTATGTTTCCACCATCACCTCTGCTTCCCCTATGAGTGCAGTCTGGAAAAAAGTGAGGAAATTTAGTGGTAAATACTCTCCTGACCCGGCTCCTGTTCTATTGGTTGCCGGTGTTGATGTGGCAAACTCTCTTGATGTTGCCATTGAAATTGGCACTCATCTGGTCCGTATTCCCCGGGAGCTCTATCTCTGCCCCTCGTTTCTTTCCTCAAAGTCTGCCAGAGAGTTAGTACCCTTGGACTTTTCTTCTCTCAGAGAAGAGCAGTATAATGTGCCTTTTACACTTCAGGAACCTGAGGCAACACTCTCAGCTTGCCGATCATCGGCAGCTGGGCCCGACGACATTCATATTCGGATGTTACAACATTTACATCAGTCAGCCCTTGTAGTCCTCTTACACCTCTTCAATCTTATTTGGTCACAAGGAGTTCTTCCCCAGCTGTGGAAATCCGCCATTGTTCTCCCTTTCCACAAACCGGGTACTACGGGACATGATGCCTCCCACTGTCGTCCCACTGCTCTTACTAGTGCAGTTTGCAAAGTGATGGAACGTCTGGGAAATTGACGTTTAATGTGGTATTTAGAGACACACAACAGTCTCTCCACTAGTCAGTATGGCTTTCGTAAGGGCCGATCTACCATAGACCCCTTACTACGCTTGGATACGTATGTTCGTAATGCCTTTGCGAATTACCACTCGGTTATTGCCATATTTTTTGACCTTGAGAAGGCATATGACACAACTTGGAGGTATAATATTTTGGCCGAAGCCCATTCCTTAGGCCTCCGAGGCAATCTACCATCCTTCCTTATGAACTTTTTATTCGACAGACATTTCCATGTTCGAGTCAATAATGTGCTCTCCCCGGACTTTGTCCAAGCTGAAGGTGTCCCTCAGGTTCTGAGCACAACACTTTTTCTCCTTGCTATAAATGATTTGGCCTCTGTTCTTCCATCCAATATTTGGTCATCACTCTATGCAGGCGCTGACTGTCACCTCATTACAGTTTCTCTCCAGCATGCGATCGACCGTGTCTCCAATTGGGCCACCACACATGGGTTTAAATTTTCCAGCACCAAAACTCGCCAAATTACTTTCACTAGACGCTCTGTCATCTCAGATCATCCTTTGTACCTCTATGGCTCCCTTATCCCTGAATGTGATACAGTCAGGTTTCTAGGCCTTCTCTTTGACCATAGGTTATCCTGGAAACCTCACATTACCTCTCTAAAGGCAACTTTTCACAGCCGCTGAACCTTCTTAAAACCCTTGCTCATCTTTCATGGGGAGCTGATCGTCGAACTCTCCTTCGTCTATATTCAGCCCTCATTTTATTGAAACTCGATTATGGTGACCAGATCTATTCAGCGATCTCTCCTGCTACTCTCTCTAGCCTTAACCCCATCCATCACCAAGGGAAAAGTGAGATGCTACATGAACATATAAAGGCAGTAACTGAAGGGAAGACGAGAGCGAATGTAGGTGAAGAGAGAAGGGATGGAGCAAACAGGGGCCTTGGTGCTTTTCGCTCTTCCCCTGTTGAGAGCCTCTATGCAGAAGCGAATGTTCCATCCTTGTCTGATCGCCGTGATGCCCATTGCCTTCGCTACTATGTACGCTCTCACGATCTCCGCAATCCTTCCATTTATAGAATGGTCACTGATATTAGTAGACATTCTTTATTTGTTCGCAGCCCGTTTGCTCCGTCCCTTCTCTCTTCGCCTACATTAGCTCTTGTCTTCCCTTCAGTTACTGCCTTTATATGTTCATGTAGCATCTCACTTTTCCCTACCCCCCTGGGAAGTTCCAGCTGTTCGGGTCTGTTCTTTCTCACTCCCTTGCTCGAAAGCCCAACTGCCTACGGTGGCCTCCCACTCTCTTTTTCTTGTCCACTTCCACTCTCATTCTCATGCCATTGCAGTGTACACAGATGGCTCTAAGTCTTCTGACGGCGTTGGATTCGCAGCAGTGTTTCCGGACAGTGTCGTGCGAGGGCATTTACTATCTTCGGCTAGCATTTTCACTGCTGAATTGTATGCCATTCTAGGAGCACTTATTTGTATCGCATCTATGCCTGTGTTATCATTTGTGGTTGTCTCAGACTCCCTTAGTGCTTCACAGGCTATACTGAAATTTGATACACCTCACCCCCTAGTTCTCCGTATCCAACATTGGCTACGCCATATCTCTACCAAGCTGAAAGTTATTGTTTTTTGTTGGGTCCCTGGTCATGTTGACTTACAGGGCAATGAACAGGCAGACACTGCTGCACGGTCAACAGTACATGACCTACCAATTTCATATAGAGGTGTTCCATTTCCAGACTATTTTGCTGTAATAGCTACCCACCTTCACACCCGTTGGTAACAACGTTGGTCAACTCTGCTCGGTAACAAACTTCATTCTATTAAACCGAGCATAAGTTACTGGCCCTCTTCTTGTCATCAGTGCCGAGGTTGGGAGACTACTCTCTCCCGCCTTCGCATTGGCCACACTCGTCTTACTCATGGGTATCTTATGGAGAGGCACCCTGTTCCTCTATGTGAGCAGTGTCAAGTTCCAGTATCGATTAGCCACATTCTGTTAGACTGCCCTCTCTATCAACGAGCACGCAGAATTTACCTCCGTCGTCGTCTCCGCTCTGCTACTCTCTCTTTACCTTCCCTTCTTGCTGATGGACCCTCGTTTAATCCTGACTCTCTCACTGACTTCTTGACAATGACTGATTTACTCCACAAACTCTGATGATACCTTTCGCACTCCCCTCAGCCTTTTCTACCTCAATCTCTTGCTGCCCTCTTCGCTTTCACCATCCGCTGCCTCGCTGTTCTCCGTAACCTATTACTCATCCATCTCCCTTTTGCCACCTGATACCCCTCGCTTCCTTCCTGCCCTGCAATGCTGTATAGCCCTTGTGGTTTAGCGCTTCTTTTTTTATTATAATAATAATAATTAATAATTGCAACAACTTATTTCTCTACGTGCCCCTTATGAATGCAATTATCAATCGTGATATCAACCTTTTATTGAACTGCACAAATAATCCTAACAGTATTTGCCATTACTACACTGCTAGTCAGGCTAACACCCTTCCCAGTGTCTGCAAGAACATTATAGTCTTCAACTATAATGTTAGATTATTGAGTAAACAATATGATGACCTCATTGCATTACTGAAGTCTCTAATATAATTTTCATTATTCTTACTGAAACCTGGCTCAGACAAGATTTGACAGACAGTGAAGAGTTTTTATGAGGATAGTGAGGCTCAAGTTAGAGTACATAGGAAAGAGGGAAATTATTTCCCAGTAAAAGTAGGCCGTAGACAAGGATGTGTGATGTCACCGTGGTTGTTTAATATATTTATAGCTGGGGTTGTAAGAGAAGTAAATGCAAGGGTTTTGACAAGAGGCGTGGAGTTAAAAGATAAAGAATCACACAAAGTGGGAGTTGTCACAGTTGCTCTTTGCTGATGACACTGTGCTCTTGGGAGATTCTGAAGAGAAGTTGCAGAGATTGGTGGATGAATTTGGTAGGGTGTGCAAAAGAAGAAAATTAAAAGTGAATACAGGAAAGAGTAAGGTTATGAGGATAACGAAAATATTAGGTGATGAAAGATTGGATATCAGATTGGAGGGAGAGAGTATGGAGGAGGTGAATGTATTCAGATATTTGGGAGTGGACGTGTCAGCGGATGGTTCTATGAAGGATGAGGTGAATCATAGAATTGATGAGGGGAAAAGGGTGAGTGGTGCACTTAGGAGTCTGTGGAGACAAAGAACTTTGTCCTTGGAGGCAAAGAGGGGAATGTATGAGAGTATAGTTTTACCAACACTCTTATATGGGTGTGAAGCATGGGTGATGAATGTTGCAGCGAGGAGAAGGCTGGAGGCAGTGGAGATGTAATGTCTGAGGGCAATGTGTGGTGTGAATATAATGCACAGAATTCATAGTTTGGAAGTTAGGAGGAGGTGCGGGATTACCAAAACTGTTGTCCAGAGGGCTGAGGAAGGGTTGTTGAGGTGGTTCGGACATGTAGAGAGAATGGAGCGAAACAGAATGACTTCAAGAGTGTATCAGTCTGTAGTGGAAGGAAGGCGGGGTAGGGGTTGGCCTAGGAAAGGTTGGAGGGAGGGGGTAAAGGAGGTTTTGTGTGCGAGGGGCTTGGACTTCCAGCAGGCGTGCGTGAGCGTGTTTGATAGGAGTGAATGGAGACGAATGGTTTTTAATACTTGACGTGCTGTTGGGTGTGAGCAAAGTAACATTTATGAAGGGGTTCAGGGAAACCGGCAGGCCGGACTTGAGTCCTGGAGATGGGAAGTACAGTGCCTGCACTCTGAAGGAGGGGTGTTAATGTTGCAGTTTAAAAACTGTAGTGTAAAGCACCCTTCTGGCAAGACAGTGATGGAGTGAATGATGGTGAAAGTTTTTCTTTTTCGGGCCACCCTGCCTTGGTGGGAATCGGCCAGTGTGATAAAAAAAAAAAAAAAAATTTACCATACCTGGTTACACAGCCATACATAACTACAGGCCTGACCAACCAGGAGGAGGCACTGCCATCTATTACCCTGATGAGCTAGAATGTATGAAATCAACTAACTTACGGGATGAAAATGGCGAATATATAATAGCTAAATTCACATCAAAAATCCTTAAGAAACCTATAACAGTTGGTGCCGTCTACAGACTATCACACACCAATACTTACACTTTTAGCAGTAATCTTAGAAACATGATAACTGAGTCAATTGAATAAACATCATCTGATACTAGCAGGAGATTTCAACATAAGCATCATCCAAGCAACTGACCCTCCAGAAGCTGATTTCACAAATACTATGAACAACAGCTTGTTTCTACCCTCTATAACGAAGCCAACAAGAATCTCTGAGACAAGTGCCTCATTACTTGACCATATCTGGACCAACATAATATCCCCACTACAAGCAGGTATAATCACAGACAACACCACATACCACTACCCTACCTTTCTCATAACCAACTTATCTAAATTGCCTCAAGAAACAAGATCTCATTTCGCCTGCATGATGAGACATCGATAAACAACCTAAAACTAGCACTAGGTGCCATTGATTGGCAGAGAGAGATAGCTGACAGTAATAATATTGATAAAGATGTCAAAATTTTTTTACATAAAGCCTTAAACCTCTATAACAAGCATTGTCCGACCAAAATAAAACAGATCACAGAAAAGAGACTAAACAGCTCATGGCTAACAAAAAGTATCCTCAAATCTTTTAATAAAAAACACAAACTTGAAAAACAGTTCAGATTAGGCTTAATTACTAAAGAATGAACTAAACGATACACATCAATACTCACAAAACTAATACAAAAATCAAAGCAAATGTATTATGAAAATAGATTTATTGAAATAAAAGATGATATGAAAAGTACCTGGCAAACCCTCTCCAAAATTTTGGGCTCTAGGAAACCGTCTGGAAAAAAAAAGAGAGAAATTTAACTAAACAAATGAACCTCACATACAACCTATAGACACAGCTAATAAATTTATTGTCTTCTTCTCTACTGTAGGATCAAAGCTAGCAAGTCAAATTCCCAGCTCAAATACCCAGCCGAATGAGTCCCTCATTGGCAGCTACTCAAATACTACTCTAATTTCTAGCTCCAACTAATTCCACTGAAGTCTCTCTCGTCATTAGATCATTAAAAATCAAAGCAGGTGATCTAGATAACTTGCCACCATTCATATATAAAAAAGCTGCACATGAGCTGTCACTCATTATTGCAACAATGTTTAACAAATCTGTAGCATCCTCAACCTTCCCATCTATACTGAAGACAGCAAGGGTCACCCCTATCCACAAAGGAGGTGATCCAACTGACTTGAGCAACTATAGACCCATATCAAACTTGCCCTTACCATCCAAGATATTCGAAAAGTTTTACACAAGTGACTTTACTCCTACCTGACATTCCATGCCAGTTTGGGTTTAGACCAAAAAAAAAAAAAAAGTACGAATGACTATCGTACAAATGCTTGACCTAATATACACAGCTCTCGATAAAAATGAATATCCTCTGGGGCTCTTCATTGGCCTATGAAAAGCACTTGATACAGTCGACCACAATCTCTTGCACCTAAAACTGAATCATTACGGCATCAGAGGACATTCTCTTGACTACCTTAAATCCTATCCTAACAATAGACACCAGTATGTATATGCAAATGGAGTCAACTCCACTATCCAACATGTAGCTGTAGGAGTACCCCAGGGTAGTGTCCTAGGCTCACTCCTCTTTCTCATCTGCATCAATGATCTCCCCAGTGCATCCCAACTCCTTAAACCAGTATGTATATGCAAATGGAGTCAACTCCACTATCCAACATGTAGCTGTAGGAGTACCCCAGGGTAGTGTCCTAGGCTCACTCCTCTTTCTCATCTGCATCAATGATCTCCCCAGTGCATCCCAACTCCTTAAACCAGTTCTATTCACAGATGGTCATTCAGACCCAGCTGTACTTAGAAACACTGTAAACAATGAGCTGCTGAAGATAAATACTTGGATGATGACCAGCAAACTCACTCTCAACATAGACAAAACATACTTCATGCTGTTTGGCAACAGAGCCTTAAATATCCAACTTAATATACTGATAAATGGTTCCCCTATATCAAGACACACGGAGGGCAAATTTCTAGGTCTTCTCCTTGACTGTAATCTTAAATTTCAGTCCCACACCCATCACGTAGCCAAGAAAATTTCAAAATCAATAGGAATCCTTTCCAAGATACGATACTATTTATGTATTTATTTTTTATTTGGACATGATACATAGTTGTAAAAAGAAATATAGTGATTGGGTGTACATACCAAAAGTCCCTTGTATGTAGAGCATTATGGGCAGCTTAAAATTAACTTAAGATTAACTAAGCAATGATATGTTCAGTTGTAAAAATTACAGTAAACAAATTACAACATGAAGTACGAATGAGTATTTCAAATAAGAAGTATTAAAGTTGTACAAATCTGTAGCATAACAATGTATAATATAATCGAATCAGATCGAGTAAAATCAATGATTTGTAGTGCAGAAACAGGTCATATGGTCATTAGATGAGTTGCTGTGCATTCAAGAGAACAGAGTATTCTATTAGGTAATGTAATTAAAAAAAACAATTTGATAGGGTCACAGGTTATACATTTATGAGATTCATTTATTCAGTATTTATTTAGTTGTGGTTGAGTAAGTGGTTTTTAAGAAGAGTCTTGAATTGATAAACAGACAGTATTTCTTTTATATTCACAGGTATTGAATTCCAGATTTTTGGGCCTTTTATGTGAATCGAGTTTTTATGTAGTGTGAGATGGACACGAGGAACATCAAAGAGTGATCTGTGCCTTGTGTTACGGTCATGTGTTCTGTTGAGGTTGGTAAAGAGATGTTTGAAGGGAGGGTTTATATCCAAGTTTAGTGTTCTATGTATGTAGTAGGTACAATAATAAGTATGGATGTTTTGTACGGTAAGTTTAGAGTTGAATATTGGTGGAGTGTGCTGCCTGGAGTGGGAATTTGTTATCATTTTGTCTGCAGCCTTTTGTTGGGTAATCAATGGTCTGAGACGATTTATTGTTGTTGAGCCCCATGCACGAATTCCATAGGTGAGATAGAGGTAAATGAGTGAGTGATATAGGCCCAGGAGGGCTTACTGTGGAACATAGTACCGTATCTTCAGTAGTATGCCTACAGTCTTGGAGATTTTCTTGGAAATTTGTTGTACATGTGTTTGAAATTTTATAGGTAGTAGGATGGTAGACAGCAACTGCCCAAGGAGGTACTACTTTCCTGCCAAGTGAGTGTAAAACGAAAGCCTGTAATTGTTTTACATGATGGTAGGATTGCTGGTGTCCATTTTCCTGTCTCGTAAACATGCAAGATTTCAGGTACGTCTTGCTACTTCTTATGCTTAGGCCACACTACACATACATGTACAAGCATATATATATGTGCACACCCCTCTGGGTTTTCTTCTATTTTCTTACTAGTTCTTGTTCTTGTTTATTTCCTGTTCTCTCCATGGGGAAGTGGAACAGAGTTCTTCCTCCGTAAGCCATGCGTGTTGTAAGAGGCAACTAAAATGCCGGGAGCAAGGAGCTAGTAACCCCTTCTCCTGTATATATTACTAAATGTAAAAGGAGAAGCTTTCGTTTTTTCCTTCTGGACCACCCCGCCTCGGTGGGATACGGCCGGTGTGTTGAAAGAAGAAAGTGTTTGAAATTTAAGTCTGTTATCAAGGTGGATTCCTAAGAATTTTTCCTCTGTGAGCTTTGTGATAAACAGATCACCTATCATTATGTTAAGAGGAGCATCTGTAGTTCTGTTCCCAAACTGAATGTAGTAGGTTTTGTCAATATTGAGAGTAAGTTTGTTACCACAACGACACTCCTTACCCTATACCGCTCTCTAATATATCCTTACCTCACCTATGGCATTTGTGCCTGGGGCGCAACCATAGCCAACTACCTTAGACTCTTAGTAACCCAACAAAAAGCTGCTGTGCGGGTGATAACCAGCTCCTGTGCTCGACACCACACACCACCACTCTTCAAAAGACTTAACTTGCTAAATATGCAAGACATACACACATTATTGTTCCTACTACATATGCAGAACATTAAACTCCACTGTAAACCCTCCATTAAAACTACTCCTCGACAGTTACAACAGAATGCACAGTCACAATACAAGGCTTAAGGCACTTTTCAACATCCCTCGAGTCAGACTCTCACTATGCAAGAACACTGCACATAAAAGGCCCGAAGATCTGGAACTCGCTACTGGAACAGGTCAGGATCCCCTGACAACTTATAAATTTAGGACTTTTCTAAAAAATCATCTTATCTCTCTATATTAACCAAATCAACCAAAACATCTGCTAATTAGTTTTATTATGTGACCTCTAGGCTTTTAATTCTGCCAATTCATAAAATATTACCACCTGAACCATTACTTGTAATATAGATTTTGTGTGCAATTTAAAGATTATTTTACAGAACCCTACTCCACCTTGCTACCTCACATTTATATTAAGTTTAAGTAAGTTTGCAAAACAGTTAACCACTACTTCTTGTCTAGTTTTACATATAGTTACCATGTACTATTATCTTGTAGTCTTAATTAGTTACTATATATTAGGATTAGTCGGCCCAAAATGCCCCAGCATGATAGTGGCTATCTTTGTACTTAGCAAATCAAAATTGTAATTACACATTGTAACCTTTACAAAGAAATAAACTATCTTATCTATCTATCTTGTACTATGGGGTGCACAATGAAGTACAGATTTATAGACAAAATATGTAGTCTTGGACACTGTGAAAATTAGTGTACTGAGTAGCTGCAGGAAGAAGATTGTGATGCTCGACGCTGAGACACCGTGCTGCCCATTTTCAATGACCCAAGTTCTTGTACGGCATACAATACCGGCTGGTCAGAGAGCTGGTCGTAACTCCAAGCTGTCAGTAAATGAGTACGTCAGTAAGTGAGGAGTGCCTGTATACAAGGGATTTAGTGAAAGGTTAACATGGAAAACTCTCACATACAATAAACAAGCATCATGGTGCACATCTCACTTCATAACATGGGATCTTATGAGAACATTACAGTCACATTAAAATTTTTGCTTAAGGAAGCATTCTTGTGGTCACTATTTTGGTCATTAACCCTTTCACTGTGAAGACTCCTGCTCACAAACTTGCCGTCACTGTTGAAGAATTTAAAAAAAATATTTTTTTTTTCTTATGAAATAATAATCTTTTCCCAATGGTGATGACATGAAAAGTATGAAATTTGATGGAAAACTTATGGAATTACTTCCTCGCTATGCTTACGCATCGGTGATTTTGCCCACTTTGAGCCCTATTTTCGGCCAATTCCATTGTTCCAATTGACCAAACTTATAGCTATTTTGCTAGAACTTCTTTTGTTCTATTGATTGAGTACAAGAAACTGCCCATTTACTGATTTAAACTACTCAATAAAGTGATCAGAAATTGGTAATTTGGCCAATTTCAAAATAGGTTTCAGAATTAACAGTAACATTCCTAGGCCTAAAATAATGTTTTCTCTGTTCATTAGTCACCTCTGCAGGCCCCTCTTATATTACACATGTTTTCGATTTTGAATTTTTATTCACACAAAAAATAGAAGATTTACTGTTATGCAGACTACTGCATTATTGTAAAAATGGTATAAATAATATCAGCGCACTTGTGAAAACACATTAGACCCACTAGTTGATGTGTATTGGACGCCTGACATGATTTGTTTACTCTTGAACATTGGCAAAAATCCTACATTTCCACTACTTTGAGCTCATTTTCAAGGTACTTTTAATCCATAAACCATTCGAAATCATCTCTATTTCTGTAATATATCTTCCATTCTATCAATTAAGATCAAGAAAACGAGAATGCAACCATAAATACCATATGAAAATGCACCACAAAGTCGCAGTTTTAAACCAAAAAAACATTGAGTTTTTTTTCCTCATGCACAGCATGCTGCAGGATTTTTTTTTATACTGCGCGCACTGACCACTCAGACCCACTCTCACGTATGTAGGCCTACCAGCTTTCTCCCACAAAATTTAAAGCCACTAAAATTTTGGCGTAATATTACGGGACCAACACTAGCTTGCAAGCCGTAATATTACAGGACTGACAGTGAAAGGGTTAAGATAGGATTGACTGTACAGTAAAACAAATAACTTTAATTCTTCAAAATGAAGTGCATTATGTTGTATATATTCTATACATTATTAACCTTCACAGTTTTTATTCAAGTTATTCATTCTAAATATAAAATATAATATGCAGAAACGAATATTTTGCATTTATTAATTCCAGTTTATCAACAGAACCAAATATTGTTGGACCAGAGAAGATTGGATAGAGAGAGAGAAGAAGAGAGAAGCTTGAATAGAGAGAGAGAGAGACAGATGATAGAAGAGGATAAACTTCCAGAAGATGGTAAGACTTATCTTCTGGACATTAACTTTTTATTATCTCACCTATGCTATTTGTGCCTGGGGATGAACAGCAGCAACCCACCTAAAGCCAATAGTAACCCAGCCAAGAGCTGCAGTAAGAATTATCATGCAATCCAATGCTAGGCAACATGGCCCCATCCTTCTTCAAAGCCCTAAAGTTACTCACTGTACAGAGCATTAACACATACTACTGTGCAACCTACATTTACAAAACCATAAATTCTAATATTCATCCCAAACTAAAGCACTTTCTTGATAGTTTCAACAGGACCCATAGACATAATACCAGACACAAAATTCTCTTATAACATTCCTCGTGTCTGGCTAAATCTCTTCAAAAATTCATTGTACATAAAAGGGCCCAAAATCTGGAACTCTCTGCACGAAAACTCGAGAACCACAGACTCGACCAGCATATTCAAAACTACCATTAAAAAACACCTTTTATCCCTAACTTACCCCATCATCAGTTAACTATATGATAACCACACATGCTATTTTCAGTATCATGAACACATCCAGAACAGAACAGACTTGTTCTCATTATCTGTAATTCTCCTAATTTTATACTTACACTCACCCAACTGACCGAAAACATAAAATCCTTATCTTAAGTTAGTCCTAAGTTTGCCTGAAATACTCTGTCAATATAACATAAGAACATAAGAACGAAGGAACACTGCAGAAGGCCTACTGGCCTATGCGAGGCAGGTCCAAGTCTCCTACCAGAGCTTTCAATTATAGAAACAGTGTATCATGTTATTACAACCCATGAACTCAGAGGCCAGTTATCCTGGTGTGTAAAGGGAGCAAAATAAACAGCAGAAAACTTTTACTTGTATTGTCCTTCACCAATTATAGCCAGACATATGCACACTATGTACAGCAATAGGTATTAGTGCACGCCATGGTAATCAAGGCAGAATTGAAGCCAATAGAAAGTAGACCGTGCTTCTACCAGCTCTTTAACCCTTTGAGGGTCGACAGGCCCTCTCCGAGACTTGTTCTCAGGGTCGGCCAAATTTAAAAAAAAAAAAAAAATTATTTTTTCTTATAAAAAGAAAAAACTTACGGAATTATGCTCTCGCGAAGTTAGCGGTCTCGACGATGTTTACGCATCGGCGATTTTGCCCACTTTGAGCTCTATTTTTGGCCAATTCCAATGTACTAGTCGACAAAAATCATAACTATTTTGCTAGAACTCTATTTTTTGTATCGAATGAGTACAAGAAACCACCCATTTACTGATTTCAACTATCCAATAAAGTGGTCAGAATTTAGCAGTTTTGCCAATTTCACACAAATTTCAAAAGATGCCAATTTCCGAATAGGGTCCAGAATAAACAAGAAAGACATTCCTGGCACTAAAATAACAAGTTCTCTGTTCGTTAGTCACATCCCCAGGCCCCTCTTATATTTTTTTGGCTTTCCACTTTCAATTTTTATTCTTACAAAAAATAGAAGATTTACTGTTACGTATGCAGACTACTGCATAAGTGCAGAAATGGTATAAATAATATCAGCACACTTGTGAAAGAATATTAGACTCGCCAGTTGACGTGTATTGGACGCTTAGCATGATTTGTTTACTTTTGAACTTTGGTAAAAATCGAACATGTCTGCTACTTTTAGCTCAATTTCAAGGCACTTTTCATTGTAAAACCAGTCAAAATCATCTCAATTTCTGTAATATGTTTTCCATTTTATGAAATGAGGCCACGAAAACTAGAATACAACAATAAATACCATATGAAAATACAGTGCAAAGTTGCTGTTTTATTCCAAAAACATGGTCAAAGTTTTTTTTTTCTCTCATTATGCACTGTGTGCTGCAGGATTTTTTTTATACTGCGCACACTGACCACATAGACCCATTCTTTCATATGTAGGCCTACCAGCTTTCTCCCACTAGATTTGAGGGTGCTAGAATTTAGGCGTACTAGTACATCAAAAACCCTGGGTCATAAGCCGTACTAGTACAGCCGAAACCCTCAAAGGGTTAATGGAAATGACAAGGGTGAAAACGTGAGTGGTAACCACGTCACCTTCAAAATTGCCAGCTCCACCTCATTGTTTGAACCTAGATATTGATTGACGATTGGGCCCTGATCGTCCAACCCTTAGTATCTGGTTCACTGGTTGGGGAGGTAGCCTTTTAACCCCTAAATGGTCCAAACGTATATATACATTCTATCGCCCAGTGCCCCGAATATTTTGAAAATTTTTTTTTTTTTTTTTTTTTTTTTTTTAGAAATAAAGAGCACATTTTTTTAAGTGTTATAGGATAAAAAAAAAATTAGGGTCAGTACTTACCGAGATATGGTTCCTTCATCCTGCGATTATCATCACCAGAAATGCCCAACATCCGTCTGTCATCATCGAGTGTTTCTTCCGGTGTATACAGTGACATCCAACACATGACCACTCTCACAGTTACACATAACAGAAAGTTTTATACCAAAGCGATTACGTTTGCTCGGTATATATTGCTTGAATGACAGGTGTCCCTTGAATAGAATCAAAGACTCATCAACAACAATGTTCTTGAAAGGATAAAGGTATGCACTGAATTTCTGCTTCAAATACATAAACACTTCCTGGATTTTGTAGAGAAGGTCATTTCTGTTGGGCGTATTCCTGTCTGAGAAGTGCAACATTCATAGCAAGAGTGAATCTGTTGCAGGGAAGGAGGTCACGGAAAGCTGGAGTACTGATGAAGTGATCTGTGCACCAGTAGTTACATACATATTGTTCTTATAGGTATGTGGCATAAGCATGACAGTGGCAAGGAATAAATACATTTCAGCCACTGTTGCGTCTTTCCACCTGCGCAGCCATGACAATTCTCTAACCTGTGCTGTGTTGTTCATGACATTGTTCGTCTGGGTCACTATCAAGTTCATCACAGGCTCGTCAAAGTATAACTGGAAAAAGTTCATGGCACTAGCGGTAAGAACATATATATACGTTTGGACCGTTTAGGGGTTAATGAGGATGTGTACATGTGCCGAATAAAGGTTATGTACTCTTTGCATGCCACACAGAGATAAAACCATTCCCATTACTAAATTATACTAATTGTAATACTCTTATGTTTTGTACTATCTCACTGTTATCAATCTTATTAATGATAGACTTTTTAATTACCTAACTTTTATACTAATATGCAATAATGAATATTAAAATGTACTACTCCATAACCTGTGTCAATATAGAATAGTCAATAAGAATTAAGATTAGTCTGCCCGAAATGCCTAGGCATGCTAGTGGCTTTCTTTGTAATTAATATCTTATATAAACCACACATTGTAAGTTTTGCAAGGAAATAAACACTCATTTTGATTTTTTCATTATAAACAATGTAACTGTTGATAACAAAAATAACTAATTTACCAACTTAACAATCATGTTAGTAATCATGTAACAATATTAAGCTAGGCCATTGTGGCCAGGTGTTACTGGTCATGGTGGCCAGGTGTTACTGGTCATGGTGGCCAGGTGTTACTGGTCATGGTGGCCAGGTGTTACTGGTCATAGTGACGAGGTATTACTGGTGTACATTGTTACTGGTGAATATTGCTACTAATGTACATTTTGGCTAGTATACAAATATACATTATACTGGTATATACATTATTACTAGTCTACATTATTGTATACATTATATAAATATTATTATTTTCTAAGTTTAATGAGTGTGATGTTTAATATCATAATTGTCTAAGACAGTTAATACGTTGTCAACACTGTCATGCTTGGTAATGTTTAACCCTTAAACGGTCCAAACAGATCCACGTTCAAATTCGTAGCTACAAAAGTAGATCTACTTTTTTTTACATATTTTCAAATATAACAAAAAAAATGTAGATAAAAGTTTTTTTTTACACGTTTTCACATGTAAAACAAAAAAAAAACAATCTACATTTTTTTACATACTTTCAGATGTTGAAAAAACGTATATATACGTTTGGACCATTTAAGGGTTAAACGGTCCAAATGTATATATATGTTCTCTTGCATAGCGCCCTGAATTTTGACAAAAAAAAAATTTTTTTTTAATAGGAAAAAAGAGCATATGGTACCCAGGCGTCCAATTTTTTTCATATGGCGCAGAGTGAGTGCGCACACCCATTCTCTCATGTCTAGGTGACTCGGGCTTTTCGTGCCAGTGTTGAATAAATGACAAAGGAAACTTATGTATACGTTTGGGGCGCTATGCGAGAGAACGTATGTTTGGACCGTTTAAGGGTTAACATTTTGATCGGATATTTATTATATTGGGTTAAGATAGTCTGTGAATAATATTTATTACATTGGGTTAAGATAGCAGTCTGTGAATAATATTTGGTCAAAGATTAAACTGTTCTCCCTGGAACGCAGGCGGGAGATATATTATTATATACACTTGGAAAATCTTAGAGGGATTAGTACCAAATTTGCACACAAAAATCACTCCCTGTGAAAGCAAAAGACTCTGCAGGCAATGCAGCATCCCGCCAATGAAAAGCAGGAGCGCCACTAGCACGATAAGGGACAACACATTGAGTGTCAGGGGCCCAAGACTGTTCAACTGCCTCCTAGCATACTACCAATAGACTACCAATAGACCTCTGGCTGTCTTCAAGGAGATTTTGGACAGGTATCTAAAGTCAGTACCTGATCTGCCGGGCTGTGGTTTGTACGTTGGCTTACATGCAACCAACAGTAACAGCCTGGTTGATCAGGCCCTGATCCACAGTGAGGCCTGTCACAGACATAGCTGCGGGGTCGTTGACCCTTGAAACCCTCTCCAGGTATACTTTTCAGGTATTGGAAAGTTACTTACATTGTGTGGATTATATTTTTGTTTTCATTCCTTTACAGAATCAATGAAAGATTTTCATGACGCAGTTTCAGCACTGAAGGATGCCTACATTACCAAAGATTTGTGGAATGCATCACATCTACCTTGCTATGACCCTGCTGTTCCCTTTGGTAAGATGTGTGTTTGTGGTCTGTCTGCACAGTGAATATAGTGTTTAATCTTGTAGGCCAGTGATGAAGAGTGGTGTGTAAGGTGACACAGTGTGTGTGAGGTGACGGTGTGTGGTGGTGACACGATGTGTAAGGTGACACAGTATGTGAGGTGACTGTATCTTCTGTCTCCACTGTGAATACTTCTTTGAATCTCATGTTTAACTAACAAACTTCAAGGCCATTACTTGTGATCTCCCCTCCTTAGCCTGATTACCTGGTGTCTGACTGTTGTTTTCTTCTTGATGTGACTGTACAACAGCTTCAGGTCAGACTGCTTTTACTGCCGTCATTTTCGTATTATTGTTGGGCCTCCCTCCTTACCTGTGCATGTTCATTTCTTGCTCTTCAGCTACTCTTCTTACACTCCTGGGTTCTTTCCCTTCTTTACTATTTCCATTCTCTAGCACACTTGGTTTTAGCCTCTACACCTTTGGGTGAACTGAGGGCTCGTCCTGGCCTTCTCATGTCTGTTGCCCTTGGGTACAAACTACTTCTCCACTTCCTTGCATATTGTTGTCAGATATTCCATCATCTCATTTAGTGTTTCCCCTGCCAGTTCTCTGTCCCACTGGGCCTCATGCAGGAAATTCCTCATGCCTTTGTAGTCCCTTCTCTTGTTTACCTGGAGTTTACCTGGAGAGAGTTCCGGGGGTCAACGCCCCCACGGCCCGGTCTGTGACCAGGCCTCCTGGTGGATCTTCCTGCCTCCCTCTCCATTTGTAACTCTACTATGTATTCAAATTTTAGAACGAAGTTATCACTGGCCATGTAGTCAGAAACTGTAAGGCTGGAGGTGATGTCCTGGTAGTCAGTAAATGTGGGGCTGATAGTGCTGTCCTGGGAGACAGTAATGGTGAAGCTGGAGGTGCTGTCCTGGTAGACAGTAATGGTGAAGCTGGAGGTGCTGTCCTGGGAGACAGTAATGGTGAAGCTGGAGGTGCTGTCCTGGGAGACAGTAATGGTGAAGCTGGAGGTGCTGTCCTGGGAGACAGTAATGGTGAAGCTGGAGATTTTGTCCAGGTAGTCGGGAATTATACGCAGGAAGGAATACATATAAATAACCTCATAGGGGACAGGAGCCATAGTAGGGAAACAAGTGTAGTCAAAGATAAGATAAAACCAATATTGCAAACTAGAAATACCACAGGAAATAGCAAACAAGAGGACTCACTAGCTATAGTGAGGATATATTACCAAAAACAACTGGTGGGAGCTCCATTGTTGGTGCTAGGGAGGATAGGAATAAGACAGGGAAACATGCACCAACAGGAAATACAGTCACAGAAACCCAAGGCAAACGGAAACCAAGCCTGTGCACATACTATGCACTTGGTATCTGCAGACATGGGAAATCTGGAAAAACAGATGGGACGTGCAACTATGACCACCCTAGAAAATGCCATGCCCATTTGACAACAGGAAAATGCAAACTCCATTCCTGTAAGCTTTTTCACCCTGAAATGTGTACCTCTTCAGTACAGGAAAGACTGTGCTATAACTTAAATTGCCAGGCACACCATCTAAAGGGTACAAAAAGATACAAAACATCCAGGCCATGGGAAAACCTGGGTAGCCACAGCCACTCAAGAGGGAGAGGTTTTTTAGTGCCAGGAAGGAAAAAAAACTGGCAGGAAATGGCAGAAATCGTACACCAAATCCAGTCATTCCTGGAGTGGAACCACAGTCGATGGCCTCCACTCCAAACCAACAGATACAGATACTAATGCCGGAAAAAAAATCCCCCCCCCCAGTACCAACAATACCACCAGTCCGATGACATTCTTCTTTGCAAATATACAGGGTCTAAAGCCAGCAACAAACAACAAAATACCTTTCATCTGTGGACTGCTTGCAGAGGCAAAGGCAATGTTCGCGGCTTTCACTGAGACCCACATAAAGGATCACTTGGACAACGAAATATGGATCCCAGGTTACAACCTATACAGATGTGACAGAGTGAACAGGCAAAAGGGGGGGGGTTGGCCTGTACATTGCAGAGTCACTTGTTTGCACAGAACTGCTAAATGCCTCAAATGATGTAGTGGAAGTTTTAGCAGTAAAGGTCGAGAACCAAAACCTAGTCATTGTGGTAGTCTACAAGCCTCGGATGCAACATCCCAGCAATTCCAGGAACAGCTGTTAAAAATTGACCATTGTCTGGAAAATCTTCCAGTTCCTGCACCCAACATCTTGCTCCTGGGGGATTTCAACTTAAGGCACCTAAATTGGAGGAATATTGCAAATAATATTGTTGCAGTAATAACACCAGGAGGCAGCTCTGATGAAAACTCACACTCACACGAGCTTTTAAATCTCTGCACAAAATTCAATTTAAACCAGCAAATAATAGAGCCTACTAGACTGGAGAATACACTAGACCTCATCTTCACTAACAATGATGATCTGATAAGAAATGTCACCATATCAAAAACAATATACTCAGATCACAACATAATTGAGGTTCAGACATGTATGCGTGGAGCCCCAGACAGACATAATGAGACTAGTCACGAGGGAGCATTCACGAAATTCAACTTCAATAACAAAAACAAAGTGGGACCAAGTAAACCAAGTCCTAACCGATATAAGATGGGAAGATATACTAAGCAACACAGACCCCAACGTATGCCTAGAACAGATTAACTTGGTGGCACTCGATGTATGCACAAGGCTTATTCCTCTAAGAAAAAGGAGGAGTAGATGTAAAATAGAAAGAGACAGGCGCTCCCTTTACAGGCGACGGAAAAGAATAACAGAGCGGCTAAAAGAGGTCAATATTTCTGAAATGCGTAGGGAGACACTGGTCAGAGAAATAGCAAGCATCGAACTCAAGCTAAAGGAATCTTATAGGAGTCAGGAATCGCGGGAAGAACTAAAAGCCATAAATGAAATCAAAAGAAACCCAAAGTATTTCTTCTCCTATGCCAAATCAAAGTCGAGAACAACATCCAGTATTGGGCCCCTACTTAAACAAGATGGGTCCTACACAGATGACAGCAAGGAAATGAGTGAGCTACTCAAGTCCCAATATGACTCAGTTTTTAGCAAGCCGCTAACCAGACTGAGAGTCGAAGATCAAAATGAATTTTTTATGAGAGAGCCACAAAAGTTGGTTAACACAAGCCTATCCGATGTTATCCTGACGCCAAATGACTTTTAACAGGCGATAAATGACATGCCCATGCACTCTGCCCCAGGGCCAGACTCATGGAACTCCGTGTTCATCAAGAACTGCAAGAAGCCCCTATCACGAGCCTTTTCCATCCTATGGAGAGGGAGCATGGACACGGGGTCGTCCACAGTTACTAAAAACAACAGACATAGCCCCACTCCACAAAGGGGGCAGTAAAGCAACAGCAAAGAACTACAGACCGATAGCACTAACATCCCATATCATAAAAATCTTTGAAAGGGTCTAAGAAGCAAGATCACCACCCATCTAGAAACCCAGGGCAACATGGGTTTAGAACAGGTCGCTCCTGTCTGTCTCAACTATTGGATCACTACGACAAGGTCCTAAATGCACTAGAAGATAAAAAGAATGCAGATGTAATATATACAGACTTTGCAAAAGCCTTCGACAAGTGTGACCATGGCGTAATAGCGCACAAAATGCGTGCTAAAGGAATAACAGGAAAAGTCGGTCGATGGATCTAATAATTTCCTCACTAACAGAACACAGAGAGTAGTCGTCAACAGAGTAAAGTCCGAGGCAGCTACGGTGAAAAGCTCTGTTCCACAAGGCACAGTACTCGCTCCCATCTTGTTCCTCATCTTCATATCCGACAAGACAAGGATGTCAGCCACAGCACCGTGTCTTCCTTTGCAGATGACACCCGAATTTGCATGACAGTGTCTTCCATTGCAGACACTGCAAGGCTCCAGGCGGACATCAACCGAATCTTTCAGTGGGCTGCAGAAAACAATATGAAGTTCAACGACGAGAAATTTCAATTACTCAGATATGGTAAACACGAGGAAATTAAATCGTCATCAGAGTACAAAACAAATTCTGGCCACAAAATAGAGCGAAACACCAACGTCAAAGACCTGGGAGTGATCATGTCGGAGGATCTCACCTTCAAGGACGATAACATTGTATCAATCGCATCTGCTAGAAAAATGACAGGATGGATAATGAGAACCTTCAAAACTAGGGAGGCCAAGCCCATGATGACACTCTTCAGGTCACTTGTTCTATCTAGGCTGGAATATTGCTGCACACTAACAGCACCTTTCAAGGCAGGTGAAATTGCTGACCTAGAAAATGTACAGAGAACCTTCACGGCGCGCATAACGGAGATAAAACACCTCAGTTACTGGGAGCGCTTGAGGTTCGTGAACCTGTATTCCCTGGAATGCAGGCGGGAGAGATACATGATTATACACACCTGGAAAATCTTAGAGGGGCTAGTACCGAACTTGCACACGAAAATCACTCACTACGAAAGCAAAAGACTTGGCAGACGATGCAACATCCCCCCAATGAAAAGCAGGGGTGTCACTAGCACGTTAAGAGACCATACAATAAGTGTCAGGCGCCCGAGACTGTTCAACTGCCTCCCAGCATACATAAGGGGGATTACCGACAGACCCCTGGCAGTCTTCAAGCTGGCACTGGACAAGCACCTGAAGTCGGTTCCTGACCAGCCGGGCTGTGGCTCGTACGTTGGTTTGCGTGCAGCCAGCAGCAACAGCCTGGTTGATCAGGCTCTGATCCACCAGGAGGCCTGGTCACGGACCGGGCCGCGGGGGCGTTGACCCCCGGAACTCTCTCCAGGTAAACTCCAGCTCCAAGAGGCCTTTCATATGTGATGTCTTCAATATCTATGCTGCTCAAGGTGAATACTAGATCCAGTTTTGCTGGTTCATCCCCTCCCCTCTCTCTGGTAGTGTCCCTAACATGCTGATGCATGAGGTTTTTCCAGTACCACCTTCAACGTTTTAGCCCTCCACGTTTCTGGGCCCCCACGTGGCTCCAGGTTTTCCCAGTCAATTTCTCTGTGATTGAAATCGCCCACAACCAGTAGCTTTGCCCTGCCCACATGAACCCCTCTGGCCATTTCCACCAGTGTATCAGCCATTTCTCTGTTACTCTAATCATATTCTTGTCTTGGCCTCCTGCTATTCTGTGGTGGGTTATACATCACTGCAATCACCACCTTAGGACCCCCAGTCTGAAGTGTTCCCATTATGTAATCCCTTGCTTCTCCTTTGTCCCCTCTCTCCAACTCTTCAAGATCCCATTTGTTTTTGATAAGTAGTATAACTCCTCCACCCTCTCCTCCTGCTCCCTCCGCCTTTCCTCAGAATCTGATATCCACTTGGAAAGATGGCATTTGTTTTCATTCTTGAGAGCTTGATTTCTGTGAGGGCTATAATGTCTGGTGATGCCTCTGTGATTCTTTTGTGCCACTCCTCCCACTTATTTGTTATACCATCAGCATTTGTGTACCATACCTTTAGTTTCCATGGGGAAGTGGAACAGAATTCTTCCTCCGTAAGCCATGAGTGTCGTAAGAGGCGACTAAAATGCCGGGAGCAAGGGGCTAGTAACCCCTTTTCCTGTATATATTACTAAATTTAAAAGGAGAAACTTTCGTTTTTCCTTTTGGGCCACCCCACCTCAGTGGGATACGGCTGGTGCGTTGAAAAGACCTTTAGTTTCCTCTCCAATACTGTATTTTGGGGGATGGGGGGCCCCTGGCAGGGTGCTATAGGATTCTGCTGTGCATTGTGGGGCGGGGCTGTAAGTGTGGGGTGTATGTTTGGCACCTGGGTTCTTGGGGTGGTTCTGTGTCTTTCCTTCACTCTGCTGAAGCTTGTGGACAAAGATTGACCTCTCCCTCTCCTCTCATTGTTTTACTCTCCGTATCTCTGGATCCAGTTTATATACAGCCTCTCCTTACTTAGCGACGTACTCATTTACCGACGCCTTTGACTTATGACGGGCTCTCTGAGGAGTATTCATACCTAAATAATGTATATTAGAGCTGATTTCCTCTCTCCTTTTTATTTTAATATA
Organism: Cherax quadricarinatus; assembly: GCF_026875155.1. Classification (NCBI taxonomy): domain Eukaryota; kingdom Metazoa; phylum Arthropoda; class Malacostraca; order Decapoda; family Parastacidae; genus Cherax; species Cherax quadricarinatus. The sequence continues at coordinate 29,930,337 of NC_069472.1, forward strand.
CAGTATACTACTCTATAAGCATTTAAAAATATACCAGTAATGCTATAAATAGTGCAAAGGTGACATTAAAACAATATCAGAGATGGTTGACACAAATTCACTACCATTATAGTATGCTCCTCACTTAGTGACGAATTTGTTTAATGACGTGGTCTCAGGAACATAACTCCATCGTTAAGTGAGGAGAGGCTGTATAGCCATTGCCTCCTTTATTAATTCCTGTATCTCCTGGTGCCCTGGTCTCCTGGTTGTGCCTCCGCACGAGACCTATTTCCTCTGCTTGTGTGTCTCTCACATATGCCTGCTCTCCCTCGCATACTGCTGTTCTTGTGCCCAACATCGTGCCCCCCTTCATTCCTCGACCTTACCTGTTAGGGCCTCTGTGTAAGTTTTGTCTCCTTTCTTTCCTTTGGACCTTTTTTTAACCCCTTTAAACGGCCCCCAAACGATATTTTCATTTCCGTCCCCGTTTCCCCCAAACATATATATCTTTTTTCCTTTGTATTCTTTCCCAACACTGCCACAAAAAGCCTGAGTCCCCTTTGACATGGGGAAAAATTGGGTGTGACACTCACTGGGGCACCATATTAAAATCTTTGGGGATGCCTGGGTATCATTGTTTTTTTTCCCTTTAAAAAAAAAAAAATTTCTAAAAAAATTTGGGGCGCTCCCGCAAAGTGAAGTATTTACACTTTTTGGACCGTTTAGGGGTTTTTAAAATTCTGGTTTCCTGCTCCAGATACCCTGGATTCCCTAGTTGTTGGCCCCATACTTCAAATTAGCCCTATTTTCTTTATCTTTTTTAAGGCCCCTTTCTTGGTTTTGCAAATTCCCGCTTGTGACTTTCCTCTTCTTGCCTCCTTTCCCCTTCTCCATTTTGAGGTAAGTCATCTAGTTTTTCCTTCCCCCATTGGTCCATCTTTTTCCCCTAGCTCCCCCATCATTCCTCCCTCACGGCTTCCTTTGGGGCCCCATTTTTTTTTATATTTTTAGGTTCCCCCTTTATAATTTTGTGAAAGGGCCCCAAAAACACTTGGAATTTCCCCAATTTTTTTTCAGGGGGTTTATAAAATCTTTACATATGCAATAAGATCACAGGGAAACGGTGATTTAAATTATGGGAAAAAAAAACCCCTCCGAAAAAAAATAGAGGGAACTTTTCCAAAACGCTTTCGTGACTACTCACATTTTCAAGGAATATGAAAGGAAGCTTCCCAAAGGGAAACTATTTAAGGGGTCGGGCCCGCCCCTCACTATCAGATCCCCCCAAAAGGTTTTTCACGTGAAGCGCGGCGAAGGCCCAAATTGGATAGGTCCTTTGCAAAACCCCCCCCCAAGCTATTTTTTTTGTCCCGTGTATTATTAATTTTTTCCCAAAATTTTTTTAATTTTAAATGGATCCAATTTATATAAAACCCAAAAGGGAAAAATTAAAATTTTTTGTCCAAAAAATGCTTTTTATGAAAAAAGATTCAATTATATTCCCGTCGACCCTGGGCTTGCTTGGTTTTCAAATTTTTCAACTTTTTTAAAAATCAATTGGATGGTTTAAAAAAATTTTACAAGAATTTAAAAAGGCATTGGGAAACTTGTTTAGTTCTAATGCTATTTTTTTATGTTGTTTTAAAACTTAGTTGAGAATTTTTTCCCGTTTGACCTAATAAACCCTTTTTCGGCCAAATTTTACAAGGAAAACTTTAGAAACATCCCTCAGATTTTGGGGGAATTCTTAATCAAAAAGGTTTTTTTTACTGTATCAAGTTTTTGAAAAACAACTTTAATTTTTAAAAGTCTTAAGAAGAGATGGCATTTCAACCCAAATTTTTATGGTAAGGGGGGAACCAACAAAATTTTTAGTTTTAATTTAAAGGGTGGTTTTCCCTTTTTTTTAATCCAAAAAAAAGGGCCAAAAAGCCCCTTTTTCAAAATAAAAAAAATGTTGGTTTTTCCCCTTTCCATGAAAAAATTGGTTTATATGCCTTCTCTTACTTAACACTTTTTTTAAAATTAAAGTTGGTTTTTCAAAAAACTTGATACGTTTAAAAAAAATTTTGATTAAAAATTCCCCCCCAAAAAGCTGATTTGGGTGTGGGCTATTTAAAATTTTTGTTAAAATTTGCGATAAAGTTTATTACGGTCAAATGGAAAAAACTCGAAAATAAGTTTTTAAAAAAATTAAAAAATAGCATTTTGAAAAGGACAAAAATTCCAATGCTCTTTTTTTAATTCATGTAAAAAGGTTTTTTTCCCCCTTCCCAAATTTATTTTTAAAAAGTTGAGAAAGTTGTATCAAGCAAGGGCCTTGGTCGAAAGGGAAAATAAAATTTTAATTTTGGTTTTATAAAAAAACAGCGTTTTGACAATAATATGAATTTTTCCTTTGGTTTTATAAAAATTTGAATTTCCCTTTATAATTTAAAAGAATTTTGGGGAAGAATTTTTAATTTAAAACACTGGACAAATTAAAAAAGCCTTGGGGGTTTCGGGTGGTTTTGGGAAAAAGGGCCTTTCCAAGTTGGGCCGCCCCCGGGGGCACGTGGGGTTTTCTGTTGTGGGATTGATTTGTGAGGTGCTGGCCCACCCCCCTTTATAGCTTCCCTTTGGGTGTTCCTTTATTTGTTCCTTTATAATGGAGTAGTCACGAAAGGGGGCTTGGAATTTTTCTATTCTTTTTGGTGGTTGTTTTGCATAGGGATGCATTGCATATTATATATATATATATTATATTTATATAAAATTTATATATATAAATATATATATTTTTTATATATTTATATATTATATATATATATTAAATTTTTTTAATTATTTATATATATTTATATTATATTTTTTTTATATATTTATATTTATTTTAATTAGATTATTTTATTTAAAAAAAATCACAAATGGCCGATTCCCAGCAAGGGGGGGGTGGCCCGAAAAAAAAAACTTTCAACCCTCATTCACCTTTTTATTTACTGTCTTGCCCGAAGGGTGCTTTTTCACTAAAAAGTTTTTAAAAAATGCAACATTAACACCCTCCTTTAAGTGCGGGACTGTATTCCCATCTCCAGGGGTCAAGTCCGGCCGCCGGTTTCCCCGAACCCCTTCATAAATGTTACTTTGCTCAACTCCAAAAACCGTCAAGTATTAAAAAACCCTTTGTGTCCTTCCCCCCTTCAAACACTTTAGCATGTGCTGGAAGTCCCAAACCCCCCGCCAAACCCCAAAACCCCTTTCTCCCTCCCTCCAACCTTTTCCAGGCCGACCCCCACCCCGCCCTTTCCCTTCCCCTACAGACTGATACACTCTTTTAAAATCACTCTGTTTCGCTCCATTCTCTCTAAAAGTCCCCAAACCCCCTCAAAAACCCCTTTTTCAGCCCCCCTGGACAAAAAATTCTGGTAATCCCCCACCTCCCCCTAACTTCCCAAAAATCGAATTTTCTGCTTTTTTATTCCACCCCACATTGCCCCAGACATTTAAATCTCCTCTGCCTCCGCCTTCTCCCTTTTTTTTTCTGCAACATTCTCACCCGCTTCCAACCCATAAGAGCGTTTGGTAAAAAAAATACTTCATTTCGTTCCCCTCTTTGCCCCCCAAAAGACAAAGTTCTTTTCTCCACGATCCTAAGAGCACCGTCATTTTTCCCCCTTTTTCCAATTCTAAGGGTTCACCTCATTTTCATGGGCCCCTTTCCCCTGGGCCCCGTCACTCCCAAATATTGAATCGTTTTACCCCCTCCCTACTCTTTTCCCCTCCAATCTGTTTTTCCCAATCTTTTTCCCAATTTTTTGTTTTCCCCATAACCTTACTCTTTCCCGTTTTCACCTTTTTAAATTTTTTTCTTTTGCACACATACCAAAATTTTTTCCACCCAATTTTCTGAAAAATTTTTTCCCCTTTAGAATCTCCCAAAAAGCACGTGTCAAACAGCAAAAAAGGGAGCTTTTGACAAATCCCCTTTTGGTTTTGTTTTTTTTATTTTTTAACCCCCAGCCTTTTGCCCAAGACCTCGCCAAATTTTTTTTTTCTTTACAACCCCATCTATAAATTTTTTTTAAACAACCCCGGTGACATCCACTTTCCTTTTCTAAGGCCTTTCTTTTTGGGAAAAAAAATTTTCCCCCTTTTTTAAAATTCTCAACTTGGGCCCCACTATCCTCGTTAAAAACCTTCCTTTTTTCGTAACCTACCTCCTACCACATTTTCCCCTTTTCACTTTTGCCCCATTGCCCCCATCCCCCTGTCATTTCGCCTTTTCCAAAAATTTTGGGCCACGCCCTTTTCCTTATTTTTAAAGGGGACTTTTTTCCTGGTTAAAAACCCGGGTCCACAAACCCCCTTTAAAAGTTTTTTTAAAATTTTTTCCTACTCCCCCCTTTTTTAATTTTTAAAATTTTTTAATAATGTTAAGGGGAATGGGTTTTAATTTTTATTTTAAATTTTTTTTTTATAAAAGGGGGAAAAACTAGGGGGGGAAGGGGGGGGGGGCAACCGGTAAATTAAAACCCTCTTAAAACTTTATTAAATTTGCCCAAAAACAAATAAATTTTAAAACCCACTGCTTTTAAAAAAATTTTTTTTAAGGGGGTCCACCCATTTTATTTTCCACGGGGGATAGGAAATTACCTCAAAAAGGTTTCATCATCCCGGGTAAGGCCAAAGGGGGGGGGGGGGCCCACTTTAATTCCTTCCCAAAACCCCCCCCAAAAACCGGGCCCCCCAAACCCCCGCAAATCATTTTTGTTCTAAGGGGGGTTCCTTAAGGGGGGAATCCAAAAAACCCCCTTTTTTGGGGGCCAAGGGGGGGGGGGGCCCCCACCCCAAGGGGGCCCCTTTTTAAAGGGGGGGGCCCCAATCCAAACCCTCCCCCCAAACTTTTTAATTTTTTTTCTTTTCATTTTTTACTTTTTTTTTTTTTAAAAAACTTTCATTGCCCCCAACTTTTTCCCCTTAACTTTTTAAATTTTTTCCACCAAACCCTTTCCCTTTCCCCCCCGCAAAAACCCCCACTTTTTCCACAAAAACCCCCGGCCCTTACCCCTTTTTTTTTTTAACCCCTTCCCCCCTTACCTCTTTTTCCCCCCCTATCAAATTTTTTCCCCCCTTTTATCAAAATATTTATTTATAAATTAACAAACTAAAAAATTTTTTTAAATCCTTAAATTATTTATTTTTTTTTTTTAAAATCCAGGCCGTTTTCCCAACGGAACCCCAAAAAAAAAAAATATTCCCATCTTCACTCCTTTTTATGCTTCCAAATCCCTTTTCCTCCTTTTTTTCTCCCTATTAAAACTCCCCTCCTTCAGATCCAAATGTAACTTTTTCTCCCTTACTACTCTCTTTACATCATCATTCCACCAATCGCTCCTCTTCCCTCCCGCACCCACTTTCCTGTAACCACAAACTTCTGCTGAACACTCTAACACTACATTTTTAAACCTTCCCCATACCTCTTCGACCCCATATATAATATATATATATAATATATATATATATATATATATATATATATATATATATATTTTTTTTTTTTTTTTTTTTTTTTTTATCACACCGGCCGATTCCCACCAAGGCAGGGTGGCCCGAAAAAGAAAAACTTTCACCATCATTCACTCCATCACTGTCTTGCCAGAAGGGTGCTTTACACTACAGTTTTTAAACTGCAACATTAACACCCCTCCTTCAGAGTGCAGGCACTGTACTTCCCATCTCCAGGACTCAAGTCCGGCCTGCCGGTTTCCCTGAATCCCTTCATAAATGTTACTTTGCTCACACTCCAACAGCACGTCAAGTATTAAAAACCATTTGTCTCCATTCACTCCTATCAAACACGCTCACGCATGCCTGCTGGAAGTCCAAGCCCTCGCACACAAAACCTCCTTTACCCCCTCCCTCCAACCCTTCCTAGGCCGACCCTACCCCGCCTTCCTTCCACTACAGACTGATACACTCTTGAAGTCATTCTGTTTCGCTCCATTCTCTCTACATGTCCGAACCACCTCAACAAACCCTATATATATATATATATAATATATATATAAAAATATATATATACAGTGGGCCCCGGTTAACGATATTTTTTCACTCCAGAAGTATGTTCAGGTGCCAGTACTGACCGAATTTGTTCCCATAAGGAATATTGTGAAGTTAGATTAGTCCATTTCAGACCCCCAAACATACACGTACAAATGCACCTACATAAATACACTTACATAATTGGTCGCATTCGGAGGTGATCGTTATGCGGGGGTCCACTGTATATATATATATATATATATATATATATATATATATATAGTATATATATATATATATATTATATATTATATATATATATATATTATATATATATATATATATATATATATATATATATATATATATTATATACAGTGGACCCCCGCATAGCGAACTTAATCCGTGCAAGAGGGCTGGTCGTTATGCGAAATGTTCGCTATGCGAATTAATTTTCCCCATAAGAATAATGGAAATAAAATTAATCCGTGCAAGACACCCAAAAGTATGAAAAAAAATTTTTTTTACCACAAAAAAATGTTAATTTTAGTACACACAAACTGAAAAAGGCATGCACAATTACATGACACTTACTTTTATTGAAGATCTGGTGATGATTGATGGGATGGGAGGAGGGGAGAGCATTATCTTCTTACTGTTTAGAAGGGGAATCCCCTTCCATTAGGACTTGAGGTAGCAAGTCCTTTTCTGGGGTTACTTCCCTTCTTCTTTTAATGCCACTAGGACCAGCTTCAGAGTCACTGGACTTCTTTCGCACAACATATCTGTCCATAGTGGCCTGTACCTCTCGTTCCTTTATGATTTGTCTAAAGTGGTTCACAACAGTGTCATTGTAACAGTCACCAGCACGGCTTGCAATAGCTGTGTGAGGGTGATTTTCATCAAAAAAGGTTTGCACTTCAAGCCATTTTGCACACATTTCCTTAATCTTTGAAGTAGGCAATTCCTTCAATTTCTCTCTCCCCTCCTTTGAACCAGTTTCCCCAGGTCTGGCCTCTTGCTCTTGAAGTTGATCTATCAGCTCATCAGTGGTTAGTTCTCATTGTCTCCTCCACCAACTCTTCCACATCTTCCCCACTAACCTCCAACCCCAAGGACTTCCCCAAATTCCACAATTGATTCCTCAACTGGTATACTACTCCTCTCAGGGTTAGCCTCAAACCCTTCAAAATCCCTTTTGTCTACACATTCTGGCCACAGTTTCTTCCAAGCAGAGTTCAAGGTTCTCTTAGTCACTCCCTCCAAGCCTTACCTATAAGGTTTACACAATTGAGGATATTAAAGTGATCCTTCCAAAACTCTTTTAGAGTCAATCGAGTGTCTGTGGTCACTTCAAAGTACTTTGAAACAGAGCTTTTGTGTACAGTTTCTTGAAGTTGGAAATGACCTGCTGGTCCATGGGCTGCAGGAGGAGGAGTGGTATTAGGAGGCAAAAACTTCACCTTAATGAAGCTCATGTCCCCATAAAGTCGCTCTGCCACGTCTGTAGGATGACCAGGGGCATTGTCTAACACCAGGAGGCACTTAAGGTCTAATTTCTTTTCAGTTAGGTAATCTTTCACATTGGGGGCAAATGCATGGTGTAACCAGTTTATAGAAAAATTCCCTAGTGACCCATGCCTTACTGTTTGCCCTCCACAGCACACACAAATTATCCTTGAGGACATTCTTTTGCCTGAACGCTCTGGGAGTTTCAGAGTGATACACTAATAAAGGCTTAACTTTGCAATCACCACTAGCATTGGCACACATCAACAAAGTAAGCCTGTCTTTCATAGGCTTATGTCCTGGGAGTGCCTTTTCCTCCTGAGTAATGTAGGTCCTGCTTGGCATTTTCTTCCAGAACAGGCCTGTTTCATCACAATTAAACACTTGTTCAGGTTCCAGTCCTTCAGTTTCTATGTACTCCTTGAATTCATGCACATATTTTTCAGCCGCTTTGTGGTCCGAACTGGCAGCCTCACCATGCCGTATCACACTATGGATGCCACTACACTTCTTAAATCTCTCAAACCAACCTTTGCTGGCCTTAAATTCACTCACATCATCACTAGTTGCAGGCATTTTTTTAATTAAATCGTCATGCAACTTCCTAGCCTTTTCACATATGATCGCTTGAGAGACGCTATCTCCTGCTAGCTGTTTTTCATTTATCCACACCAATAAGAGTCTCTCAACATCTTCCATCACTTGCGATCTTTGTTTCGAAAACACAGTTTAAACCTTTGGCAACAACAGCTTCCTTGATTGCCGTTTTCTTGCCCACAATAGAAAGCGATGGTTGATTTTGGTTTCTTGTACAACCTGACCAGGTCGGTGATACGTACTCCACTTTCATACTTATCAATGATCTCTTTCTTCATTTGAATGGGTATTCTTACCCTTTGAGGCGTAGGGTTGGCACTAGAAGCTTTCTTGGGGCCCATGGTCACTTATTTTCCACAAACAGCACCGAAAACACTGTAATAATACGAAATATTCCGAGTGTATGCTTGAATGTTACCGCGGAGGCTGGCTGGTAAACAACGGGACGGGCGGCACATGTGAGGCTGGCTGAGGGCGCACATTGGACGCGTCTCGGACGAAGGTCGCTGAGCGGGTTTTTGTCCACTATGCGGGGCAAAATTTTAGCGAACAAAGCGTTCGCTATGCGGATTGTTCGCTATGCAAGGCGTTCGCTATGCGGGGGTCCACTGTATATATATATATATATATATATGTATATATATATATATATGTATATATATATATATGTATATATATATATATGTATGTATATATATACATGTATATATTATATGTATTATATATATATATATATATTGTATGTATATATATATATATATATATATATATTATATATATTATATATATATATATATTATTATATATATATATATATGTATATATATATATATATATTATATAATATTGTATATATATATATATATATGTATATATATATATATATATATGTATATATATATATATATATATATATATATGTATATGTATATATATATGTATATATATATGTATATATATATGTATATATATATGTATATATATATATATATATATATATATATATATATATATATATATATATATATATATATATATATATAGTATATATATATATATATATATAATCTGTTGTGTTCTGAGCACCTCTGCAAAAACAGTGAAAATGTGTGAGTTGTGGTGAAAGTGTTGAATGATGATGAAAGTATTTTCTTTTTGGGGATTTTTTTTCTTTTTTGGGTGAGACGGCCGACTTGTTGAAAAAAACAAAAAAAATGTGTGTGTGTGTGTGTGTGTGTGTGTGTGTGTGTGTGTGTGTTTGTATATATTTTTTTTTTTTTTTTTTTTTTTTTTCAACAAGTCGGCCGTCTCCCACCGAGGCAGGGTGACCCAAAAAAGAAAGAAAATCCCCAAAAAGAAAATACTTTCATCATCATTCAACACTTTCACCACACTCGCACATTATCACTGCTCAGGTGCTCAGAATACAACAGTCTAGAAGCATACACATATAAAGATACACAACATATCCCTCCAAACTGCCAATATCCCAAACCCCTCCTTTAAAGTGCAGGCATTGTACTTCCCATTTCCAGGACTCAAGTCCGACTATATGAAAATATCCGGTTTCCCTGAATCCCTTCACTAAATATTACCCTGCTCACACTCCAACAGATCGTCAGGTCCCAAGTACCATTCGTCTCCATTCACTCCTATCTAACATGCTCACGCACGCTTGCTGGAAGTCCAAGCCCCTTACCCACAAAACCTCCTTTATCCCCTCTCTCCAACCCTTTCGAGGACGACCCCTACCCCGCCTTCCTTCCCCTATAGATTTATATGCTTTCCATGTCATTCTACTTTGATCCATTCTCTCTAAATGACCAAACCACCTCAACAACCTTTCTTCTGCCCTCTGACTAATACTTTTATTAACTCCACACCTCCTCCTAATTTCCACACTCCGAATTTTCTGCATAATATTTACACCACACATTGCCCTTAAACAGGACATCTCCACTGCCTCCAACCATCTCCTCGCTGCTGCATTTACCACCCAAGCTTCACACCCATATAAGAGTGTTGGTACTACTATACTTTCATACATACCCTTCTTTGCCTCCATAGATAACGTTTTTTGACTCCACATATACCTCAACGCACCACTCACCTTTTTTCCCTCATCAATTCTATGATTAACCTCATCCTTCATAAATCCATCAGGAAGGCCCCGCTTTATGGCGTTTCACTTTATGGCATTCCGCTAATACGGTCATTTCAAATTATGACCAAGACTCGCTATACGCTCCCCCCACCCTGACTTTCTAATACGGTCACCGCGCCCCACCTTGTTTGTTTACATTCTCCATGAGCTCAGTAAGCACTAAGTCTCTCCATTTTGTCTGGAAACTTCAAAATTTCAAATGTTTTTAAAAGTTATTTCATATTTTATATATACTCTGATAATTATACTTATGTATACCTGTACTTAAATAAACTTACATACTGTGCTGGCATGCAGGTACACATTAAAATTGGTAAGTGTCTTATGTCTCCAGACGTCATATTAGTAATGATAATAATAATCATCGAGTCATTTAAATGTCGTATATTACGTTAATATACACATTTTCATTAATCCATCCATGATATTTTTTCAAAATTATATAATAAACACGATACATAACATAAAAGAGTTAAATACACCCCACAATAGAATAAATAAACAATATAAGATGTGGTAGCAGAGACTTGCACAAGTGACGCCATATTAGAATGCTAATAATAATAATAATAATAATCACCAGAGTCTTATTAAATGTTTGTATATTACGTTAATATACACATTTTCATTAATCCATCCATGATATTTTTTTTCAAAATTATATAATAAACACGATACATAACATAAAAGATGATAAATACACCCTACAATAGAATAAATAAACATAAATATGAGATGTCGTAGCCAGTTAACTTGTACAAGTGATGCCAAGAATAACATTTTCTCTAATCTAACTTAAGAGAAAATGTGTTACTGGGGGTAACTGTAGAAAATTATTCCTTTCGTATGTATGTAAGTTTATTCAGGTATACACAAATACAGTTACATAGATTATCATACATAAAAATATGTGTAGAGAACCTAGGATAACCCAAAAAAGTCAGAGTGACTTATTTCCATTGCCTTCACTCAGAGCATCATTTCTTCTCAAAATGATGTTACATGAGAATGGGAGTGTTCTTCTTTATTTATTCTACCGTATCAATGTAGAGACAACCTGTACACAATGTAACTTGTACACAAACCAGACGTGTACACTTCGTTTACAAAACTTACGTTCGCCTGGTTTGTTTACATAACTCTGCGCCTGTCCTCTCTCATGCATTCATTCTTTCTCTCTCTCATTTATTCGTTTTATCTCATTTACTTACTCCTGACCCTACATTAAGACTACAAATATTTTAAGGTAAGTAATGAGTGAACTGTATATACATTTTATTCTGGGATGCTTAAATATCATGGAATATATGTGTGGGTGGGTTGGCCTGGTATGGTAGCCCGGCTGACTACCATACATACCACACTTGATTTTTTACAATAAATACTACTCATCTCATCCTATATTTTAAGGTAAGTAATGAGTGAACTGTATATACATTTTATCGCTCTGGGATGCTTAAATATCATGGAATATATGTGTGGGTGGGGTGGCCTGGTATGGTAGCCCGGCTGACTACCATACATACCACACTTGATTTCTTACAATAAATACTACTTGTCTCACCCTAGATTAAGACTATAAATATTTTAAGGTAAGTAATGAGTGCACTATGTGTGTATTGTACTTTTTATTGTTTTTTGATGCCTGGTTCTATTGCTAACTTAATATATGTTAGTGTAAACTTGTTATCTAGTGTTTGTATGCATTTGTAAGTGGAAAAAAAGGGTGTTCCACTTTACGGCAGTTTCCGCTTTATGGCGGTAGCCTGGAACCTAACCGGCCGTATAAGTGGGGCCTTCCTGTATATATATACAGTGGTCCCTCGTTTTTCGTAATTAATCCGTTCCTGGAGCCGTTACTATAAATGTAATGTAAATACAATTAATCCGTTCCTGACACCCAGAAGTATTAAAACAAAAAAAATAATTTTCCATGAAATATACATATAGTACATAAACAATACAATGGGAAATGATGAATGAAACATTAACAGCATAACACTTACCTTTATTGGAGATTCTTCTTAGTGTATGGGAGACTGGAGGAGGAGAGAGAGTGGATTGTTTATAGTTTGGAAGGGGAATCCCCTTCCAGCAACACCTCAGGTACCAATTGCTTCTCTGGGGTTGCTTCTCTTCTCTGTTTCTTAATGCCACTAGGACCACCTTGAGAGTCACTCTAGTCCTGTCTTACAAAATAACTGTGGAGAGAGCTCTGTTTCTGGCGTCTCATTAACACTTCCCGAAAATGGCCCAAGACTTTGTCACTGTACATATTTCTCACCTTCTTTACCACAGGCTTGGCACTAGGAGATTTCTTTGGAGCCATGGTAGCTTATTTAGTAATTGGAAGCACTAAAATGAGTGGAATACGAAATATTTCGTAGGAGCACTTGCGGGGACCTTCACTCACTGGTAAACAATGCCAGACTGGCTGGGTAGGGAGGCCGCCCCGGCTCACACTGTGCGCACGCGTCCCAGACGAACTATTTGCGAGTCAACCTATGAAAAGCGAGTCCATGTTTATATGAAAATACCCCTATGATTGGCGAAATTTACGATTGCCGAGAACTACGAAAAGCGAGTGACCACTGTATATATATATATACAGTGGACCCCCGGTTAACGAACTTTTTTCATTCCAGTAGTATGTTCAGGTGCCAGTACTGTCCGAATTTCTTCCCATAAGGAATATTGTGAAGTAGATTAGTCCATTTCAGACCCCCAAACATACACGTACAAACGCACTTACATAAATACACTTACATAATTGGTCGCATTCGGAGGTGATCGTTATGCGGGGGTCCACTGTATATATATATATATATGTGTGTGTGTGTGTGTGTGTGTGTGTGTGTGTGTGTGTGTGTGTGTGTGTGTGTGTGTGTGTGTGTGTGTGTGTGTGTGTGTATGTGTGTATATATGGTTGTGTGTACACTAACCTATTTGTGGTTGCAGGGGTCGAGTCATAGCTCCTAGCCCCTCCTCTTCACTGATCGCTACTAGGTCCTCTCTCTCCCTGCTCCATGAGCTTTTTTAAACTCGTCTTAAAACTACATATGTTTCCTGCCTCCACTACGTCACCTTCTAGGCTATTCCACTTCCTGACAACTCCACCATCTTTCACATACTTCATCAACATCTTAATTTACACATGAATGTCTTGCTGAACTCTGGTCCTCCACTAAATAAACAATATCTCTTAGTGTATAATAATTGTCCTATATATTTCAGGTTTGCACTTCATAGACAAGTCAGCAGAATATTATTGCAGGATCTGTCCAACAAAACTAATGGGGTCATTTACAGATGCAAAAGTCCATTTTTCTTCACGTGAACATTATGATAATTATGTTGCGTATCTTAAAACACGTGAGGTAAGTTTATTTTTATTATAATTATTTTCTTGTATCCCTCAAGGGAGAAGATGCCTTTATGAAGGTGAAGAGCTCTTGATCTAAGTAATTGAAACTACTCTTTCTTTCCCTGGATCAAGCTTCATTACCTCCCTTTTCCATAGTGTTGTTTATGACCCTTATAGTGCACCTCCTGCCCTCTCCTGCCCTGCACTATGCAATAACTTGCATAGTGCGGTTAATGCACGTCAAAAAATACGTTACTATGCAGTACCATACTGATCAAGGTATTATAATGTGTTTTAATGTAATATGTTAAAGTAATACCATTAAATACATCAGATCACAAAAATATTTAGGCTGTTGCTTAGTAGTAATCAGTGCACAGGAAACTCTTCCACACACTTGCAAATAAAGAAATTACAAAAAATAAAAACAAAAAAATAGTACTAAAGTTTTTTATTACAGTTGTAAACAATGTACCATACATTCAGTAAAGAAAAAGATCATTTTATTGTGAAAAATAGTTGCACAACAAATTTTGCACAGGATTTTTCTATTTGTATCTTTATAGCATGGAATATTATTGTGTAACACCTGCCTAACTCTGTTTCATTCAGTGTTCGGATCCTTGTTCATTATGAAGTCATGAGTATCTTCTACTTTGACAGTTAACATTGTAACCTATGTCAGGTTTTAAGTAGTGTGTGAGCATTAGTAATTGTCTGCCCAAAATGCCCTGGCATGCTAGTGGCTTCCTTTGTACTTAACAGCACTTCATAAAATATAATCATGCATTGTAACCTTTGCAAAGGAATAAAATTTGTTTGTTTTGTTTCCTCATCAGAATTAATCTGATGGCCTATTATGGTGTCATCAGCAAACTTACTAATGTCGCTGTTTATTCCCTCATCTCTGTCATGTATGTAAATTGTGAACAACAAAGGGCCCAACACCAACAACCACTGTGCAACACCATTTATGATGCATTCCCACTCTGATTTTGCCCTATTTATGCAAACACACTGTTGCCTACTGGTCATCTACACTGTCCAGGAAAAAAAATTCCTGTTGTGTGCCTCTACCTACCTCAGCAATCTCCGATGTGGAACTCTATCAAAACCTTACTGAAGCCCATGTACACATCATCATATTCATTACCTTGATCTAACTCCTCCAATACCTTAGTGCAAAAAGTTAGTAAATTTATAAGGCAGGAATGCCCATTTGTCAGACTTTGCTGTGATTCACTGATCAATATACATCTTTCAAATTGGCTTCAGATAGCCTTGGGAATTATGGATTCTATGAATTTTCCCACAGTGGAGGTTAAGCTAATTGGTCTGTAATTTGGAGCTAAGGACCTGCCTCTTGCTTTGTAGATAGCTATCACATTTGCCATTTTCTATTTATCAGGCACTATGCCAGTTTGTAGTGATCTATTGAAAAGACTATCCAGAGGTTTGTTAAGTTGCTCCTTACATTACATTATTAGCCTTGAGAATAGTTTATCAGAGCCTGGGGGGATTTGTTTGGTTTTCTGAGTAAAATTATTAGTGACTAAGATAATGTCTTTTTCTCTCTTATCATGCTTGTCTCTGCTTTCTCTTCTGATGTTTTCACTCCTGATAATTTATTTTATTTTGTTTATTTTTATAGGCTTTATACTACTAATTCTTGAATTTCATTATACTGTATGAAGAAATTTGAAAAAAAGATTTTATTGTCTGTTCTATTCATAATTCCATTGTATTTTAATTTCAGGAAATGGAGCATAAGAATACAATGCAATCAGAGACTTTGGATGTTGAGAAACAAGATAGTAAGAGCCAAGAAGGAAAGGAACAGCAACAAGAGAATGATAGTTTGCTGGAGGACAAAGAGTGTGCAGAAGTTACTGAAAGTATCAGCAGTGAGAATGTTACTGATGTAGAGTGTTTGAATGAAAGTTTACATCAACTCAGACTCTCTTGAGAAGGTATTAAGTAATTTCCTTGAAATAAAAGCACCAGGTATTACTTGTGTTAACTTGATCTTTATGATGTAAAGTAAGAAAAAAAAAAACTTAAGTAAGTTTTAGTGTACAGTAATTCACTTAACCCTTTCACTGTCGAGACCGCTGCTGCTCACAAACTTGCTCGTTTAAGAATTTAAAACAAAAAAATAATTTCTCATGAAATGATTGAGAATCGTTTCCTGATGGTAACGGCATCAAAAGTACAAAATTTAATAGAAAACTTACGGAATTATGCTCTTGCGAAGTTAACGATCTTGGCAATATTTATGCATCAATGATTTTGCCTAATTTGAGCCCTATTTTCAGCCAGTTCCATTGTTTCAGTCAACCAAACTCATAGCTATTTCGCTAGAACTCCATTTATTCTATCGATCGAGTACAAGAAACTGCCCATTTACCGATTTCAAGTACCCAATAAAGATCAGAAATTGGTAATTTGGCCAATTTCATATACATTCAAGGCCAATTTCAAAATAGGGTCCAGAATTAACAATACAAACATTCCTAGCACAAAAATAACATTTTCTGTGTTCATTAGTCATGTCTCCAGACCCTCTTATATTACGCTTGCTTTCCATTTTGAATGGTTATTCACACACACAAAAAATAGATTTACTATTATCCAGACAACTGCATTATTGTAAAAATGGTATAAATAATATCAGCACGTTTGTGAAAGCATATTAGACTCGCCAATTGACGTGTATTGGACGCGTGACTTGATTTGTTTACTCTTGAATATCGGCAAAAATTGAACATTTCTGCTACTTTGAGCTGAATTTCAAGGTAATTTCATAAACCCTTCAAAATTATCTCTATTTTTGCAATATATCTTCCATTCTATCAAATGAGACCAAGAAAACGAGAATACAACTATAAACACCATACAAAAAATAATCCGTAAAGTCGGTGTTTTAATCCAAAAGCACTTTTAGTTTTTTTTTCTCATGTACTGCATCCTGCAGGATTTTTTTTATACAGCACACACTGACCACTCAGGCCTATTCTCTCAGATGTAGGCCTACCAGCTTTCTCCCACAAGATTGGAAGTCGCTAGAATTTTGGCATATTACGGGACCGACAGTTAAAGGGTTAAGTATAAGCTATGTTAATCCTATAGAGAAACACACAACTACAACTTATATAATACTTGTACTGTGTAAGGAGAAGTTATGGAAGGTGACAGGTGGGTCAGTACACCATGTGAGGAGAGATGTTGGAAGGTGACAGGTGGGTCAGTACACCATGTGAGGAGAGATGTTGGAAGGTGACAGGTGGGTCAGTACACCATGTGAGGAGAGATGTTGGAAGGTGACAGGTGGGTCAGTACACCATGTGAGGAGAGATGTTGGAAGGTGACAGGTGGGTCAGTACACCATGTGAGTAGAGATGTCGGAAGGTGACAGGTGGGGCCCGTACACCATGTGAGTAGAGATGTCGGAAGGTGACAGGTGGGTCAGTACACCATGTGAGTAGAGATGTCGGAAGGTGACAGGTGGGTCAGTACACCATGTGAGGAGAGATGTTGGAAGGTGACAGGTGGGTCAGTACACCATGTGAGGAGAGATGTTGGAAGGTGACAGGTGGGTCAGTACACCATGTGAGGAGAGATGTTGAAAGGTGACAGGTGGGTCAGTACACCATGTGAGAGAGATGTTGGAAGTGACAGGTGGATCAGTACACCATGTGAGGAGACATGTTGGAAGGTGACAGGTGGGTCAGTACACCATGTGAGGAGAGATTTTGGAAGGTGACAGGTGGATCAGTACACCATGTGAGGAGAGATGTTGGAAGGTGACAGGTGGGTCAGTACACCATGTGAGGAGAGATGTTGGAAGTGGACAGGTGGGTCAGTACACCCATGTGAGGAGAGATGTTGGAAGGTGACAGGTGGGTCAGTACACCATGTGAGGAGAGATGTTGGAAGGTGACCGGTGGGTCAGTACACCATGTGAGGAGAGATGTTGGAAGGTGACAGGTGGGTCAGTACACCATGTGAGTAGAGATGTTGGAAGGTACAGGTGGGTCAGTACACCATGTGAGTAGAGATGTTGGAAGGGACAGGTGGGTCAGTACACCATGTGAGTAGAGATGTTGGAAGGTGACAGGTGGGTCAGTACACCATGTGAGTAGAGATGTTGGAAGGTGACAGGTGGGTCAGTACACCATGTGAGTAGAGATGTTGGAAGGTGACAGGTGGGTCAGTACACCATGTGAGTAGAGATGTTGGAAGGGGACAGGTGGGTCAGTACACCATGTGAGTAGAGATGTTGGAAGGTGACAGGTGGGTCAGGACTTAATAATATTACTGGCTCATCTATTTGTTATGGACTATCTTCTGCCAGTATTTTGTATGGCTAATTGATAAGTGGTTACAGTGTATTGTGTAATTTAATATAATTATTTGAAACTACATAAAAGTAAAAGTTGTTAGTCATCGCTCACCTGAGTGTAAAGTAATGCTTAACAAACTTTATTTTGGATAATGTTGCATTAAGCTGTATCAAGTTTATAGGAAAATACAAAATATTACTTCCTAAATATACATTATGGTAAGGTGGAGAGGAGGGCAGACGAGGAAGATCAAGTTACAGAGGGCATTATGTGGGAAAGTTATCTAGCAGTAGTGTACTTCAGGGCTGCTATGCTGAAGGTACCTTGATGCTGCTCGAGTCAAGGTGCAAAGTTAGCAATCTAAATGTAGTTTATGCTTCAGTGATTTTGCTCAATTTGTGGCTTACTTTAAGCCAATTCTATTATTCCATTCAACCAAATTCTTAGCTATTTTGTTAGTATAATGAAGAGAATCCATAGTTTGTTGATTAACCCCTTCAGGGTCCAAGGCCAAAATCTGAAGTGGTGCCCCAGTGTCCAAGAATTTAAAAAAGAAAATTATTTTTTCTTTTGAAATGGTAGAGAATCTTTTTGTGAAGGTAATAAAACAAAAAGTATGAAATTTGATGGAAAATTGACGAAATTATGCTCTCACAAATTTTAATGTGTCAGCGATTTTGCCGACTGACTGCCATTTTAGGCCAATTACATTATTCCAGTCGACCAAATTCTTAGCTATTTCACTAGTATTACTTCCATTCTATTGATTGAGCACAAGAAATTGCCAAGTCAACTGTTTCAACTACAAAATAAAGTGATCGGAAATTGGCAATTTGGCCAATTTAACACAAATTTCAAAATATTCCAATTTCAAAATAGGGTCCAGAATAAACAATGCAGACATTCCTGGCACTAAACTAACATTTCCTCTGTTCATTAGTTATGTTTTGAGGCTTTACAAATAAATTCCATTTTGATTTTTTATTCACATAATGAATTTTTATTCACACCAAAAAATAGAATATTTACTGTTATGCAATATTGTAATAATTGTATAAATATCATCATCACATTTGTGAATGTATATTAGACCCACCAGCTGGCGTGTATTAGACATGTGAGGTCGTTTGTTTACTCTTGAACATCGGCAAAAATTTAACATTTCTGCTACTTTGAGCTCAGTTTCAAGCCATTTCTAGTTCTAAAACCAATCAAAATCATCTCTATTTCTGTAATATGTCTTTCATTCTATCAAATGAGACCAAGAAATTGCAAATACAACTATAAAAAACATACGAAAAAACACTGCAAAGTCGCTGTTTTAATCGAAAATCATGGTCTCAGTTTTTTTCTCTCATTATACACAGTGTGCTGCAGGATTTGTTTTATGTGGTGCACACATACCACATAGATGTATTCTCTCATATCTAGGCCCAAATGTACCACTCACAGTTTATCAGAGTGAACTGAGCTCATGGCGTAGATCTACGGTTTGGACCCTGAACGTAAAGCCGTAGATCTACGGGACGGACCCTGAAAGGGTTAAGAGGAGGTGCGGGATTACCAAAACTATTAACCAGAGGGCTGAGGAGGGGTTGCTGAGCTGGTTTGGACATGTAGAGAGAATGGAACAGAATAGAATGACTTAGAGAGTGTATAAATCTGTAGTGGAGGGAAAATGGGGTAAGGGGTCAGCCTAGGAAAGGCTGGGAGGGGGTAAAGGAGGCTTTGTGTATGAGGGGCTTGGACTTCCAGCAAGCATGTGTGAGCAAGTTAGATAAGAGCGAATGGAGAGAAATGGTTTTTAGGACTTGACGTGCTGTTGAGTGTAAGCAAGGTAACATTTATGAAGGGGTTCAGGGAAACCGGCAGGCCGGACTTGAGTCCTGGAGATGGGAAGTACATTGCCACTTGCACTCTGAAGGAGGGGTGTTAATGTTGCAGTTTTATAACTGTAATGAAAGCACACCTCTGGCAAAACAGTGATGGAGTGAATGATGGTTAAAGTTTTTCTTTTTTCGGGCCACCCTGCCTTGTTGGGAATCAGCCAATATGTTAATAAAAAAATAAATTTGTTAGTATGCCTTCTGTTTTGTCGGTTGCCTTGTAAAGTGCACAGAAATCAATAATTGGCCAATTTTACACAATATTAAAAGATACCAATTAAAAAGCAGTTCATAATCAATGTTGACATTCCTGACACAAACATTTCCTGTGTTCAACAGTCACATTCCCAGGCCTCTCTTATATTACACTTGCCTTCCATTTTGAATTCTTATTCATGCAAAAATAGATGATTTACTTTATTTCTGGAATAAAATATAACCAGGAAAAATTGGTCATGGTTTACAGTGTCCCAAAAATTAAATCAAACCTATTAAAAACCAATGAAACAGACTTACCCACTCTCTGGAATATCAACAAAAATCTAAGATTTTTATTTTGAGATCAGTTTCATGCTACTTCTAGTCCTGAAACCAATTAAAACCATCTCTGTTTCAGTAGTATGTCTTCCATTCTATCAAATGATACTAAAAAAACAGCCAGTGAAACTATAAAAAAAATTCAAGAAAACACCTCAGAATTAAACCATACCCCCGGCCGGGATTGAACCCGCGGTCATAGAGTCTCAAATAATTCACCTCAGAATTATTTTAAACCATATGCACAGTTGCAGTTTTTTCCCATTATGCACAGCATGGGGCAGAATTTTTTTTATTCTGTGTACACTCTTTATCTAGACCAAAATTTACCACCCACAGCTTATTTAAGTGACTTAGAACTATGTGATAGACCCTGACCTCATGATGTAGTTCTACTTGATGGATCCTGACCTCATGACGTAGTTCTACATGATGGATCCTGACCTCATGACATAGTTCTGCATGATGGACCCTGACCTCATAACGTAGTTCTACATGACGGACCCTGACGTCACGACATAGGTCTACATGATGGATCCTGACCTCATAACATAGTTCTACGTGATGGATCCTGACCTCGTGACGTAGTTCTACATGATGAACAATGAAAGGGTTAAGTCGCAAACTAAACAATTTATTTAATAAGGCTCACTGTGTGGGTGAAACATCATTAACCCTTTGAGGGTCGACAGGCCCTCTCCGAAACTTGTTCTCAGGGTCGGCCAAATTAAAAAAAAAAAAAAATTATTTTCTCTTATGAAAAGATAGAGAATCTTTTCCCGATCATAAAGACACCAAAAGTTTGAAATTTGATAGAAAACTTACGGAATTATGCTCTCGCAAAGTTAGCGGTCTCGGCGATGTTTACGCATCGGCGATTTTGCCCACTTTGAGCCCCATTTTCGGCCAATTTCACTGTACTAGTCGACAAAAAACATGAATATTTCGCTAGAACTCCATTTTTTCTATCGAATGGGTGCAAGAAACCACTCATTTATGAAATTCAACTATCCAGTACAGTGGTCAGAATTTAGCAATTTTTCCAATTTCACACAAATTTCAAAAGATGCCAATTTCCGAATAGGGTCCAGAATAAACAAGAAAGACATTCCTGGCACTAAAATGACATTTCCTCTAGTCATTAGTCACGTCTCAAGGCCCCTCTTATATTCTTTTGCTTTCCACTTTGAATTTTTATTTTCACAAAAAATATAAGATTTACTGTTATGCAGACTACTGCATTAGTGTAAAAAATGGTATAAATATTATTGGTGCACTTGTGAAAGAATATTAGTCTCACCAGTTGACGTGTATTGCACGCTTGGCACGATTTGTTTACTTTTGAAGTTTGGTAAAAATCGAACATTTCTGCTACTTTGAGCTCAATTTCAAGGCACTTTTCTTTGTAAAACCAGTCAAAATCATCTCAATTTCTGAAATATGTCTTCCATTGTATAAAATGAGACCAAGAAAACTAGAATACAACAATAAATACCATACGAAAATACACTGCAAAGTCGCTGATTTATTAAAAAAAATGGTCAAAGTTTTTTTTTTTCTCATTATGCACTGTGTGCTGCAGGATTTTTTTTAGACTGTGCACACTGACCACATAGACCCATTCTTTCATATGAAGGCCTACCAGCTTTCTCCCACTAGATTTGAGGCCGCTAGAATTTATGAGTACTAGTACGTCAAAAACCCCTACGCGTAAGACGTACTAGTACGACGAAAACCCTCAAAGGGTTAAGAGAGGCTCTTATTATACTGGATTTTTGTGTTCTTTATCAATATATTTGTTGGTTATTTTGTTTTAATATTCAAAGTGGGTAATATTTACACTCATAAGAAAGAGCACATTTTCAATGACATCCTATTTAGTTGGCTTTAAGATGAGTAGTTATGACCCCTCTTCTCTCCGACCCCAAAATAGGTACCCTGGCTAGTCTGTCTTCTGTCATGCCATAGACTGTTAAACTTTATATAAATATTGACAGTCTCTTTTATTTGTTTGTGAATAAAGCTAAAAAAAAAAATCAACATAACAAATAATTCACATGCAGAAAGGCAAGATGAAAGAAAATTCTTAGGAATACACCTTGACTGGAGTCTGCAACTCAACACTAACATTCCTTGATAGCTGCAACAGAACTCATAGGCATAACAAAAGATATATAAACTTCCTCAACTTTCCCCATGTCCAACTCAACCTGTGTAAAAACTTCATGGACATAAAAAGCCCTAAGGTCTTGAATTCTCTGCCTAAAGTCTCTAATGGTTCCCTCTTTGGCAATCAGTTCAGAGCTATTGTTAAAAAGCACCTCATTTCTGTAATGTAATCCAGACAGCAACACAGTGTTTGTCAAAAATAACCTATATCTTCACTGTCTCTATTCAGTTACTCCATAAAACTGAAGATCATTGAAATCAGTTATATAATATGTAATTCTTTTGTAATTAACCTTTTTAATTAGCTACCTTTAATATTGTACACCTACCATCCGACTTACGACCTGCTCGACTTACGACCACTCGACTTACGACCTTGTTTTTTATGCCAAATTTCTGGGAAATAAACAACTACAGTAGGGCCCCACTTATACGGCAGGTTAGGTTCCAGGCTACCGCTGTAAAGCGGAAACCGCCGTAAAGTGGAACACCTTTTTTTTCCACTTATAAATGCATACAAACACTAGATAACAAGTTTACACTAACATATATTAAGTTAGAAATAGAACCAGGCATCAAAAAACAATAAAAAAGTACAATACACACATAGTGCACTCATTACTTACCTTAAAATATTTATAGTCTTAATCTAGGGTGAGACAAGTAGTATTTATTGTAAGAAATCAAGTGTGGTATGTATGGTAGTCAGCCAGGCTACCATACCAGGCCACATAATATTCTATTACATTTAAGCATCCAAGAGTGATACAATGCATATACAGTTTACTCATTACTTACCTTAAAATATTTGTAGTCTTAATCTAGGGTGAGATGAGTAGTATTTATTGTAAGAAATTAAGTGTGGTATGTATGGTAGTCAGCCGGGCTACCATACCAGGCCAACCCACCCATACTATTCTATGATATTTAAGCATCCCAGAGCGATAAAATGTTTATACAGTTCACTCATTACTTACCTTAAAATATCTGTAGTCTTAATGTAGGGTCAGGAGTAAGTAAATGAGATAAAACGAATAAATGAAAGAGAAAGAATGAGTGCATGAGAGAGGACAGGCGCAGAGCTATGTAAACAAACCAGGCGAACGTAAGTTTTGTAAACAAAAAAATTGTACACGTCTGGTTTGTGTACAAGTTACATTGTGTACAAGTTGTCTCTACATTGATTTTTTTTTTTTTATTATCACACCGGCCGATTCCCACCAAGGCAGGGTGGCCCGAAAAAGAAAAACTTTCACCATCATTCACTCCATCACTGTCTTGCCAGAAGGGTGCTTTACACTACAGTTTTTAAACTGCAACATTAACACTCCCATTCTCATGTAACATCATTTTGAGAAGAAATGACGCTCTGAGTGAAGGCAATGGAAATAAATCACTCTGACTTTTTTTGGTTATCCTGGGTTCTCTACACATATGTTGTTATGTATGATACTCTATGTAACTGTATTTGTGTATACCTGAATAAACTTACATACGAAAGGAATAATTTTCTACAGTTACCCCAGTAACACATTTTCTCTTATGTTAGATTAGAGAAAATGTTATTCTTGGCGTCACTTGTACAAGTTATCTGGCTACCACATCTCATATTTATGTTTATTTATTCTATTGTGGGGTGTATTTATCATCTTATTAGGTTATGTATCGTGTTTATTAGATAATTTTGAAAAAAATATCATGGATGGATTAATGAAAATGTGTATATTAACGTAATATACGACATTTAAATGAGACTCGGTGATTATTATTATCATTTCTAATATGGCGTCACTTGTGCAAGTTGTCTGCTACCACATCTCACATTTATGTTCATTTATTCTACTGTGGGGTGTATTTATCTTATTTATATGTTATGCATCGTGTTTATTATATAATTTTGAAAAAATATCATAGATGGATTAATGAAAATGTGTATTAACGTAATATACAACATTTAAATGAGACTCGATGATTATTATCATTACTAATATGACGTCTGGAGACATAAGACACTCTTACTGATTTTAATGTGTACCTGCATGCCAGCACAGTATGTAAGTTTATTTAGGTACAGGTATACATAAGTATAATTATCAGAGTATATATAAAATATGAAACAACTTTTAAAAACACTTGAAATTTTGGAGTTTCCAGACAAAATGGAAAGACTTAGTGCTTACGGGTCTCACAGAGAATGTAAACAAACCGGGTGGGGCGCGGTGACCGTATTAGAAAGTCAGGTGGGGGGAGCCGTATAGCGAGTTTTGGTCATAATTTGAAATGACCGTATTAGCGGAACGCCGAAAAGTGAAACGCTGTAAAGCGGGACCCTACTGTATTTGTGTTGTACACAGTGTTTTTCCTAAACCTTAAAGTATAAAATACAGTACAGTGGACCCCCGGTTAACGATATGTTTTCATTCCAGAAGCATGTTCAGGTGCCAGTACTGACTGGATTTGTTCCCATAAGGAATATTGTGAAGTAGATTAGTCCATTTCAGACCCCCAAACATACAAGTACAAACGCTTTTACATAAATACACTTACATAATTGGTCGCATTGGGAGGCGATCGTTAAGCGGGGGTCCACTGTACTAACAGCATAAAAAGTAAAGTAAAACATGAAATACCAAAATAAAACAATAAAATAAAGTCATTACAAAAATGTTTTGTTGATATTCAGTAGTAAAGTTTGACTTACGACCATTTCGACTTACGACCGGTTTCTCGGAACCGAACTCGGTCCTAAGTTGGATGGTAGGTGTACTTATGATTGTAATTAACAACACAAAAAGTCTTACATAATAGCTATGTCTAGTTCTTAAAGTAACATTGTAAGACTTATGATTACATGTTAGAAATGTATAATTAGTGGCTTTCTTCTATGCCTACTATTGTACTAATGCATTTTTCTACATTATTTTTTTTTTTTTCAATGAACAAGCCATATCCCACCGAGGCAGGGTATACCTGGAGAGGGTTTCAGGGTTCAACGCCTCCGCAGCTCAGTCTGAGACCAGGCCTCATGGTGAATCAGGGTGACCTAAAAAGAAAAATGAAAGTTTCTCTTTTTAAAATTAGTACAGGTCGACCATCACTAATCGGGCAATCAGTTATCTGGTTCCATCAGTAACCCGGCACTAATTTCAATTAGCCTAATTTCAAATTTCATCATTATACTGAGTGAAATCATTATATTGATTCAAATTTCATCATTATTCTGACTCAGAAATTGTGCAGATGGTTGTAAATCCACAGCAGCAAGCCAGCAGAGGAGAAAGCAGTGATGAAAATGAGGAAGATGTAACAGAAAGTCTCTATTGATAGGTTAATTAAGTGTATTCTAACCTAACCACTCTGTTATCCAGCAAACTCACTAATCCGGCACACTACGGGTCCCAATGATGCTGGATTAGTGATGGCTGACCTGTAATGTATACAGGAGAAGGCATTACTAGCCCCTTGCTTCTGGCATTTTAGTCACCTCTTACAACACGAATGGCTTATGGAAGAAGAATTATTTTCCACTTCCCCATGGAGATAAGAGGAAGTAAACAAAAACAAGATCTGACAAGAAAATAGAAGAAACCCCAGAGGGGTGTGTGTATATATATATATGCTTGTACATGTGTGTGTATTGTGTGACCTAAGTGTATGTAGGAGCAGCAAGACATACCCGAAATCTTGCACTTTTTTTTTTTTTTTTTCAACAAACCGGTGTTTCCCACCAAGGCAGGGTGGCCCAAAAAGAAAAACGAAAGTTTCTTTTTTTAAATTTAGTAATTTATACAGGAGAAGGGGTTACTAGCCCCCTTGCTTCTGGCATTTTAGTCACCTCTTACAACACGAATGGCTTATGGAGGA
This sequence comes from Cherax quadricarinatus, assembly GCF_026875155.1. Taxonomy (NCBI): domain Eukaryota; kingdom Metazoa; phylum Arthropoda; class Malacostraca; order Decapoda; family Parastacidae; genus Cherax; species Cherax quadricarinatus. Next base: position 29,956,773 of record NC_069472.1, read on the forward strand.
AGAATTCTGTTCCACTTCCCCATGGAGATAAGAGGAAATAAACAAGAACAAGAACTAGCAAGAAAATAGAAGAAAACCCAGAGGGTGTGTATATATATGCTTGTACATGTATGTGTAGTGTGACCTAAGCATAAGTAGAAGTAGCAAGACGTACCTGAAATCTTGCATGCTCATGAGACAGAAAAATGGACACCAGCAATCCTACCATCATGTAAAACAATTACAGATTTCTGTTTTACAATCACTTTATGGTATTTATGCTTGGGGATCTCCCACATCAAATCCTCTAAATTTAAGTCAGTGTTACCCAACAGGAATCAGTTATAATAATGATAAATTCAGGTTCCATACATCAGACATCCCTACTGTTCAAAAGTCTCCACTTATTCTACATACCACACATCCACACTTGCTACTGTGTATTTTATATATACAAGACTCAACCTGTACAGCAACTCCTTGCAAATAAAGGACCCTAAAATTTGAAAATTCCTTTCAGATGATGCAAAACATTTTCCTTCAGTTTCCAGCTTCAAAAATATTGTCAAAGGTGCTTCTTACACCTGGCTTAAACCTGCTTGGACAATTTATGTTTATGGCCGATGTATCATTTGCAGCCCTGTTGACCCAGATCATATTATGATTCATACTGATGTTCTTATCACTATTCCTTTTCAACACATATAATCTCAAAATATCATACTTCATATACAGTAGATTGTCAATTAAAACACAATATTTTAGGGCACTTTCACTATATGATAGTTTAAGAATTACAGCCAGCGTTGGACCTATATTTTTGGGGGCCCCATCTCAACCCCTTCTCATACAGTAGACCCAGAATTTTTAAGCAATGTGGACTAAAGTTGCTTCTGGGGCCCCTCTGGGATTAGGGGCCCTGAAGGTTAAGCTTCATTAGTTTCATAGTAGATCCACAACTGATTACAGCAGTATTTTTATTGTGGTACCATGATGTTTATTTTATAATTGTGTAAATATGGGGAAAAAACCTAAAAGCCAGTGGAAGAAAACTAATAACAGATAATTTCATTTTAACTATACATTACGTAGTAGGTTGGTAGACAGCATCCACCGAGGGAGGTACTACCATCCTGCCAAGTGAGTGTGAAACAGAAACCTGGAACTGTTTTACGTGATCGTAGGACTGCCAGTGTTCTTTTTTCTGTCTCATAAACATGCTGGATAACAGGTATATCTTGCTACTCCTACTTACACTTAGTTCACACTACACAGGCATGCACATGCATATATATACACACACATATCTAGGTTTCTTTTTTCTTAATAGTTCTTGTTCTTTATTTTCTCTATTCTCCATGGGAAAGTGGAAAAGAATTTTTCCTCCATAAGCCATGCATGTTGTACGAGGTGACTAAAAAGCCAGGGAGCAATGGGCTAGTAACCCCTTCTCTTCTAGAAAATATTAAAAAAGTGAAGAAGAAAAACTTTATAAAACTGGGATGCTTGAATGTGCATGGATATAGTGCAAATGAGAAGAAAGAGATGATTGCTGTGAATGAAAAGAAGTTGGATGTTGTATCTCTAAGCAAAACAAAGCTGAAGGGGGTAGGCTAGTTTCAGTGGGGAGAAATAAATGGGTTTAAGTCAGGAGTATCTGAGAGAGTTAGCACTAAGGAAGGGGTAGCAATAATGTTGAAGGATCATTTTTGGTAGGAGAAGAAGGAGTATAAATGTATAAATTCAAGGATTATGTGGAATAAAATATTGGTTGGATGCAAAAAGTGGGTCATAATAAGTGTGTATGCACCTGGAGAAGAGAGGAGTGTAGAGGAGAGAGAGATTTTGGGAGATGTTAAGCGAGTGTGTAGGAACTTTTGAACAAGTGAGAGAGTAATTGTGGTAAGGGACCTAAATGCTAAAGTAGGAGAAACATCTAAAGAGGGTATCATAGGTAAGTTTGCAGTGCCAGGTGTAAATGATAATAGGGGCCCTTTGATTGAACTTTGTATAGAAAGGGGATTTGATTATAGGTAATAAATATTTTAAGAAAAAAAGGATAAATAAGCGTACAAGATATGATGCAGAGTTCAATGACAGTAGTTTGTTGGACTATGTATTAGTAGATAAAAGACTGTTGGGTAGACTTCAAGATGTACACGTTTATAGAGGGGCCACAGTTATATCAGACCACTTTGTAATTGTAGCTACAGTGAGAGTAAAAGGTAGATGGAATACAAGGAAAATGGAAGCAGCAGGTAAGAGAGATGTGAAGACTTATAAACTAAAGGAGGAGGCAGTTAGGGTAAGATATAAGCAACTATTGGATAATAGAAGAGCTAGTGAGAGTATGTATAGGCAATGGGGTTGAAGAGGTATGGGGCAGGTTTAAAAATGTAGTGTTAGAATGTTCAGCAGAAGTTTGTAAAGTAAAAGGACACAAGTGCAACTAATGTGACATTTTATTGTGGTAACGTTTCGCTCTCCAGGAGCTCCTGGAGAGCAAAACGTTGTCACAATAAAATGTCATATTAGTTGCATTGTGTCCTTTTACTTTACATATTGTCGGTAACTCTACCAACATTATTACAGCAGAAATTTGTGGTTGCAGGAAAGCGGGTGTGAGAGTGAAGAAGAGTGATTGGTGGAATGATGATGTAAAGAGAGTACTAAGGGAGAAAAAGTTAGCATATGAGAGGTTTTTACAAAGTAGAAGTGATGCAAGGAGGGAGGAGTGTATGGAGAGGAAAATAGAGGTTAAGAAAATGGTGAAGCAATATAAAAAGAGAGCAAATGAGAGAGTGGGCAAGATGTTATTAAGAAATTTTGTTGAAAATAAATAAAAGTTTTGGAGTGAGATTAATAGGTTCAGGAAGCCTAGGGAACAAATGGATTTGAATGTTAAAATTGTTAAAAATAGGAGATGAGAGTTATGAAATGGAGAGTTAGAGGTATCAGGAAGATGTAGGGAATATTTTGAGGAATTGTTAAATGTTGATGAAGATAGGGGAGCTGTGATTTTGTGTATAGGGCAAGAAGGAATAACATCTTGTAGGAGTGAGGAGGAGAGAGTTGTGAGTGTGGAGGAAATTCATCAGGCAGTGGGTAAAATGAAAGGGGGTAAATCAGCTGGGATTGATGGGATAAAGATAGAAATGTTAAAAGCAGGTGGGGATACAGTTTTGGAGTGGTTGGTGCTTTTATTTAATAAATGTATGAAAGAGGGTAAGGTACCTAGGGATTGGCAGAGAGCATGCATAGTTCCTTTGTATAAAGGCAAAGGGGACAAAATAGAATGCAAAAGTCAAAGGGTGATTAGTCTGTTGAGTATACCTGGTAAAGTGTATGGTAGAGTTATTGAATGAATTAAGAGTAAGATGGAGAGTAGGATAGCAGATGAGCAAGGAGGCTTTAGGAAGAGTAGAGGGTGTGCAGACCAAGTGTTTACAGTGAAACACGGTTGAATAGTATTTAGATAAGGGTAAAGAGGTTTTTGTGGCATATATGGATTTGGGAAAGGGATATGACAGTGTGAGTAGGGGGGCAATGTGGCAGATGTTGTAAATGTATGGAATAGGAGGTAGGTTATTAAAAGCAGTGAAAAGTGTTTACGAGGAAAATGAAGCTCAGGTTAGAGTATGTAGGAGAGAGGGAGATTATTTCCCAGTAAAAGTAGGCCTTAGACAAGGATGTGTGATGTCACCGTGGTTGTTCAGTATATTTATAGATAGGGTTGTAAGAGAAGTGAATGCTCAGGTGTTGGCAAGAGGTTTGGAGTTAAAAGATAAAGAATCTAAGACAAAGTGGCAGTTGTCACAGCTCTTTGCTGATGACACTGTGCTTTTGGGAGATTCTCAAGAGAATTTGCAGAGGTTGGTTGATGAGTTTGGTAGGGTATGTAAAAGAAGAAAATTGAAAGTGAATACATATAGGAAAAAGTAAAGTGATGAAGATAACAAAAAAAATTAGGTAACAAAAGATTGAATATCAGGTTGGAGAGAGTATGGAGGAGGTGAATGTATTCAGATATTTAGGAGTGGATGTGTTAGCAGATAGTTCTATAAAAGTTGAGGTGAATCATAAAATTGATGAGGGGAAAAAGGTGAGTGGTGCACTAAGGAGTCTGTTTAGACAAAGAACTTTGTCCATGGAAGCAAAAAGGGGAATGTATAAGAGTATGGTTATACCAACACTCTTATATGGGTGTGAAGTATGGGTGATGAATATTGTAACAAAGGGAAGGCTGGAGGCAGTGGAGATGTTGTGTCTGAGGGCAATGTGTGGTGTGAATATAATGCAGAGAATTCATAGTTTGGAAATTAGGAGGAGGTGCAGAATTACCAAAACTAATCCAGAGGGCTGAGGAGGGGTTGTTGAGGTGGTTCGGATATGTAGAGAGGATGGAACAAAATAGAATGACTTCAAAAGTGTATAAATCTGTAGTGAAGGGAAGGTGGGATAGAGGTCGGCCTAGGTAAGGTTGGAGGGAGGGGGTAAAGGAGGTTTTGTGTGCAAGAGGCTTGGACTTCCAGCAAGCTTACATGAGTGTGTTAGATAGGGGCGAATGGAGACACATGGTTTTTAGGACTTGACGTGCTGTTGGGGTGTGATCGGAGTGATATTTATGAAGGAATTCAGGGAAACTGGCAGGCTGGACTCGAGTCCTGGAGATGGGAAGTACGGTGTCTGCACTCTGAAGGAAGGGTGTTAATGTTGCAGTTTTATAACTGTAGTGTAAGCATGCCTCTGGCAAGACAATGATGGAGTGAATGAAGGTGAAAGTTTTTCTTTTTCGGGTCACCCTGCCTTGGTGGAAATAGCCGATGTGTTCTTTAAAAAAAATAACTACACATTACTTTTCCCTCAACAGTCATTCACCTACTGCTGGGGTATTAATACAAATGTTGAATATGTTACTGATTGATAATAATAAGTGAAAGTATGGTAATTAAAAGAGAAAGTGAAGGCATCACCATGATCAGTGTTTGTCATGGAAGTTCAGATCACCACTACAGTGTACACAGTTTATGAATAAATTATCACCATGGAAGTCGTAGCAAAAGAAACGAATGTGACTAAATTCATTGTTTCCTTAATTCCAGACAATACATGCAGTACTTTCATATCCTCTGCATTATCAGTGTTAAAATGTGAAGATACTGGAGACTGTTTTTATACAAATTAAGAGAGGACTCCAAGATTTATATATCCTTTGCTTTTTTTCTGTTTATATAATAGGGTTATAATGAGGGGAAATTAAATATAATGTGAATACAATAAATACCTTGTGTATATTGTATATACTGTGCATCAGTTTAGTTGATAAATTTTAATTTTGTGATAAATCGTTTATATATTGTTAGTTTACAAAAAGAGCTCCTGTCCATAAGAGCAACTCCCAACAGTGTTTATATATCCTCTGCTTCTCCTCAGTTGTATAACCAAAGTTAAAAAATAAAAGACACCTATATATAATGTGTATACAGTACCTTCCTCATGTATATTGTGCATCAGTTAATATGAGTGTACCAACTATTCTGATAAACTAGGTTGTGTGAGGGGTTATTCATGTCAGTGGTATTAATGGCCACCACATTGTGAGCCTACTTCCACACTGCTCCTTGCTTCTCCTCCATTGCTACACAGTATCTACTTCAGTGATACTATGAAAGGATATCGCAGAAGACACAACACCAGTAATAAAAGAATAACAGCAAGGACCCTAGAACTCAACTTGTCTACCCAGCAGGACGCCAGTGTATCATCAACCCCCCTCACCGATGCAACCCAGGGAACAACAACAACAACAAACATGGCTGACTCCCCCTCCAACTCCACTCCCTTCAAAGGATTCATCCATGATAACTCAGGTACGATTATTCCTGACAATATCAAGGACTACATCGTTGCTCTAGAAAATGAAATCAAAGATATCAAAGCAGCACTCAAGCGACGAGATTCCAAGATAACCAACCTCGAGAATAAGATCCAAAACCTTGAAGAGAAGATTACATCGGGAAGTGTTGACACAGAAAATACTCTAAAAGCAGCTATAGCCAGTCACACTGAGCAAATAACAACAATAAATATGAAGGTTGAAGAAGCAATCAAGGACTGGAATCAGAACATGCACACTCGACTAAATGAATACCTTGATTTCCAAGACGACAAAACTGAACAAGATAAGTTGTCTGATGCAGTTATAATAAACAGTCCACACATTCCTAGTGACATAACACAAGCTCAGTGCAAAGAAACTGCTGTCAGGATAATACAGGACCACGTACAAGTCATCGTGCAAAACAATGAAATCAAAGAAACACGTTTGTTAGGAAAACCAGGAAGTAAACACAGTATAATGATCCGACTTCATTCATACGATAAAAGAAAGGACCTAATTAAATCAGCAATTACAATGAAAAATGGAGTGTACATAAATGAGTGTCTAACAAAAAAACGTCAAAACCTTCTGTTCAGGCTGAGAAAACTTAAACAGATAAACAAAATACATCAGTGTTTCACGCGAGATGGGAAAATACTAGTAAGGAAAACATCAACAGGACAACAATATACCATCTCAAACGAACATGATTTCTCTACCTTCCTTAGAAAAGCTGACATTTCTGTAACAGATTAGATAAGTGCCCTTAATACATATATACGTGTGGTGCATATAGTGTACGTTACTATTATATTGTACATTATTATTTTTATTATTTTCATCACTAGCTAATGCCAACTACCTCCAATACTCTATAACTTTCTTACTGCTATTAATTGCTCATAATTTTAAATTAAAAGTCAAATCTTACTCCAAATTAATAATATTCATTTTTTCTTACCTGTCCATTTAATTTTGTTTATCACTACTTGTTTTTTTAGTCACTTTACATTGTGTATGCAATTAGTGTATATTCCAATTACTTTTTTGCAAGTACCAAAACTATCTTTTGCTAGCTAGTACCAACTACCTCATTTTTTTTACTTTTATTGTGCAATAAACTGCTCAATTTATCTAATATTACAAATCAGATCTTACTCCTAAACCAATATTATTTCATAGTGACCATCTGTCCATTTAACTTTGTTTACCATTACTTAATTTTAGTCCCTTATATATTTTTCTCCTTTATTTTAGCTTTATATAACTACCCTAGCTTATACATTCACAATTGTTAAAATAATCAAGGTGCTATTCTCAGGTGCTAAAGTAGAACAAGTTCACAATTTTGCCATTATATTCCAAAGCTCATTTATTTTATAGTACTACCTACTATCATATTCCCAAGCTCCATTATTTGATCATCACTTTATTTGTACTAGTCCCTTTTATATTGTCTCCTTTATTTTAGCTTAAAAAAAAAAATAACTACCTTAGCTCATTATTTTACATTTGTTAAATAATTCAGGTGCTATTTTTTAGCTTAAGACTATTTACTTTGTTTTTAACTTAATTCTAACTATAGATTCACTACAAATCTTATGATTACAAGCATTGATCCAGATACCAACCTCTTATTTAATGACTTAAATGAATCAAACAGTTACTGTAATTACTACACTGCAGAACAATCAAAGGCACTTCTCAGTGCCAACAACAACATAACTATCTTTAACTACAATATCAGATCTTTAAGCAAGCATTACGATGACCTCATAGCATTACTAAATTCCTTACATGCCAATATGTCCATCATTACACTAACTGAAACCTGGCTAAAGCCTGATAGTACAGATGTCTATGCCATTCCTGGTTACACAGCCATACACAACTGTAGGCCAGACCAACAAGGGGTGGCACAGCCATATACTACTCAGACCAACTAGAATGTATCACTAATACTTGCACAAGAGATGAACATGGGGAATATATAATAGCCAAATTCAAATCCAAATACCTACAAAAACCTCTCACATTGATAAACATCTACAGAGTTCCACAGTCAAACATTAGCCAATTTAGTCAAAACCTAGGAAGTATGATAACTGATGCACGCATGAACAAAGATCACTTACTACTCTCAGGTGACTTCAATATAAATCTTCTGCAAGACCAGGACCCACACGTTACTGAATTCACAAACACAATGAGTAACTGTATGTTGCTACCAACAGTAACAAAACCTACAAGAGTTACAGAGACTAGTGTTTTCCCTACTTGACCACATCTGGACCAACACCATATCCCCTTTAAAATCAGGCATAATTACAGATAATACCACAGACCACTACCCTACTTTCCTCATAACAACTCTTGGTAAATTACCCCAAGACACTACTAAAGTCACTTCAGACTTCACAATGAGGCAGCCATTAATAACTTCACAACAGCAGTAGCAAACATTGACTGGCACACTGAGCTAGAAATCAATACAGATATTGACGAATGTATAATATTTTCTAAAAAAGACTCAATACCTCTATAACAAGCACTGCCCTAAAAAAACTAAGCAGATGACAGCTAAGAGACTGAACAGTCCCTGGCTAACACCCAGCATTCTCAAATCCATAAATACAAAACACCAATATGAAAAACAGTACAGAATGGGTCACATAACCAGAGACCAAACAAAACGTTACTCGTCAATCCTAACCAGCCTGATAAGAAGGGCAAAAAAATTGTATTATGAGAACAGATTATCCAACTTACGAGGTGATATAAAAAAGACCTGGAAAACCCTATCAGAAATTCTGGGAACAAAAAAGATATCACGAAATAGCGAAATAAAATTAGCAAAATCAGATGAACCCCAACTCCCACCAACAGAAACAGCAAACAGACTCAATGATTTCTTCTCCACTATAGGACAAAACCTTGCCAATAAAATCCCAAGCTCAGATACCCCACCAAATGACTACCTCACTGGCAACTACCCGAACACACTGTTCCTAGCTCCGACTAACCCATACGAAGTCTCCCTTATTATCAACACACTAAAAAACAAGGCAGGAGATTTAAATACCTTACCACCCTTTATATACAAAAAAGTGTCACAAGTGCTATCACCAATCATTGCAACACTCTTTTAACAAATCCATTGAATCCTCCACCTTCCCTACAGTACTCAAAATAGCAAGGGTCACCCCGATCCACAAAGGAGGAGACCAAACAGAGTTGAATAACTATAGGCCAATATCCAACTTACACCCTCTCTCAAAAATCTTCGAAAAATTAATTCATAAACGAATCTACTCCTACCTTATCTCCCAAAACATACTCAACCCCTGCCAATTGGATTCAGGCCTAATAAAAATACTAATGATGCTATTATACACATGCTAGAACATATATACACTGCAATAGAGAAATAAGAAGTCCCACTGGGATCTTCATTGACTTACGTAAAGCTTTTGATACAGTTGACCATGACTTGCTCCACGTAAAATTGTCACACTATGGTATAAGAGGGCACTCCCTCAACTACCTCAAGTCATACCTCAGCAACAGAAGCCAATATGTGTACGCAAATGGGGCAAACTCTTCTGCACAACCAATTACAGTTGGTGTCCCACAGGAAGTGTCCTTGGCCCTCTTCTCTTTCTCCTATACATAAATGACCTACCAAATGCTTCTCAATTACTCAAACCCACACTATTTGCTGATGACACAACATACGTCTTCTCCCACCCGAGCCCAGTCACGCTAGCCAATACTGTAAATATACCGAATTACAGAAAATATCTACCTGGATGAGTACTAACAAACTTACACTAAACATTGACAAAACCTACTTCATTCAGTTTGGTAACAGAGCTACAGATGTCCCTCTTAACATAATGATAAACGGATCACCTATCACAAAGCTAACAGAGGGAAAATTCTTAGGAATCCACCTTGATAATAGACTCAAATTTCATACACATATACAACAAATTTCTAAGAAAATTTCCAAGAGTGTAGGCATACTATCGAAGATACGGTACTATGCTCCACAGTCAGCCCTCCTGGCCCTATATCACTCTCTTATTTACCCTATCTCACCTATGGAATTTGTGCATGGGGCTCAACAACAAGTAACCATCTCAGACCACTAATTACCCAACAAAAGGCTGCAGTTAGAATGATAACAAATTCTCACTACAGGCAGCACACTCCACCAATATTCAATACACTCAACCTACTCACCATATAAAACATCCATACTTATTACTGCACCTATTACATACATAGAACACTCAACTCTGATATTAACCCTCCCTCAAACATCTCCTTGCCAACCTCTACAGAACACATGACCATAACACAAGGCACAGATCACTCTTTGATATTCCTCGTGTCCATCTCACGCTATGCAAAAACTCAATGCACATAAAAGGCCCTAAAATCTGGAATTCATTACCTGTAAATATAAAAGAAACACTACCTGTTTATAAATTCAAGTCTCTTCTCAAAGATCACTTACTCACCCAAAACCAAATAAATACTGAATAACTGAACCTTATAAATTGTATATCTTAAATGTTTCTCACATTATATCACATAAATGTTAAACCTAAAACCCAATCTAACTTTATTATTTTTTAAATACACTACCTAACAGAATACTCCATTCTACTGAATTTACAACAATGCATGCAACCATATGACCTGTCTTTGTAATACTCACTTGTGCTTTATAGTAATCAGTTTACATTAATGTTTTTCACTGATTTCATCATTGCTTAGTTAATCTTAAGTTAATTTTAAGCCAGCCCGTAATGCTATGCATAGTATAAGTGGCTTTGGCATGCTGCTCTTATCTGTATTTTTTTGTACCTCTGTAAGTGTGCTCAAATTATAAATAAATAAATAAATAAATAAATAAATAAAATGATACTTTAATTTTTTTATTTAGTTTTTTTTTTCAACAAACTGGCTATATCCCACTGAGGCAGGGCGACCTAAAAAAAAAAAAGTTTCTCTTTTAAAATTTAGTAATATGTACAGACATCAAATCTATGCAAATTCTATGCCTTGAGTGTCTGCAGGCATGGAATATCTGGAAGAACAGATGGGATGTGCAATTTTGAATATTCCAACAAATCCCCCACACATGACAAAAGGAGAATGCAACAACCTATATTGTCAGGTGCACCTTCTAAAGGGGACAAGAAGATACAGACCACCCTTATGGAAAACAAAGCAGGGAAGCCATAACTCCAGAGATGGAGGTTTTTTAGTGCCAGGGAAAGAAGGAAACTGGCAAGAAATGACAGAAATCCTACAGAACTATAGAACAACAGATAATGCCAGCAAACAAAGCCCTCCCTCTACGTACCATCTACATGACATTTATCTTTGCAAAGCATACAGGATCTAAAGCCATCAACAAACAACAAAATACCTTTCATCAACAGACTGCACACATAGCTGAATGCAATATTTGCAGCTTTCATGGAGACTCACATAAAGGATCACTTTGACAACGAAATATGCATCCCAGGCTATAACCTATTCAGTTGCAACAGAATGAACAGGCAACAAGGAGAGGTTGGCCTGTATGTCATAGAGTCGCTTATTTGCTCGGAATTACTGAACACCTCAAATGATGTAGTGGAAGTTTTGGCAGTAAAGATCGAAAACCAAAACCTTGTCATTGTGGTGGTATACAATCTTGTGGATGCTACTTCCCAACAGGTTTTGAAAATTGATCAGTGTGAGGAAAATCTCCCAACTCCTGCCCTAGACATCTTACTGTTGGATGATTTCAGCTTAAGATACCTAACCTGGAGAGAGTTCTGGGGGTCAACGCCCCCGCGGCCCGGTCTGAGACCAGGCCTCCTGGTGGATCAGAGCCTGATCAACCAGGCTGTTGCTGCTGGCTGCACGCAAACCAACATACGAGCCACAGCCCGGCTGATCCGGAACTGACTTTAGGTGCTTGTCCAGTGCCAGCTTGAAGACTGCCAGGGGTCTGTTGGTAATCCCCCTTATGTGTGCTGGGAGGCAGTTGAACAGTCTCGGGCCCCTGACACTTATTGTATGGTCTCTTAACGTGCTAGTGACACCCCTGCTTTTCATTGGGGGGATGGTGCATCGTCTGCCAAGTCTTTTGCTTTCGTAATGAGTGATTTTCGTGTGCAAGTTCGGTACTAGTCCCTCTAGGATTTTCCAGGTGTATATAATCATGTAATCTCTCCCTCCTGCGTTCCAGGGAATACAGGTTTAGGAACCCAAGCGCTCCCAGTAATTGAGGTGTTTTATCTCCGTTATGCGCGCCGTGAAAGTTCTCTGTACATTTTCTAGGTCGCCAATTTCACCTGCCTTGAAAGGTGCTGTTAGTGTGCAGCAATATTCCAGCCTAGATAGAAGAAGTGACCTGAAGAGTGTCATCATGGGCTTGGCCTCCCTAGTTTTGAAGGTTCTCATTATCCATCCTGTCATTTTTCTAGCAGATGTGATTGATACAATGTTATGGTCCTTGAAGGTGAGATCCTCCGACATGATCACTCCCAGGTCTTTGACGTTGGTGTTTCGCTCTATTTTGTGGCCAGAATTTGTTTTGTACTCTGATGAAGATTTAATTTCCTCATGTTTACCATATCTGAGTAATTGAAATTTCTCATCGTTGAACTTCATATTGTTTTCTGCAGCCCACTGAAAGATTTGGTTGATGTCTGCCTGGAGCTTTGCAGTGTCTGCAATGGAAGACACTGTCATGCAGATTCGGGTGTCATCTGCAAAGGAAGACACGGTGCTGTGGCTGACATCCTTGTCTATGTCGGATATAAGGATGAGGAACAAGATGGGAGCGAGTACTGTGGCCTTGTGGAACAGAGCTTTTCACCGTAGCTGCCTCGGACTTTAATCTGTTGACGACTACTCTCTGTGTTCTGTTAGTGAGGAAAATTATAGATCCATCGACCGACTTTTTCCTGTTATTCCTTTAGCACGCATTTTGTGCGCTATTACGCCATGGTCACACTTGTCGAAGGCTTTTGCAAAGTCTGTATATATTACATCTGCATTCTTTTTGTCTTCTAGTGCATTTAGACCTTGTCGTAGTGGTCCAATAGTTGAGACAGACAGGAGCGACCTGTTCTAAACCCATGTTGCCCTGGGTTGTGTAACTGATGGGTTTCTAGATGCGTGGTGATCTTGCTTCTTAGGACCCTTTCAAAGATTTTATGATATGGGATGTTAGTGCTATTGGTCTGTAGTTCTTTGCTGTTGCTTTACTGCCCCCTTTGTGGAGTGGGGCTATGTCTGTTGTTTTTAGTAACTGTGGGACGACCCCGTGTCCATGCTCCCTCTCCATAGGATGGAAAAGGCTCGTGATAGGGGCTTCTTGCAGTTCTTGATGAACACAGAGTTCCATGAGTCTGGCCCTGGGCAGAGTGCATGGGCATGTCATTTATCGCCTGTTCGAAGTCATTTGGCGTCAGGATAACATCGGATAGGCTTGTGTTAATCAAATTTTGTGGCTCTCTCATAAAAAATTCATTTTGATCTTCGACTCTCATCTGGTTAGCGGCTTGCTAAAAACTGAGTCATATTGGGACTTGAGTAGCTCACTCATTTCCTTGCTGTCATCTGTGTAGGACCCATCTTGTTTAAGTAGGGGCCCAATACTGGACGTTGTTCTCGATTTTGATTTGGCATAGGAGAAGAAATACTTTGGGTTTCTTTCGATTTCATTTATGGCTTTTAGTTTTTTCCGCGATTCCTGACTCCTAAAGGATTCTTTAGCTTAAGTTTTGATGCTTGCTATTCTCTGACCAGTGTACTGGGGGAGGCCCCTCCCTTTCCATGGGGGGAAAATTTTTGGCTCTCCTCCGAGTCCTTTTTTTTTATGGGGATGTTTTTCCGTGTGCGGGTTTTTGGGGAAACCCCAATCCCCCCGGGGCCTTTCCCAAAGTGAAAAATATCATTTTTTCTCTTTTTGCCTGAAATTCGAGGGAATACAGTTCAAGGGCCCTTAAAACCTTTTCCCATTAGTTTAGGTCCCTTTATAAAATAATAAATCTTTCCCAAAAAACGAAGATTTTAACAAAAAACCCGCCCCCCCCCACCCATCTATTTGAGGGTGAAGCCCAATTAGCTACTTTTAAAACCCTTAAAAGGTTTTCGGTGTAGATTACCCTTTAAAAAAATCCACTATACCACAACTAAAAAAAAATGTAAAGCAGGCTAAATGCTCTCAAAGTGTTGTTTGGTAAAACCCCAACAAAGGGTGCAAATTTTGAAAATTCGTAAAATTTGATGTACATAGTCCTATTTAGGCCCTTTTTAATTGATTATGCTGCTCCCATGTTGAAATTAGCTAAAAAAGTTCCCTCCGCCCCTTGGAGTTAATGCAAAATGAAGCTCTCAGGACTTTTCCCTTGGCTGCCCCGGGGTTTTCTAAAAAAAGGTTTTAACATGGGGAAAGGGAGCTTGGTTTTTCTAGTTTCAGTGATAGGTTTGTTAAAATTAACACTGTATCGGTTTTTGAATTTTTTAGAAAACGAACCAGACCTGCCCACAGGAATCTTACCAAGTGCCCATGGAAAATTACACCGATCTAAATTTTTTGGGTGAAAACGGGGCAATTACATAAGTTTTAAAAACCCGCTTTAAATTTGTAATCACTGTGGGCAACAAGAGAAATTCACCCCCCATGGAAGATGGGGGTTCATTTAATATCACATACCACAAAGTCCCCCCCAAGAAGCTCTTTGCTAGTAACCCCTTCCCTTTAAATCTCTTGCAAAGAGCAACCTCTCAAGAAAAAATTTTTTCGCCTAGTTTGGTATTTAAAAATTATCAAAAAGTTATTTACATGAGGGTTTCTAAACTTCATCATCATCGGAAAACGGCTACGTTTTCAACAAACAGTGTAAACCAAACACCAGACCCCCCTTATATATATTAGCTTTGGGAATTCAGTTTTCTTTTTTTTTTTTATATTTTTTTCATTTTTTTTTTAATTTTTTTTCGGTTTTTTTTAATTTTTTCCAATATTTTTTAAGGGGGGGTTTTTTTTTATTTTAAATATTTTTCCCCCAAATTTTTTAATTTAAATTTTGGGGTTTTAATTGTTTTTGGGGTTTTATTAATTTTCTTTAATTCCCCCTAGTTTTCCCCCCTTTAAATTTTCCCCCTTTGGGGGAGGAGGGGAGGCCCCGGGCCTTGGGTAATTCCCCAGTCTGAAGGGTTTTGGGTTTTTTTCCCCCCAGAAGGGGTTTTTAAATTTAAAATCGGGGCCCCCAACCTCTTTGGGGGTTCTCCGGGCACCGTCCTGCTAACCCTTTCCTTTGGGGTTCTCCTGCACCTTCTCCCCAAAGCCCCCATTGGGGTTCTCCTGCAGTCTGCAAACCCTTCTTTGGGGGGTTCTCCTGCCCCCACTCCCAAGGCCTCTTTGGGGGGTTTTTCCTGAAACCGCTGAAAGCCCCCATTGGGGTTCCCCCCTGCACCTTGGGAAGCCCCATTGGGTTCTCCTCACCTCTCTAACCCTCATTGGGGTTTTTCCTGCCCTTTTGAACCTCATTGAGGTTTCCTGCACCGTCTGCAAGCCTCATTGGGTTCCCCTGCCCGGGTTGCAAAGCCTCATTGGGGTTCTCCTGCCCACCCTGCTAAGCCCATTGGGGTTCCCTTGGCACCGTTTGTAATCCTTTAGGGGTTTTCCCCTGAAGTAACCTCGGGTTTTGAGGTTGGAAAAGGCCCCAGGGCCCTAACTTTCCCAAAACCCATTTTTTTGAAATGCCTCTAAGTTTTTTTCCCCTCACCCGAACCCCCAAGGGTTCCCCTGCCCTCTTTTAAACCCCCAAATTTCCTGAAAAGTTTCCTATGAGGCCTCCTGCACCTTGCAAAAACCCCTATTTGGGTTCTTTTGGGAAAAAGGCCTACAGGTTTTACCTCTTCTTAAGGAAAACGGGGTTCCCTACCTCTTAAATCCCTACGGGGGTTTCCCCTGAAATCCACCTTGATTTTTAAAAAACCCCTATTTTTATACAATTTAAAGAATTTTTTTAAGGGAAATTTTTTCCCCTAGAGGGGGCGGGCACCAAACTTTAGGGGGTTAAACCCCAAACATTTGCCCCCGGCCACTAATAACGTCTTTTACCCCCCACCCCTAAAAATATAAAAAGTTGTACAGGGGGCCTCACATTACAAAAACCTTTGAAAAAACCTATTTTTCTTTTAACAGGCCCAAAAAGGGAGTATTTTAAAATAAAAGGGCCCCACCCGTTCGGGGTTTTTGGGAACCCCCTTTAAATGGGCTTTTAAAAAAAATCACTTTTTAAAAAATTTCTAACAAATTTTCCAAAGCTTTTAATTAGGGAAATCCTATTATCCCCCCAAAAAAGACACCCCCGGGGTTAAAACACCCCATTTTTACCCTACCCTAAAATTTTCAGGGGCCAACCCTTCCCTAAACTTTTATAAAAATTGGTAAAATGATAAAAAATTCCCACTCGCAGCCCTCCCCTTTAAAACATTTTCCCTAAACCAAAAAACCCCAATTTTGGGCCCATTCTACTTGCCTTTTGATTTTCCCCTTTAAAACTTTTCCTTTTGGGGAAAACCCAAAATTTCCACCCCCCCTTTTAAAACCAAAGGACGATTTCTTTGGAGTTTGTGCCTTTTTCCCCAATTTGGGAAAACTAATTCCAAAAAAGGGGACCTTGGAATTCTTCCCTGTTTTTGCCCCTCCGTTTATCCAAGCCCTTTTAAAAGCCCCATTTTTCCCAAAAAACCTCTTGGGTTTTAACTCCTTAATTAAAAAATTTTCCCAAAAGGGGTTCAAAATTATTCCCAAAAAATGTTCCACCACCCCCTTTTTGTTATATTTTTCCTCCCGGTTTTCCTTCAAAAATTTAAGCAATGGGGATTCTCCTAAGAACCGGGGGTAAATTTTGGGTGTTTTTTTGGGGTTGTTTGTTTTTTTTTTTTTGTTTCATGGGGGGGTTATTTAATAAAATTTTAAGGGGGTGGGCCAGCTTTTAATTTTTTAATGCATAAATTAAGTGGCCCGGAATGCGGGGAAAAACCGAAGGACCTCGGATGAGCAAAATTCAAATAAAAAATAAGAAAAATAAAAAAAATAAATAAATATAGAGGTTTGGAATTAGTTCCCAGAAATATTGGGGGGTTGAAAATTTGATAACAATACCATTCCCCCTTTATTTTTAAATTAAATATATATAATTAAACCCCCAATCTAAAATAACCATAATTAAATAATCAAAGAATTCCCCCAATAATACAAATTTCACCCCAAAAATTATTAACCATTAATCAAAACCCCAAATTTTAAAAATCCTAACCAAAAAACCCCCCCCTTATTCAATAAATTATTTAAACATTACTAAAAATCATCACCTATCAACCGACTAAATTTATAACCATTAAATTAAATACATAAAACGAAACTAATTCAAAAACTTCCCCTAATTAACCCAATTCCAATTTCCCCCTCATGAAAAAAAATCTAAACCCCATTTAAATTATAACCCCCCCCCATCTATCCATAATCCCACCTTTTTCACACTCCTCTCAACCATTAATACTCCCCCCATCAATACCCTCACCCTCCTCCCACACCCCCTCAACACTCTACACTCCCCTCTCACCTCACTCTCCCCTTTTCACTCCCATCTCACACTCTCCCCTCTCACACTCCCACTACTCACACCTCACTCCCCCCACTCCCCCACTTCACCCCACACCCCACCCACACTCCACCCCACACTCCCCACTCCCTCAACCACCCCACACTCACTCAAACTCACTCCACCAACCCCCTCCCCTCACTCACATTACTCACTCCCCGGCCCTTCACACTCACCCCTCACTTCTCAATACCCACACTCATTTCCCCCTCAACTTTCACTCTCACAACCCCACTCCCCAACACTCACTTTTCACACTCACTCTCACCCTTTTTTCCCCCCTTTTTTTTTTATTTTTTTACACGGGTTTTTTGAAAAATTTTTTAAGGACCCCCAAGTTTTTATTGACGCTTTTTAAACGGGTTTAAAAGGATTCCTAATTTTATTGGCAGGCAAAGAGTTTGTTACCTACTTTCAGCTCTTTGAAAGCATTTTTATTGTTATGAGACATACAAGTAGGAAACAGGATGAAGTTGGAGCCATCTGTGGGCCAGCATTTTCATTTGATTAACTGACTTTATCTCGTTGACATCATATCCTGTACGAATGTGTTACATACTCGAGTCATCCTGGGTATGTATGATCTCAGATGGAGTGATGTTCTGGAGAAGGGTACAGCCAGAGTGAAGTTGCTGCTTTCTGCCCGTCTTGTGGCATAAAAGCTTGTTTCACGCTGTCCTCGAAGTGGATCCAAGTGTGGTATTTTGTACATAACAGTAAGGCCACTCACATCCCTCCTATGTTGAAGGCTCTGCTGAAATGACAGATCTATCCAGGATGGGTCCAGGCGAGAGATGAAACGTCTTGCTCTGTTCTCTACTCTGTCAAGCAGTCGCAGATGAGAGGGGGGACAGGCAAACCAAGAAAGTGGAGCATACTCAAGGTGCGAGCGTACTTGTGCCTCGTACAGGATCTTGCAACCCCTACTGTCAAGCAGATGGGAGATACGGCGAAGTGCTGTAAGCTTCCTGGCTGCCTTGTTTGCAAGATTTACAACATGGTTCTTCATGGTTAGTTTGGAGTCAAATTTCACCCCAAGGATATCAACTTCTCCAGGTGCCAACATCCTCCCATTCATCCTTACTACTGCACCAGCATTACCATCATGGTGCCTAGAGACGATCATCATTTGCGTTTTCTCAGGTGCAAATGTTACTTGCCATCTATTTCCCCAAGCTGATATAGCTCTCAGCTGGTGATTGATGTAGCTTAGAGCAGCTGGCATTTCTTTTCTTGGATAAGTGAATGTCAGTGTACAGTCGTCTGCATATGCATGTGATTCTGGGATGAGATGAAGAAGGTCGCTGAAGTAGACATTCCCATAACAATGGACCCAGCACGCTTCCTTGTGGAACGCTTGCCCCAATAGGATGTCTTGCTGATTCCGTTCCATTGAGAACTACACTTAGAGATCTACCATGAAGGTAAATCACTGAGGAGACATAGCGTAGAGCCTGCAATTCCCAGTGCTTGAAGTTTTGCTAAGAGGCCCTGGTGCCACACCCGGTCGAAAGCACCAGCAATGTCCAGTGCTACCACACAGCTGACTTTGGATTCATCCAGTGACTGGTGCCACTTAGTGAGAGGTTTAACAACAGATCAGCAGCAGAGTAACCTTTCCTGAAGCCATATTGACGATCACAAAGTAGTGAGTGGTAGTCAAAAAACTCTTGTCATTTTTCTTGAGATTATTGTCTCAAGGATCTTACCAGTGATTGACAGGAGTGACACTGGTCTGTAGTTGCTGATTTCTGCTCTGCTCTTCTTTTTGTGAACAGAGACTACATTTGCCTCTTTCCATAGAGAGGGCCATTTACACTGTACTAGGCAGTGCTGAAAGATGCGAGTTAGAGGTGCTGCTAGCTGGTCTGCACATCTTCTCAACAATCTTGGGCTCAACTTGTCTGGGCCCACAGCCTTTTCTTGGTCAAGCGATTTAAGTAGGAAATGCACCTCCTCCTGCCTTATTGTCACCACTGACAGTTTTGACACAGTTCTTGCAGCTAGCCAAGGAGGGTCCCTTGCTGGATCAGGAACTTGCATTTTGGTAGCAAAGTGTTCAGCAAAGAGGTCTAAGCTGTTACCTGCATCAGTTCATTTTAAAGTTTCTTTATTTAAAAGACATACAAATAGGGAACAGAATGAAGTTGGAGCCATCAGTGAGCCGGTGATTTCATTTGGTCAACTGACTATGTCATTATGCTGTACTAACAAGAGCCACACTCGTGCATCCTGGGAATAAATGATTTTTTTCTGGCAGTCCTCTGAGTGGAGGCGAGTGCGATACCTTGACAATATTGACCTTGTATATAACAGTATGACCACCCACATCCCTCCGGTGTTCAAGTCTTGTTAGTTTTGTACTCACCTAGTTGTGGTTGCAGGGGTCGATTCATAGCTCCTGGCCCCGTCTCTTCACTGGTCCCTACTAGGTCACTCTTCCCGCTCCATGAGATTTATCATACCTCTTCTTAAAGCTACAAACAACAAAATACCTTTCATCCATGGACTGCTTGCAGAGGCAAAGGCAATGTTCGCGGCTTTCACTGAGACCCACATAAAGGATCACTTGGACAACGAAATATGGATCCCAGGTTACATTCTATACAGATGTGACAGAGTGAACAGGCAAAAGGGGGAGGGGAGGGTTGGCCTGTACATTGCAGAGTCACTTGTTTGCACAGAACTTCTTAATGCCTCAAATGATGTAGTGGAAGTTTTAGCAGTAAAGGTCGAGAACCAAAACCTAGTCATTGTGGTAGTCTACAAGCCTCCGGATGCAACATCCCAGCAATTCCAGGAACAGCTGTTAAAAATTGACCACTGTCTGGAAAATCTTCTAGCTCCTGCACCCAACATCTTGCTCCTGGGGGACTTCAACTTAAGGCACCTAAAATGGAGGAATATAGCAAATAATATTGTTGCAGTAATAACACCAGGAGGCAGCTCTGATGAAAACTCACACTCACATGAGCTTTTAAATCTCTGCACAAAATTCAATTTAAACCAGCAAATAATAGAGCCTACTAGACTGGAGAATACACTAGACCTCATCTTCACTAACAATGATGATCTGATAAGAAATGTCACCATATCAAAAACAATATACTCAGATCACAACATAATTGAGGTTCAGACATGTATGCGTGGAGCCCCAGACCGACAAAATGAGACTAGTCACGAGGGAGCATTCACCAAATTCAACTTCAATAACAAAAACATAAAGTGGGACCAAGTAAACCAAGTCCTAACCGATATAAGCTGGGAAGATATACTAAGCAACACAGACCCAAACTTATGCCTAGAACAGATTAACTCGGTGGCACTCGATGTATGCACAAGGCTTATTCCTCTAAGAAAAAGGAGGAGTAGATGTAAATAGAAAGAGACAGGCGCTCCTTTACAGGCGACGGAAAAGAATAACAGAGCGGCTAAAAGAGGTCAATATATCTGAAATGCGCAGGGAGACACTGGTCAGAGAAATAGCAAGCATCGAACTTAAGCTAAAAGAATCCTTTAGGAGTCAGGAATCGCGGGAAGAACTAAAAGCCATAAATGAAATCGAAAGAAACCCAAAGTATTTCTTCTCCTATGCCAAATCAAAATCGAGAACTACGTCCAGTATTGGGCCCCTACTTAAACAAGATGGGTCCTACACAGATGACAGCAAGGAAATGAGTGAGCTACTCAAGTCCCAATATGACTCAGTTTTTAGCAACCCGCTAACCAGACTGAGAGTCGAAGATCAAAATGAATTTTTTATGAGAGCCACAAAATTTGATTAACACAAGCCCATCCGATGTTATCCTGACGCCAAATGACTTCGAACAGGCGATAAATGACATGCCCATGCACTCTGCCCCAGGCCCCTATCACGAGCCTTTTCCATCCTATGGAGAGGGAGCATGGACACGGGGGTCGTCCCTCAGTTACTAAAAACAACAGACATAGCCCCACTCCACAAAGGGGGTAGTAAAGCAACAGCAAAGAACTACAGACCAATAGCACTAACATCCCATATCATAAAAATCTTTGAAAGGGTCCTAAGAAGCAAGATCACCACCCATCTAGAAACCCATCAGTTACACAACCCAGGGCAACATGGGTTTAGAACAGGTCGCTCCTGTCTGTCTCAACTACTGGATCACTACGACAAGGTCCTAAATGCACTAGAAGACAAAAAGAATGCAGATGTAATATATACAGACTTTGCAAAAGCCTTCGACAAGTGTGACCATGGCGTAATAGTGCACAAAATGCACGCTAAAGGAATAACAGGAAAAGTCGGTCGATGGATCTATAATTTCCTCACTAACAGAACACAGAGTAGTCATCAACAGAGTAAAGTCCGAGGCAGCTACGGTGAAAAGCTCTGTTCCACAAGGCACAGTACTAGCTCCCATCTTGTTCCTCATCCTCATATCCGACATAGACAAGGATGTCAGCCACAGCACCGTGTCTTCCTTTGCAGATGACACCCGAATCTGCATGACAGTGTCTTCCATTGCAGACACTGCAAGGCTCCAGGCGGACATCAACCAAATCTTTCAGTGGGCTGCAGAAAACAATATGAAGTTCAACGATGAGAAATTTCAATTACTCAGATATGGTAAACATGAGGAAATTAAATCTTCATCAGAGTACAAAACAAATTCTGGCCACAAAATAGAGCGAAACACCAACGTCAAAGACCTGGGAGTGATTATGTCGGAGGATCTCACCTTCAAGGACCATAACATTGTATCAATCGCATCTGCTAGAAAAATGACAGGATGGATAATGAGAACCTTCAAAACTAGGGAGGCCAAGCCATGATGACACTCTTCAGGTCACTTGTTCTATCTAGGCTGGAATATTGCTGCACTCTAACAGCACCTTTCAAGGCAGGTGAAATTGCCGACCTAGAAAATGTACAGAGAACTTTCACGGCGCGCATAACGGAGATAAAACACCTCAATTACTGGGAGCGCTTGAGGTTTCTAAACCTGTATTCCCTGGAACGCAGGAGGGAGAGATACATGATTATATACACCTGGAAAATCCTAGAGGGACTAGTACCGAACTTGCACACGAAAATCACTCACTACGAAAGCAAAAGACTTTGCAGACGATGCACCATCCCCCAATGAAAAGCAGGGGTGTCACTAGCACGTTAAGAGACCATACAATAAGTGTCAGGGGCCCGAGACTGTTCAACTGCCTCCCAGCACACATAAGGGGGATTACCAACAGCCCCCTGGCAGTCTTCAAGCTGGCACTGGACAAGCACCTAAAGTCAGTTCCTGATCAGCCGGGCTGTGGCTCGTACGTTGGTTTGCGTGCAGCCAGCAGCAACAGCCTGGTTGATCAGGCGCTGATCCACCAGGAGGCCTGGTCACAGACCGGGCCGCGGGGGCGTTGACCCCCGAAACTCTCTCCAGGTAAACTCCAGGTATGTATGGATCCTGCCTCCACTGCATCACTTCCCAGACTATTGTATAAGGCTTATCCTACGTGATGGAGTGAGGCAGGAAAATCAAATAAGGTCAGTTCTCACTGTCATATGGAACAGTGTAGCAGCAACCTGCTCATGTAACACATTGTATAAACAAAGCTAAACGCTCCACTTCTTGGCCATAACAATCGTTGGGAGGGTTAGCCAGCCAGGATAACCCAGGGGTAGGGAGGGCTAGCCACCCAAGATAACCCAGGGTAGGGAGGGCTAGCCAGCCAGTATAACCCAAGGTAGGGAGGGCTAGGCACACAGGATATCCCAAGGTAGGGAGGGTTAGCCACTCAGAATAACCAACTGAAAGGAGTGTTAGCCACCTAGGTTAGCCCAGGGTAGGGAATGCTAGCCACACCAGTCAACTAAACACCCAGGTACCTACTTACTGCTAGGTGAACCGTGACAGTAGGTGTAAGGAAAGATGTCGAATATTTCAACCCATGCCGGGGATTGAACCATGGACACGTGTGCGAGGCGAGAGCATTGACAACTGAGCCACGGGACACCAGGTAAATCTTTCTTTACGGTCATATTTTATTTCTGAGTCACTTTATGAGCTGTGTTAAGTCACAGTAAGTTCCCGCCATATAAGTTCCCGCCATATAAGTTCCCGCCATGTAAGTTCCCGCCATATAAGTTCCCGCCATATAAGTTCCCGCCATGTAAGTTCCCGCCATGTAAGTTCCCGCCATATAAGTTCCCGCCATATAAGTTCCCGCCATATAAGTTCCCGCCATATAAGTTCCCGCCATATACGAAGGACGAGGAGCTGTTAATGTCTGTCATGTTTGAAGTGAGGATGTAAACAAGACAACACATGTTATACAGTAGACATCTGGCTTGAGCATCCGAGTACATTTACATATTTAAGGCTCGTAAACGTAAAAGAAGAATGCAGGTGTGCCCTTCCCCTATTCTTCCTCTGCTTCCCTCCCCTGCCTTTTTAAACATCTTCCTTCAAATGTTCTGCCCCCCACCCTCTCGTCTCCTACCAACTCTCTCCATTACAAAGTTCTTGTCCCCGCTCCCCTCTATACCTTAACACCATCCCCCCACCTCCCCCTCCCTACCCTCACTATTCAGATACCTTCCACTTCACCCAAACACTTATATCTCCCCAACCTCTTCCTCTGCTAAATCTTTTCCCTTCTCTCTTGCTCCTTCCTCTCCTAAGCCCATTATTAGAACAGACAACAGAGCATCATCTCTCCTCTACCACTGTCTTGGATACGAGACTAAAATGTCTCTTGGTAACGAGAAAGGTATGTTCTTAGTCTTATGTTATTAATGCAATATTTAATGTACTTTTGTTCATGCACCTGCAGTTGCAGCCTATGTTAATCACGTACCTGTCTGGAGGGTGTTCCGTGATGTCCCCGCGGCCTGGTCGGTGACCTGGCTTCGCTGTGGATCAGGGCCTCATGACCCAGCCGTTATTGCTGGCTGCACGACCTTTAACTTACCAATCACTACCCTGCTGGTCAGGCACTCACTCTAGGTATTTGTCCAGTTCCCTCCTGAAGACAACCAGAGGCCTATTGGAAATCTACTCTTATGTACGATGAAAGGCTTTTGAACAGTTCTGGGCCCCTGACACTTACTGTGTTATCTCTTAGTATACTCCCGGTATCCCTGCTTTTCATTAAATCATGTTGCACAGTCCGCCGAGTCTTTCACTTTCATAGGGAATGATTTCTGTCTGCAGATTTGGGACCAGTCCCTTCAGGATTTTCCAAGTGTAAATTATGATGTACCTTTCTCGTCTATGCTCCATGGAGTACAGATAAAGGATCTTCAGACGTTCCCAATAATCGAGGGGCTTTGCTGAACTTATACTTATGTATTAAAGGTCCTCTGTACATTCCTCAGATCTGCAGTTTCACTTGCCTTGAATGGAGCTGATAGTATACAGCAGCATTCCAGCCTAGATAGAACAGGTGACTTAAAAAGGATCATCACTGGCCCAGCAACACTTATCTTGAAGGTGACAACAGCTGGTGTTGGTGACAACAGCTGGTGTTGGTGACAACAGCTGGTGTTGGTGACAACAGCTGGTGTTGAAAGTGACAACAGCTGGTGTTGAAAGTGACAACAGCTGGTGTTGAAAGTGACAACAGCTGGTGTTGAAAGTGACAACAGCTGGTGTTGAAAGTGACAACAGCTGGTGTTGAAAGTGACAACAGCTGGTGCTGGTGACACCAGCTGTGTTAATACATCCCCACCAGCTGGTGACACAGCTGGTGCTGGTGTCACCAGCTGTGTTAATACATCCCCACCATCATGGATGTGGTAGCTGGTGTTGAAGGTAACACCAGCTGGTGCTGGTGACACCAGCTGTGACACCAGCTGTGACACCAGCTGTGTTAATACATCCCACCATCATGGATGTGGTATCAACCGTTCATCTCAGAGTCAAATGAATCTTCTCTCAAAATATTTCCCCACTGTGACAACACTGTGACAACACTGTGACAACACTGTGACAACACTGTGACAACACTGTTGGCCACTTCTCTGACAGAACTTTACAAACTTGTACTTACATTCACAGTAACAGCCTGGTTGACCAGATCCTGATCCACCACGAGGCCTGGCCTCAGACCGACCCGAGGGGGCGATGACCCCCGTAATCCTCTCTAGGTAAACTTACATTTACCTTTTGAAATAAGAAAGCTTGTAGGGTTATCAAATGACAACAGAGAGGAGCTAGCAGTAAAGGTGGCAAGAGTAAGGGCACTACTACATGGGAAAGGGAAGGCCTCTTAGGAGATAGGCTTATTAGGAGGTAGGCCTATGTTTTACACGGGGAAGAATGATAGTGACTTCTCAAAGCTGATTATGTAATCTAAGTGACGCTGTCGTCAAGCCTAGTCACCGTGCCAGTCTATACCCAGACCCGTCCATGCCCAGACCCGTCCATACCCAGACCCGTCCATACCCAGACCCGTCCACACCCAGACCAGTCCACACCCAGACCAGTCCACACCCAGACCAGTCCACACCCAGACCAGTCCACACCCAGACCTGTCCACACCCAGACCAGTCCACACCCAGACCTGTCCACACCCAGACCTGTCCATACCCAGACCTGTCCATACCCAGACCTGTCCATACCCAGACCTCTCCATACCCAGACCTCTCCATACCCAGACCTGTCCATACCCAGACCCGTCCATACCCAGACCCGTCCATACCCAGACCCGTCCATACCCAGACCCGTCCATACCCAGACCCGTCCATACCCAGACCCGTCCATACCCAGACCCATCCATACCCAGACCCATCCATACCCAGACCCATCCATACCCAGACCCATCCATACCCAAACCCATCCATACCCAGACCCATCCAGAGCTAGGGCTCTGGTGGCCTGGTGGTTAACGCTCTCGCTTCACACGGTGAGGGCCTGGGTTCGATTCCCAGCCAGAGTAGAAACATTGGACGTGTTTCTTTCCACCTGTTGTCTATGTTCCCCATCAGTAAAATGGGTACCTGGGTGTTAGTCGACTGGTGTGGGTCGCATCCTGGGACACTGACCTAAGGAGGCCTGGTCACAGACCGGGCCGCGGGGGCGTTGACCCCCGGAACTCTCTCCAGATAAACTCCAGATACCCAGACCCATCCATACCCAGACCCGACCAAACCCGTCCATACCCAGACCCGTCCATGCCCAGACCCATCTACACCCAGACCCGTCCATACCCAGACCAGTACATATCCAGACCAGTCCATATCCAGACCAGTCCATACCCAGACTCGTCCATACCCAGACTCGTCCATACCCAGACTCGTCCATACCCAGACTCGTCCATACCCAGACTCGTCCATACCCAGACTCGTCCATACCCAGACTCGTCCATACCCAGACTCGTCCATACCCAGACTCGTCCATACCCAGACTCGTCCATACCCAGACTCGTCCATACCCAGACTCGTCCATACCCAGACTCGTCCATACCCAGACCCGTCCATACCCAGACCCTTCAATACCCAGACCCTTCAATACCCAGACCCTTCAATACCCATACCCCGTCCATACCCAGGCCCGCCCATACCCAGACCCATCAGTTGTTTCTTGTGATCTCTCCTCCTTCCTTCCTCAGCCTGACTACCTGGTCCTTGACTGTTATTTTCTTACTGATGTGACTGTACAACAGCTTAGGGTCAGACTTGGCTTTCGATGCTGTGTCATGTTTATACTCCCGCTGGTCCTCCCTCCATATCTGTGTATATTCGTTTCTGGCTCTTCAAATGATCTCACTATTTTCCTGGGTCCTTTGTCTTTAGACTTTTTCCCATTCTCTAGCACACTTAGTTTTGGCCTCTGTACATTTTTTTTTTTTTTGGTGAACTAAGGGGTCGTTTTGGTCTTCCCGTTATTTGTGTTGTCCTTGGGTAAGAGCCTCTCTTCTGCTTCCTTGCATTTTGTTGTCACATATTTATTGATTTTCCCACCAGTTCTCTTTCCCTCTGAACCTCCTGCAGGGAATTCCTCATGCCTGTGTAGTCCCCTCTTTTGTAGTTTGCCTTATCCTGTTCTACTCCTCCTGCTTCCATCTCCACTTGTATCTTCACTATTATTCGAAGCTTAGGACCACGTGATCACTGGCTGCAAGGGGTCTTTCATATGTGATGTCCTCAATGTCTAAACTAATCATGGTGAACATGAGGTCCAGTCTTGCTGGTTCATTCTCTCCTGTCTCTGGTAGTGTCCCTAATGTGTTGATGCACGAGGTTTTCCAGTGCCATCTCCACTATGTTAGCCTTCCACGTTTCTGCCCCCTCCCCCATGTGGCTCCAGGTTTTCCCAGCCAATTAACTTGTGTTTGAAGTCACCCGCAACTAGTAACTTTGCCCTGCCCATGTGGGCTCTTCTTGCTACCTCAGCTAGTGCATCTACCATTGCTGTTTCCCTCATATTCTTGTCTTGGCCTCCTGCTATTCTGTGGTGGGTTATACATCATTGCAATCACTACCTCGGGACCCCAAGTCTGAAGTGTTCCTATATAGTCCCTTCCTTCCCCTCCCCCCGTCCCCTCCTTCCAACTCCTCGAAATTCCACTGGTTCTTGATGAGCAGTGCAACTCCTCCATCCCCTTTATTTCCTCTATCTTTCCTCAGGATTTGATATCCAGTTGGAAAGATGGCATTTGTAATCATTCTTGAGAGCTTGGTTTCTGTGAGTGCTATGATGTTTGGTGATGCCTCTGATTCTTTCATGCCACTCCTCACACTTATTCATTACTAGATCGGCGATGGTATACCATACCTTCAGCTTCTTTTCCAACACTATATGCTGGGACTGGGGAAGTGGCAGTGTGCTATGAGAGTAATGTGTAGAGTGGGTTGGAGGTCTGAGAATGTGGAGTGAGGTTTTTAGGTTAGTATGATTGGTTGTGGGGTTCTGTAGGTGTTTGTGCATGCTGTTCGCCCCGATTCTGGTTGTCCCCTCCTGACTCTAGCCTTGTCTCTCTTGCCCCATTCTTCGTATGTCATCCCTTCGATCTCCTGAAACCCATGTATAAAAACTGACCTCTCCTCCTCCTCCACCCAGTGGTTTTCCCTCCACATCTCTGGGTCCCATTTAAACATAGCCATTGCTGCTTTCGCTATCATTTCCTGGATCTCCCAGTGGCCTGATAGCACCTCTGCAGGGAGCCTAACACCTTCTCTACATGCAACCCACTCACTTACTGCTGTCCCTGTGCCCACCAGGATGCCACTTTCCTTTCTCGACATTTCCTAGCGGTCTGATAGGGCCTCAACATAGGACTTAACTCCTTTCTTTCTTTCGGTCCTCTCCTTGGATAGTCATACCTGCTCCTAATGGTGTGTGTGTGTGTGTACTCACCTATTTGTACTCACCTATTTGTGGTTGCAGGGGTCGAGTCTTAGCTCCTGGCCCCGCCTCTTCACCGGTTGCTACTGGGCCCTCTCTCTCCCCGCTCCATGAGCTTTATCAAACCTCGTCTTAAAACTGTGTATGGTTCCTGCCTCCACTACGTCATTTTCTAGGCTATTCCACTGCCTTACAACTCTATGACTGAAGAAATACTTTCTAATATCTCTCTGACTCATTTGTGTCTTCATCTTCCAATTGTGGCCTCTTGTTTCTGTGTCCCCTCCCTGGAACATCCTGTCCTTGTCCACCTTGTCTATTCCACGCAGTATTTTATATGTCGTTATCATGTCTCCCCTGACCCTCCTGTCCTCCAGTGTCGTCAGGCCGATTTCCCTTAATATATGTGTGTGTGTGTGTGTGTGTGTGTGTGTGTGTGTGTGTGTGTGTGTGTGTGTGTGTGTGTGTGTGTGTGTGTGTGTACGCGCTTACCTAATTGTGAACCCGCATCGCTATTGATCAACAGTTTTTTTAAAGAAATAAGATTTCGCATTTTACGCAATAAGTGACTGGAACATTTGACAAGTAACCAACAGCCAGAAGAGAAACCTTGTTACGACTCTTGCTCTCTCTCAGGTCACAACTGAATGAGAAGAGAGAAGACAAAGAAACAGAGCTAAAGGACGGAGTGGAAAGAAAGAGGTGATAAAAGCGGTAGTGTAGCAGTGTAGTCATAACAGTAGTAGTTGTAACAGTAGTGGTAGTAACATGTGATAGTGGTAGTAGTAGCGATGGTGGTACCAGCGGAAGTAATGATAGTAAAAAGTGTCAATGTTAGTGAAAGCATTAGTAACAGTAGTAGTAGTAAAAATATACGACAACAATAGCTCAGAGGATCACTCAAAAAGAAATAATGACCCACTGGACAACACCACAGAACAAAACCCACTCAGATATATAAAGTAATGAGAGTAAATTACTTCCAAAAACGGAGGAGATTGCGATATCCATCTTCTCACTCCATCAGGTGTCCACAAGGGGAAGGGGAGGAAGTGCAGTAGGCCTACTGGCCCAAGCTAAGATAAAAAAGGAAGCAAGAAAAAGGAAAGTCAGAAGATAAGAGATATCAGGAGGAATGGAGAGGGGGAGGCAAAGACTAGGTCACTAATGTTCAGAAGATTAGCACGTTTAATAATATATTGACAAAGGAAGGTATCTACCAGAACAATGGCTAACATTCATTTTTGGGTAAGTTATACACACGGACTGAAGAAACAAGATGGCGTCTGCAAGGCTAGAATAAGGGACGACAGTCTCAGCAGAGACTCAGTTATTAGAATGGATGTCAACTCTGTCATGAGAAGTGCTGGCGTTAGTATCGTAATTATTACTATTGAGATCCTTAAATCTGTCTGAAAGACAGTTGCAAGTACTGGAGAACACAAGAAGAACAGGAAATGGAGTTGACTCCGGAAGACTCAGTGGCTGGAGGAGGATGACCTGACTCACGAAGCGTCATCCACAGGTCATCCAGGGAGGATGACCTGTGGATGACGCTTCTGACTAGCTGCAAATCTTTAACAGTTTTATTTCCCTGTATTAGACACTTATAATGAACTCTGTATTAATACTGGCTTTATGTGCGCTGAGGTAGAGGAAGCTAGGCTTATAAGATACAGGGATACCTTCCTCAGACCGAGCGAACCAAACACCTCTAGTTTATTTAGCCACAATTTTAGCCAGAGAAAGCTGACCATCACGAAACTTCACAACTCAATTTCTTAATATTGCCGAGTCTTACGAGACCAAAAATTATTTTGGCTAAGTAAATGTTTAAGAATTAAGAAATGATAATGTCAGAAACTATATCCCTGATCGTCTAGCAGTTGTTTACTGAGTCACCTGACTAACACCACACAAGACAAACACTTTTTCCTGACGTACATCAACAACAACAACAACAACAACAACAACAGGAAGTTGGGACCGGAAGTCAGATAATTCAGTTTAGCGTCGCAGGAAACCAGTCCAGAATTGTTTCATATATTAAACCGCTTTGCGAAGCTTCGTGACTAAGCTTCCTCACGCTAAAATTAATGCCTCTTACTAATATTAATGCCTCTCTTACTGTCTAATATTAATGCCTCTCTTACTGTCTAATATTAATGCCTCTCTTACTGTCTAATATTAATGCCTCTCTTACTGTCTAATATTAATGCCTCTCTTACTGTCTAATATTAATGCCAGTCTTACTGTCTAATATTAATGCCTCTCTTACTGTCTAATATTAATGCCTCTCTTACTGTCTAATATTAATGCCAGTCTTACTGTCTAATATTAATGCCTCTCTTACTGTCTAATATTAATGCCAGTCTTACTGTCTAATATTAATGCCTCTCTTACTGTCTAATATTAATGCCAGTCTTACTGTCTAATATTAATGCCAGTCTTACTGTCTAATATTAATGCCAGTCTTACTGTCTAATATTAATGCCTCTCTTACTGTCTAATATTAATGCCTCTCTTACTGTCTAATATTAATGCCTCTCTTACTGTCTAATATTAATGCCTCTCTTACTGTCTAATATTAATGCCTCTCTTACTGTCTAATATTAATGCCTCTCTGTCTAATATTAATGCCTCTCTGTCTAATATTAATGCCTCTCTTACTGTCTAATATTAATGCCTCTCTTACTGTCTAATATTAATGCCTCTCTGTCTAATATTAATGCCTCTGTCTAATATTAATGCCTCTCTGTCTAATATTAATGCCTCTCTTACTGTCTAATATTAATGCCTCTCTTACTGTCTAATATTAATGCCTCTCTTACTGTCTAATATTAATGCCTCTCTTACTGTCTAATATTAATGCCTCTCTTACTGTCTAATATTAATGCCTCTCTAATATTAATGCCTCTCTGTCTAATATTAATGCCTCTCTTACTGTCTAATATTAATGCCTCTCTTACTGTCTAATATTAATGCCTCTCTGTCTAATATTAATGCCTCTGTCTAATATTAATGCCTCTCTGTCTAATATTAATGCCTCTCTTACTGTCTAATATTAATGCCTCTCTTACTGTCTAATATTAATGCCTCTTACTGTCTAATATTAATGCCTCTCTTACTGTCTAATATTAATGCCTCTCTTACTGTCTAATATTAATGCCTCTCTTACTGTCTAATATTAATGCCTCTCTTACTGTCTAATATTAATGCCTCTCTTACTGTCTAATATTAACACCTACGTTACTAATATTAATGCCTCACTTACTAATATTAATGCCTCACTAATATTAATGCCTCTCTTACTAATAAATGGGGACGATACACATAAGCAGTGAGACAGGGAACACAATCAACTTGACGAAAATGAATGTAACTTACAATATAGTTCAGAGGGCAGTTCACTACAGGAACTAAGTCACAGGTCCCAAGAGCTACACAGCACGAGTACTGCTCCAAGCCAGTACTCTGCCCAATGTCTCCAACAGTCTCCTCCAGAGACTTCAGCAGCCTTCTCCCGAGCCCTGCACCCCAGCAGCAGCTCGTCTTGAAGTCTCTGCTCAGAGCTCTGCACCCAGGCCAGAGCTCCGCACGAATCTGCTGCTCAGCTGTTCCTTGGGCTTATATGGTGGTCCAAGCACCCCGCCACAATGGGGTGTGCATCACGTGTCTTGACCTGACGCCGAGATCTGACGCCAGTCACGAACAAAGGAGCCGAGACTTAAGCCGAAAAGGCGCGTCTCTGACAGACATTTGCCAAGGAAAGGTGACCATATAATTAGGTCTCCCTAGAGACCTCACAAGCCCAGCTGAACTACATCACAGCAGCACCAGAACCAGCACTACCAGAACCAGCAGAACCAGAACCAGCATCACCACCAGCAGCACCCGAACCAGCAGCACCAGAACCAGCATCAGCATCACCAGCACCAACAGAACAGCAGCACCAAAACCAGCACCAGCAGCACCAGAACCAGCATCAGCACCAACAGAACCAGCAGCACCAAAACCAACATCAGCAGCACCAGAACCAGCATCAGCACCAACAGAACCAGCAGCACCAAAACCAGCATCAGCAGCACCAGAACCAGCATCAGCAGCACCAGAACTAGCATCAGCACCAACAGAACCAGCAGCATCAAAACCAACATCAGCAGCACCAGAACCAGCATCAGCACCAACAGAACCAGCAGCACCAAAACCAGCATCAGCAGCACCAGAACCAGCATCAGCAGCACCAGAACTAGCATCAGCACCAACAGAACCAGCAGCACCAAAACCAACATCAGCAGCACCAGAACCAGCATCAGCACCAACAGAACCAGCAGCACCAAAACCAGCATCAGCACCAACAGAACCAGCAGCACCAAAACCAGCATCAGCAGCACCAGAACCAGCAACAGAACCAGCAGCACCAAAACCAGCATCAGCAGCACCAACAGAACCAGCAGCACCAAAACCAGCATCAGCAGCACCAGAACCAGCATCAGCACCAGCACCAACAGAACCAGCAGCACCAAAACCAGCACCAGCAGCACCCAAACCAGCAGTACCAGAACCAGCATCAGCATCACCAGCACCAACAGAACCAGCAGCACCAAAACCAGCATCAGCAGCACCAGAACCAGCATCAGCAGCACCAGAACCAGCATCAGCACCAACAGAACCAGCAGCACCAAAACCAACATCAGCAGCACCAGAACCAGCATCAGCACCAGCACCAACAGAACCAGCAGCACCAAAACCAGCATCAGCAGCACCAACAGAACCAGCAGCACCAAAACCAGCATCAGCAGCACCAGAACTAGCATCAGCAGCACCAGAACCAGCCTCAGCAGCACCAGAACTAGCATCAGCAGCACCAGAACCAGCATCAGCGGCACCAGAACCAGCACCAGCAACATCAGCAGCACCAGCAACAACACCAGCAACATCAGCAACAACACCAGCAACACCAGCAGCACCAGCAACACCAGCAACAACACCAGCAACATCAGCAACACCAGCAGCACCAGCAACACCAGCAGCACCAGCAGCAACACCAGCAGCACCAGCAGCACCAGCAACAACACCAGCAACACCAGCAACACCAGCAGCACCAGCAGCACCAGCAGCAACATCAGCAGCACCAGCAACAACAACAGCAACATCAGCAACACCAGCAGCACCAGCAACAACACCAGCAACAACACCAGCAGCACCAGCAACAACACCAGCAACAACACCAGCGGCACCAGCAACAACACCAGCAGCACCAGCAACAACACCAGCAGCACCAGCAGCACCAGCTGCACCAGCAACAACACCAGCAGCACCAGCAGCACCAGCAACAACACCAGCAGCACCAGCAACACCAGCAGCACCAGCAGCAACACCAGCAGCACCAGCAACATCAGCAACACCAGCAGCACCAGCAGCACCAGCAGCACCACCAGCAACATCAACACCAGCAGCACCAGCAACACCAGCAGCACCAGCAACACCAGCAGCACCAGCAGCACCAGCAGCACCAGCAACACCAGCAACACCAGCAACACCAGCAACACCAGCAGCAACACCAGCAACACCAGCAGCAACACCAGCAGCAACACCAGCAGCAACACCAGCAGCAACACCAGCAGCAACACCAGCAACAACACCAGCAACAACACCAGCAACAACACCAGCAACAACACCAGCAACACCAGCAGCAACACCAGCAGCAACAACACCAGCAACAACACCAGCAACAACACCAGCAGCAACACCAGCAGCAACATCAGCAACATCAGCAACACCAGCAGCACCAGCAGCAACACCAGCAGCAACACCAGCAGCAACACCAGCAACACCAGCAGCAACACCAGCAGCAACACCAGCAACAACACCAGCAACAACACCAGCAGCAACACCAGCAGCAACACCAGCAGCAACACCAGCAGCAACACCAGCAGCAACACCAGCAACAACACCAGCAACAACACCAGCAGCAACACCAGCAGCAACACCAGCAGCAACACCAGCAGCAACACCAGCAACACCAGCAGCAACACCAGCAGCAACACCAGCAGCAACACCAGCAACACCAGCAGCAACACCAGCAGCAACACCAGCAACAACACCAGCAGCAACATCAGCAACAACACCAGCAGCAACACCAGCAGCACCAGCAACATCAGCAACACCGGCAGCAACACCGGCAGCAACACCGGCAGCAACACCGGCAGCAACACCGGCAGCAACACCGGCAGCAACACCGGCAGCAACACCAGCAGCACCAGCAACACCAGCAGCAACACGAGCAGCAACACGAGCAGCAACACGAGCAGCAACACCAGCAGCAACACCAGCAGCAACACAAGCAGCAACACCGGCAGCAACACCAGCAGCAACACCGGCAGCAACACCGGCAGCAACACCGGCAGCAACACCGGCAGCAACACTGGCAGCAACACCGGCAGCAACACCAGCAGCAACACCAGCAGCAACACCAGCAACAACACCAGCAGCAACACCAGCAGCAACACCAGCAGCAACACCAGCAGCAACACCAGCAGCAACACCAGAGTGACTAGCGATATATAACTTTTCATTATTTTTTATTTAGGTTGGTCAAAGAAAGATGTGTTGCTGTCTCTTGTTGTAACACTCTGGTATTGTGTTGCTGTCTCTTGTTGTAACACTCTGGTATTGTGTTGCTGCCTCTTGTTGTAACACTCTGGCATTGTGTTGCTGTCTCTTGTTGTAACACTCTGGTATTGTGTTGCTGTCTCTTGTTGTAACACTCTGGTATTGTGTTGCTGTCTCTTGTTGTAACACTCAGGTATTGTGTTGCTGTCTCTTGTTGTAACAATCAGGTATTGTGTTGCTGTCTCTTGTTGTAACACTCTGGTATTGTGTTGCTGTCTCTTGTTGTAACACTCTGGTATTGTGTTGCTGTCTCTTGTTGTAACACTCAGGTATTGTGTTGCTGTCTCTTGTTGTAACAATCAGGTATTGTGTTGCTGTTTCTTGTAACACTCAGGTATTGTGTTGCTGTCTCTTGTTGTAACAATCAGGTATTGTGTTGCTGTTTCTTGTTGTAACACTCAGGTATTGTGTTGCTGTCTCTTGTTGTAACACTCAGGTATTGTGTTGCTGTCCCTTGTAACACTGGTATTGTGTTGCTATCTCTTGTTGTAACACTCAGGTATTGTGTTGCTGTCTCTTGTTGTAACACTCTGGTATTGTGTTGCTGTCTCTTGTTGTAACACTCTGGTATTGTGTTGCTGTCTCTTGTTGTAACACTCAGGTATTGTGTTGCTGTCTCTTGTTGTAACACTCACGTGTTGCGTTGCTGTCTCTTGTTGTAACACTCTGGTATTGTGTTGCTGTCTCTTGTTGTAACAATCTGGTATTGTTGCTGTCTCTTGTTGTAACACTCAGGTATTGTGTTGTTGTCTCTTGTTGTAACATTCATGTATTGTGTTGCTGTCTCTTGTTGTAACACTCAGGTATTGTGTTGCTGTCTCTTGTTGTAACACTCAGGTATTGTGTTGCTGTCTCTTGTTGTAACACTCAGGTATTGTGTTGCTGTCTCTTGTTGTAACGCTCAGGTATTGTGTTGCTGTCTCTTGTTGTAACACTCAGGTATTGTGTTGCTGTCTCTTGTTGTAACACCCAGGTGTTGTGTTGCTGTCTCTTGTTGTAACACCCAGGTGTTGTGTTGCTGTCTCTTGTTGTAACACCCAGGCGTTGTGTTGCTGTCTCTTGTTGTAACACCCAGGCGTTGTGTTGCTGTCTCTTGTTGCAACACCCTGGTGTTGTGTTGCTGTCTCTTGTTGCAACACTCGGGTATTGTGTTGCTGTCTGTTGTTGTAACACTCAGGTATTGTGTTGCTGTCTCTTGTTGTAACACTCAGGTATTGTATTGCTGTCTCTTGTTGTAACACTCAGGTATTGTGTTGCTGTCTCTTGTTGTAACACTCTGGTATTGTGTTGCTGTCTCTTTTTGTAACACACTGGTGTTGTGTTGCTGTCTCTTTTTGTAACACACTGGTATTGTGTTGCTGTCTCTTGTTGTAACACTCAGATATTGTGTTGCTGTCTCTTGTTGTAACACTCACGTGTTGCGTTGCTGTCTCTTGTTGTAACACTCTGGTATTGTTGCTGTCTCTTGTTGTAACACTCAGGTATTGTGTTGCTGTCTCTTGTTGTAACACTCAGGTATTGTGTTGCTGTCTCTTGTTGTAACACTCAGGTATTGTGCTGCTGTCTCTTGTTGTAACACTCAGGTATTGTGTTGCTGTCTCTTGTTGTAACACTCAGGTATTGTGTTGCTTTCTCTTGTTAACACCCAGGTGTTGTGTTGCTGTCTCTTGTTGCAACACCCTGGTGTTGTGTTGCTGTCTCTTGTTGCAACACTCGGGTATTGTGTTGCTGTCTGTTGTTGTAACACTCAGGTATTGTGTTGCTGTCTCTTGTTGTAACACTCAGGTATTGTGTTGCTGTCTCTTGTTGTAACACTCAGGTATTGTGTTGCTGTCTCTTGTTGTAACACTCAGGTATTGTGTTGCTGTCTCTTGTTGTAACACTCAGGTATTGTGTTGCTGTCTCTTGTTGTAACACCTGGTATTGTGTTGCTGTCTCTTGTTGTAACACTCAGGTTTTTGTGTTGCTGTCTCTTGTTGTAACACTCTGGTATTGTGTTGCTGTCTCTTGTTGTAACACTCAGGTATTGTGTTGCTGTCTCTTGTTGTAAACACTCAGGTATGTGTTTGCTGTCTCTTGTTGTAACTCAGGTATTGTGTTGCTGTCTCTTGTTGTAACACTCTGGTATTGTATTGCTGTCTCTTGTGTAACACACTCAGGTATTGTGTTGCTGTCTCTTGTTGTATAACGCTAGTATTGTGTGCTGTCTCTTGTTGTAACACTCAGGTATTGTTGTTGCGCTCTTGTTGTAACACCAGGTTGTGTTGCTGTTCTATGTTGTAACACCCAGTTGTTGTGTTCGTCTCTTGTTGTAACACCCAGGTGTTGTGTTGCTGTCTCTTGTTGTAACACCCAGGCGTTGTGTTGCTGTCTCTTGTTGCAACACCCTGGTGTTGTGTTGCTGTCTCTTGTTGCAACACTCGGGTATTGTGTTGCTGTCTGTTGTTGTAACACTCAGGTATTGTGTTGCTGTCTCTTGTTGTAACACTCAGGTATTGTATTGCTGTCTCTTGTTGTAACACTCAGGTATTGTGTTGCTGTCTCTTGTTGTAACACTCTGGTATTGTGTTGCTGTCTCTTTTTGTAACACACTGGTGTTGTGTTGCTGTCTCTTTTTGTAACACACTGGTATTGTGTTGCTGTCTCTTGTTGTAACACTCAGATATTGTGTTGCTGTCTCTTGTTGTAACACTCACGTGTTGCGTGCTGTCTCTTGTTGTAACACTCTGGTATTGTTGCTGTCTCTGTTGTAACACTCAGGTATTGTGTTGCTGTCTCTTGTTGTAACACTCAGGTATTGTGTTGCTGTCTCTTGTTGTAACACTCAGGTATTGTGTTGCTGTCTCTTGTTGTAACACTCAGGTATTGTGTTGCTGTCTCTTGTTGTAACACTCAGGTATTGTGTTGCTTTCTCTTGTTAACACTCTGGTATTGTGTTGTTGTCTCTTGTTGTAACACTCTGGTATTGTGTTTCTGTCTCTTGTTGTAACACTCTGGTATTGTGTTGCTGTCTCTTGTTGTAACACTCTGGTATTGTGTTGTTGTCTCTTGTTGTAACACTCATATATTGTGTTGCTGTCTCTTATTGTAACACTCTGGTATTGTGTTGCTGTCTCTTGTTGTAACACTCAGGTATTGTGTTGCTGTCTCTTGTTGTAACACTCTGGTATTGTGTTGCTGTCTCTTGTTGTAGCACTCGGGTATTGTGTTGCTGTCTCTTGTTGTAACACTCGGTTATTGTGTTGCTGGCTCTTGTTGTAACACTCAGGTATTGTGTTGCTGTCTCTTGTTGTAACACTCGGGTATTGTGTTGCTGTCTCTTGTTGTAACACTCAGGTATTGTGTTGCTGTCTCTTGTTGTAGCACTCGGGTATTGTGTTGCTGTCTCTTGTTGTAGCACTCGGGTATTGTGTTGCTGTCTCTTGTTGTAACACTCGGTTATTGTGTTGCTGTCTCTTGTTGTAACACTCATATATTGTGTTGCTGTCTCTTATTGTAACACTCATATATTGTGTTGCTGTATCTTGTTGTAACACTCAGGTATTGTGTTGCTGTCTCTTATTGTAACACTCATATATTGTGTTGCTGTATCTTGTTGTAACACTCATATATTGTGTTGCTTGCTCTTGTTGTAACACTCAGGTATTGTGTTGCTGTCTCTTGTTGTAACACCTAGGTGTTGTGTCTAACTCACCACGGAACGGGTGGAGTGTGAACCCATGGCGAGTGAGTACTGAAGCCTCAGGACAGTGTGTAGTCGTGTTAGTGCCATTTTGTGAGTCATGGTATATCTGCTCACCAGTGTCTACTCACCAGTGTCTACTCACCAGTGTCTACTCACCTCAATGGGGCCAGTCCATGTGGAAGGCGGAAGGAAGCACTGACTAGACAAATATATAATATTGAATTTAACTTTCATGGATCATACAGGAACCAGGAGAGACGGAAGGAACCTAAGGCAGTTAAGAACATTAAAATAAATCTTAAATATTTCTTGTCATTTGACAACTCCAAAGCAAAAATCACATCCAGTAGATTTGTGTTTGTAATATCAGTGACAGGAATATTTAAATTAAGACTGTACTTGGTATTGGAATATTACCAAGTGAACCAGACTCTCTCACTATGTCTAGAAGTCAATAAACATGGATATAAGTAAGTTGTGACAACATGTAATTAAGTTTAATAACCTACATGAACTGTATCACTGTAGGCAACAAGAGCATTTCACCCCTCCGTGGAAGATGTGTTCATTTAATATCACATACCTGCAAGGGACTATGAAATTAAAGTTGCTAGGGATTCTAAAACTAACCCAAAAAGTTTTTTCCATGTATATAGAACAAAAGTCAGAGATAAGATAGGTCCCCTTAAAAATAACTATGGGCATCTTACTGACAAAGAGAATGAAATGTGCTCGATTTTAAATAATTATTTTCTCTCGGTTTTTACACAGGAAGACACTAATAATATTCCGGTAATTAATTTTTATAGTGGATCAGAAGAAGATAAGTTATGTAACATCACAGTCACTAGTGAAATGGTTGTGAAGCAGATAGACCGACTGAAGCAAAATAAGTCACCGGGTCCTGATGAGGTTTTTTCAAGGGTTCTTAAGGAATGCAAAATGGAAGTCTGTGAACCATTAACTAATATTTTTAATTTATCTCTTCAAACAGGTGTAGTGTCTGATATGTGGAAGTTGGCTAATGTAATTCCTATTTTTAAAACAGGGGACAAGTCGTTACCGTCAAATTACCGCCCAATAAGCCTGACCTCAATTGTAGGCAAGTTGCTAGAGTCAATTATAGCTGAGATTATAAGAGGCCATCTCGATAAGCATAGCTTCATTAATGATACTCAGCATGGATTCACAAGAGGCCGGTCTTGTCTAACTAATTTATTAACTTTCTTCAGTAAAGCTTTTGAGGCTGTTAGGTAAGACACATATGCAACAGTTAGGTATCTTTATTTTGAAACGTTTCGCCTACACAGTAGGCTTCTTCAGTCGAGTACAGAAAAGTTGATAGAAGCAGAAGATACTTGAAGACGATGTAATCAGTCCATCACCCTTAAAGGGTGATGGACTGATTACATCGTCTTCAAGTATCTTCTGCTTCTATCAACTTTTCTGTACTCGACTGAAGAAGCCTACTGTGTAGGCGAAACGTTTCAAAATAAAGATACCTAACTGTTGCATATGTGTCTTACCTAACAATCTGTCGGTATTTTATACCATTTTAATGTTCACGCTTTTGAGGCTGTTGACCACGATAAAGAATTTGATATTGTTTACTTAGATTTTAGTAAG
This sequence comes from Cherax quadricarinatus, assembly GCF_026875155.1. NCBI lineage: Eukaryota > Metazoa > Arthropoda > Malacostraca > Decapoda > Parastacidae > Cherax > Cherax quadricarinatus. The sequence continues at coordinate 29,997,639 of NC_069472.1, forward strand.
GCATTTGATAGAGTTCCGCACCAAAGACTGTTGAAGAAAGTAGCAGCTCATGGCATTGGGGGAAGGGTGCTCTCGTGGATCAAATCATGGCTCACAGACAGGAAGCAGAGAGTGTCCATAAATGGGGTTAAATCCGAGTGGGGATCAGTAACAAGTGGCGTTCCACAGGGATCAGTCTTGGGCCCGTTGTTGTTTATAATATATATCAATGATCTTGATGAAGGAATTACTAGTGATATGGGCAAATTCGCCGATGACACGAAGATAGGTAGGATAATTGATTCAAACGTAGATGTTAGGGAACTTCAGGAGGATTTAGACAAACTCTACTCTTGGTCAGAAAAGTGGCAGATGCAGTTCAATGTAGATAAATGCAAGGTTCTGAAGCTCGGGAGTGTCCATAACCCTAGCACTTATAAGTTAAATAATGTAGAACTTAGCCATACAGATTGCGAAAAGGACTTGGGGGTCATGGTAAGCAGCAACCTTAAACCAAGACAGCAATGCCTAAGCATACGAAATAAGGCAAATAGATTACTGGGATTTATATCAAGAAGTGTAAGCAACAGAAGTCCAGAGGTCATACTGCAGCTTTATACATCATTAGTAAGGCCTCACCTAGATTATGCAGCTCAATTCTGGTCTCCATATTACAGAATGGACATAAATTCGTTAGAAAACATTCAGCGTAGGATGACTAAATTAATACATAGCATTAGAAATCTTCCTTATGAAGAAAGAATGAAGACTCTTAAGTTACATTCACTTGTTAGACGAAGAATGAGGGGAGACCTGATCGAAGTGTATAAGTGGAAGATAGGTATTAATAAAGGGGATATTAACAAGGTCTTGAGGATATCTCTCCAAGAGAGAACCCGCAGTAATGGATTTAAATTAGATAAGTTTAGATTTAGAAAGGACATAGGAAAGTATTGGTTTGGAAATAGGGTAGTTGATGAGTGGAACAGTCTACCTAGTTGGGTTATTGAGGCTGGGACTTTGGGTAGTTTCAAATTTAGGTTGGATAAGTACATGAGTGGGAAGGGTTGGATTTGAGTGGGACTTGCACATCGGAGCTTATTTCTTGGGTAGCATTGAAAATTGGATTGGTCAAATATTTGTTAGTGGGATGAATTGTAAAGGACCTGCCTAGTATGGGCCAACAGGCCTGCTGCAGTGTTCCTCCTTTCTTATGTTCTTAAGTCCCTCCCAAGAAGCTCATTGCTAGTAATCCCTTCCTTAAATCTCTTGTTAGAGCAACTGCTCAAGAAGAAATTTCTCGCTTTACTGTTAGTGATAATTTATCACAAGTTATATAAGAAGAGAAGAAGAAGAAACACTGTAGCAGGTCTTCTGGCCCATGCGAGGCAGGTCCAAGTCTTCCATCAGCTTAAGCCAATGATCCAGCCTAGTCAGGTCAGGTCACATCCACTTAAGGAAGGAGCACAACATCAGATCTATTAGCACAAGCTAGTCAGGTCCAACTCACACCCATCGACACCCACTCATGTATTTATCCTCTTCTTAAAACTACACTCGCACGAGTCATCCACTGAAGGCGCTGTAAGTCTCCAAGACGATATAAACAAAGTCTTTCAATGGGCCGCATAAAACAATAAATTCAGTGGAGACAAATTTCAGCCACTTATGGAAAACATGAAATAAAAGCTAAAAACGAAGTGGAAAAAAATTCTAACCACAAAATAGACCAAAAAATGGAATTGACAATGTAAGAGGATCTTACTTTCAGAGATCAAAATTGTGTCATTATCCCATCTTCCGGGAAAAAGTAACAGAATGGATAAGGGAAACCTTCCCAAAATAAATTATTCCAAGCCAATGGTTTTCTTTAAAGTAACTTTGTTCGTTCTAGTCTGTAATGCAGCTGCTCACTAACTGCCCTTTCAAGGCAGGTGAATTTGGCCGATCAGGTGAATATACAAAGAACTTTCAATGCATATACAAGTACAGTCAAACACCTCATTTTACTGGACCTGTTTAAAGACTTTTTCACCTGTACTCCTTAGAACGCAGGCGAGAAAAATACATCATAATTTACACGGGAAAAAATCCTAGAGGGACTGGTCTTAAATCTGCATAAAAAAATATATTTCTACGAGAGCCAAAGACTTGACAGAAAGTGCAACATTCCGCTAATGAAAAGTAGGGGCGCCAGGAGTACACTAGTAAACAACATTGTCAGGAGCCCAAGACTGCTCATCAGTCTCCCGCCGTAAATACTCCTGGATATTATCAACAGGGAACTGGCAAGTTGCTTAAAGTCAATATCTGACCAGCAGGTAGCAGTCAGCAGTAACAGCAGTGATCCACCAGGAGGCCTGGCCATAGATTGGGCCGAGGGGGCGGTAACCCCTGGAGCACCCTCCGTGTGTGTGTACTTACCTATTTATGGTTGCCTCTTCACTGGTCACTACTAGGTTCACTATCTCTTCCTGGTCCATGAGCTTCATCATTTCTCTTCTTAAAGCTGTGTATGGATCCTGCCTCCACTACATCACTCTCCATATTGTGCCACTTCCTAGCAACTCTGACTGAAGAAGTACTTTTTAACATCCTTGTGACTCATCTAAATCTTCAGCTTATAGTTGTGACCCTTTGTTGCTGTGTCCCATCTCTGGAACATCCTGTCTCTGTCCACCTTGTCAATTCCTCTCAGTATTTTTCATTATCATATCCCTCCCCTCTCCTTGTCCTCTTGCGTCGTCAGGTCGATTTCCCTTAACCCTCCTCGTAGGACATGCCCCCTTAGTTTGGGGGACTAGTCCTTGTTGCAAGCCTTTGCACTTTCTCAAATTTCTTGATGTACTTTTACCAGGTGTGGGTTCCAAACTGGTGCTACGTTCTCCAGTATGGGCCTGACGTACACAGTGTATAGAGTCTTGAATGATTCATTACTGAGGTATCGGAACGCTATCCTTAGGTTTGCCAGGCGCCCATTTGCTGCAGCAGTTATCTGGTTGATACGCCTCAGATGTGCTAAGTATTATACTCACCCCAAGATCCTTTTCCCTGAGTGAGTTTTTCAGTCTTTGGCCCCCTAGACTAATTCTGTCTGCGGTCTTCTTTGCCCTTTTTCCCCATCTTCATGATTTCCAATTTTGGTGGGGTTAAATTCCAGCAACCAATTCCTTTAACCGATTTGCAGCCTGTCCAGGTGTGTGTGTGTGTGTGTGTGTGTGTGTGTGTGTGTGTGTGGTGTGTGTGTGTGTTTTGCTCACCTAGTTGAGGCTGCAGGGGTCGAGTCCAAGCTTTCCCGGCCCGGCCCCTTCACTGGTCGCTACTAAGGGCCCCTCTCTCTGAGCCGTGAGCTTTATCATACCTCTGCTTAAAGCTATGTATGGATCCTGCCTCCACTACATCGCTTCCAAAACTATTCCACTTCCTGACTACTCTGTCTGAAAAAATACTTCCTAACATCCCTGTGATTCATCTGTGTCTTCAACTTCCAACTGTGTCCCCTTGTTGCTGTGTCTCATCTCTGGAACATCCTGTCTTTGTCCACCTTGTCAATTCCTCTCAGTATTTTGTATGTCGTTATCATGTCCCCCCTCACTCTCCTGTCCTCCAGTTTTGAGTCACCTAGGTGAGTTCTGAGTCACCTAGGTGAGTTCTGAGTCACCTAGGTGACTTCTGAGTTACCTTGGTGAGTTCTGAGTCACCTAGGTGAGTTCTGAGTCACCTAGGTGAGTTCTGAGTCACCTAGGCGAGTTCTGAGTCCCCTACATGAGTCCTGAGTCCCCTACATGAGTCCTGAGTCCCCTACATGAGTCCCCATGTGAGTCATGAGTCCCCTAGGTGAGTTCTGAGTCCCCAGGGTGAGGTCCGAGTCCTAGGTAAATTTGAGTCCCCTACACGAAGTTCTGAGTCTCCTACACGAGTCCTGAGTCCCCCATGAGAGTCCTGAGTCCCCTACGTGAGTTCTGAGTCCCCCAGGTGAGTCGTGAGTCCCCTAGGTGAGTTCTGAGTCCCCAGGGTGAGGTCCGAGTCCCCAGGGTGAGGTCCGAGTCCCCCAGGGAAATTTTGAGTCCCCTACACGAGTCCTGATTCCCTACACGAGTCCTGATCCCCTACGGGGAGTCTGAGTCCCCCAGGTGAGTCCTGAGCCCCCTAGGTGAGTCCTGAGCCCCCTAGGTGAGTCCTGAGTCCCCCATGTGAGTCCTGAGTCCCTCATGTGAGTCCTGAGTCCCCATGAGAGTCCTGAGTCCCCCATGTGAGTCCTGAGTCCCCCAGGTGAGTCCTGACTTTAAAGTTAGGTATTTACAAAAGTATATCTTTAAGAGGATGCAAGCATTTTTTTCCGAAACTTTTCGATTTTATTTCGTTGATAAGTCAAGAACGCCTCAAGCAATCGCCTTCAAAATTTCAACAACTGTGTACGGTAATGAGGACCACATTTATTTATTTATTTATTTATTTCCAATTTGTGCACACATACAGAGGTACAAAAAAAATACAGATAAGAGCAGTATGCCAAAGCCACTTATACTATGCATAGCATTACGGGCTGGCTTAAAATTAACTTAAGATTAACTAAGCAATGATTATTATTATTATTATAATCAAAAAGAAGCGCTAAGCCACAAGGACTATACAGCGCTGCTACTACACCTCTACCCAATATTGTTGAACTCATTCCAAGAAATGTCACCATATCAAAAACAATATACTCAGATCACAACATAATTGAGGTTCAGTCATGTATGCGTGGAGCCCCAGACCGACATAATGAGATTAGTCACGAGGGAGCATTCACCAAATTCAACTTCAATAACAAAAACATAAAGTGGGACCAAGTAAGCCAAGTCCTAACCGATATAAGCTGGGAAGATATACTAAGCAACACAGACCCCAACTTATGCCTAGAACAGATTAACTTGGTGGCACTCGATGTATGCACAAGGCTTATTCGTCTAAGAAAAAGGAGGAGTAGATGTAAAATAGAAAGAGACAGGCGCTCCCTTTACAGGCGACGGAAAAGAATAACAGAGCGGCTAAAAGAGGTCAATATATCTGAAATGCGTAGGGAGACACTGGTCAGAGAAATAGCAAGCATCGAACTTAAGCTAAAAGAATCCTTTAGGAGTCAGGAATCGCGGGAAGAACTAAAAGCCATAAATGAAATCGAAAGAAACCCAAAGTATTTCTTCTCCTATGCCAAATCAAAATCGAGAACAACGTCCAGTATTGGGCCCCTACTTAAACAAGATGGGTCCTACACAGATGACAGCAAGGAAATGAGTGAGCTATCAAGTCCCAATATGACTCAGTTTTTAGCAAGCCGCTAACCAGACTGAGAGTCGAAGATCAAAATGAATTTTTTATGAGAGAGCCACAAAATTTGATGAACACAAGCCTATCCGATGTTATCCTGACGCCAAATGACTTCGAACAGGCGATAAATGACATGCCCATGCACTCTGCCCCAGGGCCAGACTCGTGGAACTCTGTGTTCATCAAGAACTGCAAGAAGCCCCTATCACGAGCCTTTTCCATCCTATGGAGAGGGAGCATGGACACGGGGGTCGTCCCACAGTTACTAAAAACAACAGACATAGCCCCACTCCACAAAGGGGGCAGTAAAGCAACAGCAAAGAACTACAGACCAATAGCACTAACATCCCATATCATAAAAATCTTTGAAAGGGTCCTAAGAAGCAAGATCACCACCCATCTAGAAACCCATCAGTTACACAACCCAGAGCAACATGGGTTTAGAACAGGTCGCTCCTGTCTGTCTCAACTACTGGATCACTACGACAAGGTCCTAAATGCACTAGAAGACAAAAAGAATGCAGATGTAATATATACAGACTTTGCAAAAGCCTTCGACAAGTGTGACCATGGCGTAATAGCGCACAAAACGCGTGCTAAAGGAATAACAGGAAAAGTCGGTCGATGGATCTATAATTTCCTCACTAACAGAACACAGTAGTCGTCAACAGAGTAAAGTCCGAGGCAGCTACGGTGAAAAGCTCTGTTCCACAAGGCACAGTACTCGCTCCCATCTTGTTCCTCATCCTCATATCCGACATAGACAAGGATGTCAGCCACAGCACCGTGTCTTCCTTTGCAGATGACACCCGAATCTGCATGACAGTGTCTTCCATTGCAGACACTGCAAAGCTCCAGGCGGACATCAACCAAATCTTTCAGTGGGCTGCAGAAAACAATATGAAGTTCAACGATGAGAAATTTCAATTACTCAGATATGGTAAACATGATAAAATTAAATCTTCATCAAGTAAAAAAACAAATTTGGCCACAAAATGAGCGAAACACAACGTCAAAGACCGGGGGAGTGATCATGTGGGAGGATCTCACCTTCAAGGACCAAACTTTGTAAAATCGATCTGCTAGAAAATACGGGAAGGGAAATGAAAAACCTTTAAAACTAGGGGGCCAACCCAGATGACACTCTTCAGGTCACTTGTTCTTCTAGGCGGAATAGCGCACCTAACGCACCTTTAAAGGCAGGTGAAATTGCCGACCTAAAAATGTACAGGAATTTCCGGGCGCGCATAACGGAGATAAAAACCTAAATTTATTGGGAGCGCTTGAGGTTCCTAAACCGTATTCCCGAACGCAGGGGAGAGATACTGATTATATACACCTGGAAAATCCTAGGGGGACTATACCGAACTTCACACAAAAATCACTAAATACAAAAGCAAAAGATTTTGGCAACAATGCAACCATCCCCCCAATAAAAAGCAGGGTATCACAGCACGTTAAGAGACCAACAAAAGTGTCAGGGGCCCGAGACTGTTCAACTGCCCCCACACACAAAAGGGGGGTTACCAAAACGCCCCCTGGCAGTCTTCAAGTGGCACGGACAAGAAACCCTAAAGTCAGTTCCTGACACCGGGCTGTGGCTGTACTTTGGTTTTGCGTGCAGCCAGCAGCAACAGCCGGGTTATCAGGCCTGATCCCCCGGAGGCCTGGTCACAACCGGCCGCGGGGTTTTTAACCCCGTAACTCTCTCCTTTTAAACCCCAGATATGGTGGATAAATTTGTTGGGTAGTGCACTCAGCTAACACACGGGGTGGGGAATCGAACCCCCGGGTTACGGCTGGCAAACTTGGGCGGGTTTCCAAAAAGACCCCTGCTGTCCCTTTCTCCATCAGAAAAATAGGTTCCGGGTGTTAGGGGACGGGTGGGTGCATCCGGGGACAAAACACCTAATTTGCGGGGAAATGTTTCAGCATAAAAAGCGGCTTTCTATATAGTGATTTTATTGCTGTCAGCATGGTCTGAAATACCTTTGTACACGATTGTATACCTTGTACACGTATTTGTATACCTTGACATGTCTGTATACTTGTACATACTTGTATCCCTTGTACAGTATTTGTATCCCTTGTACACGTATTTTGATACCTTGTCCGTCTTTATTCTTTACATGTACTGGTAACCTTGTACATGTACTTGTATGCCTTGTACATGTACTGGTATACCTTGACTGTACGGGTATCCTTGACATGTCTTTATCCTTGTAATGTACTGGTATCCCCTTTACATGTACTTGTATGCCTTGTACATGTATTTGTATGCCTTGTACATGTACTGTAACCTTGTACTTACTTGTATCCCTTTTGTACATTACGGAAACCCCTTTCATGTCTGGTAACCTTGTAAGTACTGGTATACCTTTACATGTACTGTATACCTTGTACATGTATTTGTATACTTGTACATGATTTTGTATACCTTGTACATGTACGGAAAACCTTGTACAGTACTTGAACCTTGTACATTTATTTGTATCCCTTTACATTTAATGGTAAATTTTGTAATGTACTTGTATGCCTTGTACATTACTGGTATCCTTGTAAATTACTTGTTCCCTTTTAAAAGTACCCCCTTGTACTGTACTTGTATGCCTTGTACATGTACCCCTTGTACATGTACTTGTAACCCTTGTACATTATTTGTATACCTTGTACATGTCTTTTTTACCTTGTACATGTACTTGGTACCTTTACATGTATTGGACCTTGTACAGTATTTTTTGATCCCTTTGAAAAGTCCTTGAAACCCTTGTCATGTACTTGTTAAAACCCTTGTACAGTCTTTATACCTTGTACATGTACTTGTATACCTTGTACATGTACTTTTATACCTTGTACATTATTGTAACCTTGTACATTATTTTGATACCTTGTACATGTATTGTATCCCTTGTACAGTACTTGATCCCTTGTACATGTATTGTATACCTTGTAAAAGACTTGTATCCCTTTACATTATTTGTATCCCTTTGTACATGTATTGTATACCTTGAAATGATTTGATATCTTGTACAGTACTTGTATCCTTGACATGTACTTTTTAAACCTTGTACATGTACTTGTGTCCTTGTACATGTACTTGTGCCCTTGTAATGACTTGGTCCCTTTAAAAGTACTGTAGAAATAAAAAATTATTTTATTATTTTTTACCCAAACCTACTCAAACCAATCATTAATATTTAATCCCAAAAGTAAAATTAACTAAACTTGAATATGTAAAAATAAGCACATAAACCCTCACCGTGTAGTATCCGTGAGGACGAGACAGACGAGACAGACAGACGAGACAGACGGACGGACGAGAGGTTGGGAAAACGAGACTGGTTTTTTGTTTTTGCGGGTTGGACTGTTTTTGCATAAGTTATGTGGGTAAAGGGATGGGGAAGTAAGAAAACCAAGTGGTATTTATGAGGAGGGAGAAAAGGAATGAAGAATATCCAGTGAACAACTGGGTAAGGATGAAAGCAAAATATTATACCTTTTCTTAAAACTATTTAGAAGCTGCCTCCACGTCCTCTCGAGTTATTCCACTTTAAACATCTTGTGGCTGAAAAAAAAGCTCTCTGAAAATAGAATGCTCAAGTGTCTTCAATTTTTATACTGTGCCCCGTCAACCTTTTTCCCGCCTTCAATACCTATTCGTTTCTACCCCTATCAAATCCTTAAGTATTTGTATGTCTTTGACACCCCTGACCCGCTGCGAGCCTGGTCAGGGACCGGGCCCGGGGCGTTACCCCCGAAAACTTCCCCGGGTATACTCCAGGTATTATGGTTTCCCCTAGTTCCCCTTCCTCTCATATCTCTATTTTTTACCCTACTTTTTGCTTATGCCACAGTCGCACTTATACAGTTTTTTTCACACCTTCAGTGAGATTCCCTGCGGGTGCTTCATATACGAAAAAATCTCCCTACATGGAGGTGTTCTGGGGCAGCGCCCCCGGGGTCTGGTCCATAACCAGCCGTGCATGTGTCGTACAAAGGGTCCGATGATTCTTAAGGAGTGAGAGAGAGAGAGAGAGAGAAAGAGAGAGAAGGGGGGGGGGGGGGGGGGGGGGGGGAAAAATGTGTGGAATTTTTGGTTCTCTGGCGGCTATCTGGGTGTTTGGGTTTGAAAAGAAGGGCGCCACTTTGGGTAAATGATTTGTGGTTGTTCAAAATACCCAAAAAAACGTTGCCTCTATCGCGCCCCCTTTATTTTGTAGCCTTCAGTGATAAATAAGTGCATCTTGGTTCAAGGGGGAGGGAGGGAGAGAGAAGAGAGAGAGAGAGAGAGAAGAGAGAAGAGAAGAGAGAGAAGAGAGAGAGAAGAAGAGGTACACCCTTTACACACCCACCACCTCAAGCTGACACATCATGAGGAGCCTCTATCACCCCTCCCCGGCCAAATTAGGGGTTTCTTTACTAAGTTGGAGAGCCACATATAGTTTTGTGAACCCGACGCCCCGACATGATAGTGTTGTTGAAACATTTTTGACGGGAACCCAAAAAATTTTGCAAAATTGCGGCAACACCCATGGATGAGAAAGACAGGAAAGGGCAAGGGGGAGGTTGCTGTGTGCTTCTCTAAAAGTGTACAGCCCCACTTTGATTTGCCATCCCTACTCATCTTAAAATATTCTTCAAGCTCTCAAAAACACTGATATCTCGTATAGCATGTTCAATGACAGACCCATGGAAAAAGCAGACCCAATCAGCTTCCCAATGGAAAAATGGGGCTCCCTTTTGAAAAACACAACGTCAACAATCTAATTGTTGGTACCTCAACCAAAACCTTATACAGAGGGACCTTTATGACCTTTTTGCAGTTTTTGACATGAGAAACTTTTTTGATTTTACCACATCTCTGGCTCCCCCCTTGACCCCGTAGTGAGTGATCTGGCAGAAGGTTTAAATCCTTGTCAACCCCTCCTACGTTGGGTCATCGACCCCCCAAAGGCTGTTTTTACGACACTTAAAATCCCCAAAAGAAAGATTTTAGGGTCCACCCACCCCTGACATGGGAAAAAAAATTGGCCAGCCCTTTGTCTGATCCGCCCCACCGATTGGAATGCCTTCTCCCAAAGGGGATGTTTACAACCCAATGAAAGCCCTTTACGGGGCACATCCTTAATCTAAAACAAAACACATTCCCAACCGGGATATGTTCGAACCTACAATCAGCCTTGGGGCTTTCGTTGTAGAGAGCTGCACGCTAAGTACAAACTGGCGAAGGGATAAGAGACATCCTGCCCCCTATAACAGGAACTTTCCAGGCAAGCCTGTGGCATATGGGTGACGTTCAAAAAATGGGCATTTCAAAATGGGAGGTTTGGACACAAAAAAAAGCTAGAATTGTAGGTGGCTCCAAAAAACCCGATGGGCCCGGTCAAGGACAACAAGGTATCTGCCTGATGAACTCATTCCCCTCTAAATCGACAGATGGGGCCACCTTTTCAAAAAAACCAAGAGAAGCGGACCTCTTTCTGAACATTTTGCTACCCAAAAAGCAATTCCTGATCCCGCAAGGGACCCACCCTTGGTTTGCTGCAAGAATGTCAAAAATGTCTGGGGTACAATAAGGCAAAGGAGGTGCATTTTCCTTCTTAAATCGCTTACCAAGAAAAAAGGGTGTGGGGCCAGACAAGTTAACCCAAGATTGCTGAGAAATGGGCAGACCACTAGCAACCTCTAACCGTTCTTTCAGCACTGCCTATACAGTATAAATGACCCCCTCTGTCGAAAAGAGGAAATTATCCAGTTCACAAAAAGAAGACAGAGCAACACAGCAACTACAGACCGTGTCACTCCTGTCAGTCCGGAAGACCTTGAGACAATAAATCCAAGACAAATGACAGTTTTTTTACTACCCTCCTACTTTGTGACCCCCAATATGGGTTCAGGAAAGGTTACTCTGCTGCTGATCTGTTGTTAAACTCCCATAAATGGCACCACCTGGATGAATCCAAAGCAGCTGTGTGGTACACTGGACATTGCTGCACTACCTGTCTCTCCTCATGATTACCTTCAGGGGATCTCTAATGTATTCCAATGGAACGGAATCAGAAGAAAACCTATTGGGGGAAATGTTCCACAAAGGAAGCGTGCTGGGCCATCCCAGAATCCCATGCATACAGAACTGACACGACATTCACTTTTCCAAAGAAGAAAAGCCAGCTGCTCTAAACTACAACAATCACCAGCTGAGAGCTAATCGCTTGGGGGGAAAAAGATGGGAAGTAACATTTGCACCTGAGAAAACGCAAAGATTCTATAGGCCCATGATGGTAAAGGGTGCAGTAGTAAGGGTAACGGGGGGTTTGGCACCGGAGAAGTTGAATCCTTTGGGGGAAATTTACTCCCAAAATAATCAGGAGAACCATGTTGTAAATCTTGCAAACAATGCAGCCAGGAAACTTCAGCACTTTGCCCTATCTCGCATCTCTTTTACGTAGCGGTTTCAAGATTCTGTACGAGGCACAAATACCTACACCTTGAGTATGCTCCACTTTCTTTTGGTTTTCCCCCTCCCCCCCCCCCCTTTTCTCTTCGACTGCTTGACAAGTAGAGAACAACAAGAGTCTCACCTCGCCGGGCCCATCCGGGGGAAGATCTGTCATTTCAGCAGACCTTAACACAGGAGGGAGTGGGTGGCCTTACGTTATTACAAGGGCCCAAAATTTTCAAAAAAAGCACACTTGATCCATTCAAGGGACATTTTATGCCACAAGACGGGGAGGGAGCAATTATCTGGCTGTACCCTCCCGAACATCACCCTCTGAGTTACTACCCAGGGTGACTCGATTGGAACACATTTGACAAATTTTTTAACAAAAAAAATCAGTTGATCAAATGAAAAAGCTGGCCACAATGGGTCCAACTTCCCTGTTCCCTACTGTATTTTATAAAATAAAAATGCTTCAAATAATGATGTAGGTAACACTCTTGCTGTCATAAATTAGGAATCCTTAAAATTAAAAGCTCCCCTCTCTCTCTCTCTCCCTTTCTTCCCCCCTTCTCTCTCCTCTCCTCTCTCTCACTTGGGCGAAAAAGATTTTTTTCAATACAGTTTTTCCCATGCATATTTCAATACAAAAAAATTATACAACAGTAAACACAAATCCACAAGAGCCAGACGTTTTATCTTTACTAAGTTAATTTAAACCCGGGTTTCCCCAGTTTTACGATAACGTTTACAGTGGAGTTTATTGGGTTTTTTTCCCTTTACATTTCGGAGTGAGGTTTGACAAGGTTTTTTGAACTTTTGGGGAATTGGGTAGACATGGTGGCGCTAGTTCACTGTTGCCCTGGGGGCCAGTTCACTTTGGTTAGCCTGGTGGCTTAGTTCACTTGTGGGGAGCCGGGTGGCTGCAGTTCACTTGTGGTAGCCCTGGGGGCTGCAGTTCATTGGGGGTGCCTGGTGGCTCTAGTTCATTTTGGGGAGCCCGGGTCTAGTTTACTGTGGTGCTGGTCTGCTAGTTCACTTTGGTAGCCATGGTGGCGCTAGTTCCTTGGGAGCCCCGGTGGCTGCTATTCACTTGTGGTAGCCATGGGGGCTTATTCACTTGTGGTACCGGTGGCGCTAGTTCACTTGTGGAGCCTGGGGGCTGCTAGTTTTACTTGTGGTACCATGGGGGCTGCAGTTACTTTGGGGAGCCGTGGGGGGTTTCTAGTTCACTTTTGTAGCCTGGGGGCTGCTAGTTCCTTTTGGTAGCCCTTTGGGTGCAGTTCCTGTGGTAGCCATGGTGGCTGCTGTTCACTTGGGGGCCCTGGTGGCTGCAGTTCATTGGGTAGCCGTGGTGGTGCTAGTTCACTTTTGGGACCATGGTGGCTGCTAGTTCCTTGTGGTCCATGGTGGCTGCTAGTTCACTTGGGGTTTAGCCATGGTGGCTGCTAGTTACTTGTGGTAGCGGTGGTGGCTGCTAGTTCACTTGTGGTAGCCAGGGTGGCTGCTAGTTCACTTGTGGTAGCGGTGGTGGCGCTAGTTCACTTGTGGTAGCCATGGTGGTGCTAGTTCATTGTGGTAGCCGTGGTGGCTGCTAGTTCACTTGTGGTAGCCGTGGTGGCTGCTAGTTCACTTGTGGTAGCCATGGTGGCTGCTAGTTCACTTGTGGTAGCCATGGTGGCTGCTAGTTCACTTGTGGTACCCAATGGTGGTGCTAGTTCACTTGGGGGTAGCCATGGCGGCTGCTAGTTCACTTGTGGTAGCCATGGCGGCTGTAGTTCACTTGGGGTTTAGCCTGGCGGCTGCTAGTTCACTTGTGGTAGCCATGGTGGCTGCTATTTTCACTTGTGGTACCCATGGTGGCTGCTATTTTTTTCACTTGTGGTAGCCGTGGTGGCTGCTAGTTCACTTGTGGTAGCCATGGTGGCTGCTAGTTCACTTGTGGTAGCCATGGTGGCTGCTAGTTCACTTGTGGTAGCCGTGGTGGCTGCTAGTTCACTTGTGGTAGCCATGGTGGCTGCTAGTTCACTTGTGGTAGCCATGGTGGCTGCTAGTTCACTTGTGGTAGCCATGGCGGCTGCTAGTTCACTTGTGGTAGCCATGGCGGCTGCTAGTTCACTTGTGGTAGCCATGGCGGCTGCTAGTTCACTTGTGGTAGCCATGGTGGCTGCTAGTTCACTTGTGGTAGCCATGGTGGTGCTAGTTCACTTGTGGTAGCCATGGTGGCTGCTAGTTCACTTGTGGTAGGCATGGTGGCTGCTAGTTCACTTGTGGTAGGCATGGTGGCTGCTAGTTCACTTGTGGTAGCCATGGTGGCTGCTAGTTCACTTGTGGTAGCCATGGTGGCTGCTAGTTCACTTGTGGTAGCCATGGTGGCTGCTAGTTCACTTGTGGTAGCCATGGTGGCTGCTAGTTTTCACTTGTGGTAGCCGTGGTGGCTGCTAGTTCACTTGTGGTAGCCGTGGTGGCTGCTAGTTCACTTGTGGTAGCCATGGCGGCTGCTAGTTCACTTGGGGTTTAGCCATGGTGGCTGCTAGTTCACTTGTGGTAGCCACGGTGGCTGCTAGTTCACTTGTGGTAGCCACGGTGGCTGCTAGTTCACTTGTGGTAGCCACGGTGGCTGCTAGTTCACTTGTGGTAGCCACGGGGCTGCTAGTTCACTTGTGGTAGCCATAGCGGCTGCTAGTTCACTTGTGGTAGCCAGGGTTTGGCTGCTAGTTCACTTGTGGTAGCCATGGTGGCTGCTAGTTCCCCTTGTGGTACCCACGGTGGCTGCTAGTTCACTTGTGGTAGCCACGGTGGCTGCTATTTTCACTTGAGGTAGCCATGGTGGCTGCTAGTTCACTTGTGGTAGCCATGGTGGCTGCTATTCATTGTGGTAGCCACGGTGGCTGCTAGTTCACTTGAGGTAGCCCACGGTGGCTGCTAGTTCACTTGTGGTAGCCATGGTGGCTGCTAGTTCACTTGTGGTAGCCAGGGTTTGGTGCTAGTTCACTTGTGGTAGCCATGGCGGCTGCTAGTTCACTTGTGGTAGCCTGGGGGCTGCTAGTTCACTTGTGGTAGCCATGGCGGTGCTAGTTCCCCTTGTGGTAGCCATGGCGGCTGCTAGTTCACTTGTGGTAGCCATGGTGGCTGCTAGTTCACTTGTGGTAGCCATGGTGGCGCTAGTTCACTTGTGGTAGCCAGGCGGTGCTAGTTCACTTGTGGTACCCATGGCGGCTGCTAGTTCACTTGTGGGAGCCTTTGGGCGGCTGCTAGTTCACTTGTGGTAGCCATGGTGGCTGCTAGTTCACTTGTGGTAGCCATGGTGGCTGCTAGTTCACTTGTGGTAGCCACGGTGGCTGCTAGTTCACTTGTGGTAGCCATGGCGGCTGCTAGTTACTTGTGGTAGCCATGGCGGCTGCTAGTTCACTTTTTGTAGCCATGGCGGCTGCTAGTTCACTTGTGGTAGCCATGGCGGCTGCTAGTTCACTTGTGGTAGCCATGGTGGCTGCTAGTTCACTTGTGGTAGCCATGGTGGCTGCTAGTCACTTGTGGTAGCCAGGGCGGCTGCTAGTTCACTTGTGGTAGCCATGGCGGCTGCTAGTTCACTTTTGGGAGCCATGGCGGCTGCTGTTCACTTGTGGTTAGCTTATGGCGGCTGCTAGTTCACTTGGGGTTTGCCATGGGGGGCTGTTTAGTTCACTTGTGGGAGCCATGGTGGCTGGTAGTTCACTTGTGGGAGCCATGGTGGCTGGTAGTTCACTTGTGGGAGCCATGGTGGCTGATAGTTCACTTGTGGGAGCCATGGTGGCTGATAGTTCACTTGTGGGAGCCAGGGTGGCTGATAGTTCACTTTTTGGTAGCCATGGTGGCTGATATTTTCACTTGTGGGAAAGCCATGGTGGCTGACAGTTCACTTGTGGTAGCCATGGTGGTTGACAGTTCACTTGTGGTAGCCATGGTAGCTGACAGTTCACTTGTGGTAGCCATGGTGGCTGACAGTTCACTTGTGGTAGCCATGGTAGCTGACAGTTCGCTTGTGGTAGCCATGGTAGCCGACAGTTCACTTGTGGTAGCCATGGTAGCCGACAGTTCACTTGTGGTAGCCATGGTGGCTGGTAGTTCACTTGTGGTAACTATGGCGGCTGGTAGTTCACTTGTGGTAGCCATGGTGGCTGCTAGTTCACTTGTGGTAACCATGGTGGCTGGTAGTTCACTTGTGGTAACCATGGTGACTGGTAGTTCACTTGTGGTAACCATGGTGGCTGGTAGTTCACTTGTGGTAGCCATGGTGGCTTGTAGTTCACTTGTGGTAGCCATGGTGGCTGGTAGTTCACTTGTGGTAGCCATGGTGGCTGGTAGTTCACTTGTGGTAACCATGGTGGCTGGTAGTTCACTTGTGGTAACCATGGTGGCTGACAGTTCACTTGTGGTAACCATGGTGGCTGGTAGTTCACTTGTGGTAACCATGGTGGCTGGTAGTTCACTTGTGGTAGCCATGGTGGCTGCTAGTTCACTTGTGGTAGCCATGGTGGCTGACAGTTCACTTGTGGTAGCCATGGTGGGCTGCTAGTTCACTTGTGGTAGCCATGGTGGCTGGTAGTTCACTTGTGGTAACCATGGTGGCTGCTAGTTCACTTGTGGTAGCCATGGTGGCTGACAGTTCACTTGTGGTAGCCATGGTGGCTGACAGCTTACCTGATCCTGAGTGCTTGTATCAGCCTCTGTCTTGTTTACTTCGTGTTGATAGTATTAACACAGCTGTCATCTTTCGATTTTTGGCTATGAACGTAAAGTAATTTTTTTACATCGCGCTTATTATATGTTACATTTATTTAATATCAAATCTTATTCAGCCCATTGTGTGAAATATTAATTTAGCTTATGGTAATTCCTTGTGTTCAGTCGACGATCGTCAACTCTTCGACGCACAAGTCGAAGGTTCAGTTGTCCACTTGTCTCAGTGTGTGAGTCGGTCTTAAAGATAGTCTCTCAAGGAAGGCGGTTCAGGTACCTAGACGATGTTGTGTCTGTGGTCTAGAGATCACAATATTTATGAGTTCATTCCTAGACTCAGTGATTTAGTACTCTAAATTAAGTTCACAACAGAGTACGAAGTGGGCGACAAATTGTCTATTCTAGAAGTTTTACTCTAGGTGTGCAGGAAGTCCACTACCTGGAGTCTACCTGGAGGGCATTCCGGGGGTCAACGCCCCTCCGGCCCGATCCACGACTAGGCCTCCCGATGGATCAGAGCCTGATCAACGAGGCTGTTACTGCTGGCCGCATGCAATCCAACGTACGAGCCACACGAGTCAGTGGTCAAGTGCGGTCATACCGCTAAGCTCTTGGGAGTTAGCGTGAGCTGTTACCAATACCATGGCTTGTTGTAGTGCTTTAGAATCCCGGGTTCATGTGTTGAAGGAGATTCTACTTCTTCAGGAGGAACATAGGAGGCTGAAGCTTCGCATAGATGAGTTTGGGAGCGAGTGTGAGAAGGATTTAGCTGGTAAGGAAGGAATGGTCACCAGCAGTGATAGTGGCAGCCGCTTTAAGTGGCAAGTGGTTCATAGTTCAGGAAGAAGATGAGAGTTAATAGAGAAGATGTGAAGGTAGGAAATCGATTCTCTGTTCTCCAAGACGAGTGTACTTCAGTGGTTAGTGAGGGTGAAGGTACCACTGATTCCTCTGCTAATCAAGTTAAGAATATTTTAATAGTAGGCGATTCTCAGGTAAGATATATGGACCGTGCATTTTGTAACAGAGACAGAAAGGTTAGACAGAGAGTGTGTCTTTCTGGAGCTGGTGTTGGCGACATAGTCAGCAGGTTGGATATTATGGCAGGTAATGGGAACAAGCCCATTATCTGTCTTAGTGCTGGGGGTAATAACATTGGGAAGGAGAGAGGAGCTGATGGATAAGAACAGGTCAGCCATAGAAGTAGTTAGGTCTAAGGGAGGGATCCCAGTCATATGTAGCATCTTGCCTAGAAAGGGAGTGGGCAATGAATGGATGTCTAGGGCAATTGGTATAAATCGCTGGCTAGACAGGTACTGCAAGGAACTTGCAATCCCATTCATTGATAACTGGGACCTATTCTTTGGCAAACGTGATATGTATGCAAGGGATGGGGTTCATCTCTCTGGGGATGGAGTGGTTGCATTAGCCAATTCAATTGAGAGAGTAATTGATGACTTGTCTAGGAATTGAAACCGATAGATTATAGAGGTATGTCTGTTTGTGGGAAACAATCAGGCTGCAGCATTAGGGTTAAAAACAGCAGTTATTACCGGAATACCTCAGGGATATGTTTAAAAGACAATATTCAAAATAAAGTTGCTAGTAATGGCAAATCAAATGATCAACCAACAAAGTGAGGTAGTAGAGGGCAACGAGTGACTAGCTCCCTTAAGGTTTACTATACAAATAGTAGGAGTCTAAGAAATAAGATAGATGAGCTAAGATTACTTGCAAGTGCAGGTAATATAGATATTATTGGTATAACAGAGACCTGGTTCAACCTGAAAGATAGAGAAATGCCTTCTGAATGCAACATACAGGGTTATAAACTATTCCACACTGATAGGGTCAACAGGAAGGGTGGTGGTGTGGCGATGTACATCAGAGAAAATTTAAATTGTCTTAGACATGATATAAGATTAGAAACATCGAACACAGAATCGGTTTGGCTTCAGTTTCTCGAGGGTCGTGACAAATTAATTTTGGGTGTGATTTATAGACCCCCAAACCTTGATAGGGAGGGCAGTAAGCTGTTACGGGACGAAATTCATAAGGCATCTAGATATGAAAATGTTGTGATAATGGGAGATTTTAACTTTTGACAAATTGATTGGAACAATATGACAGGAAATCTTGAGTCTAGTGAGTTTCTTGATACGGTTCAGGATTGCTTTTTAGAACAGGTTGTGACAGAACCAACTAGAGGAAACAATCTGCTTGATTTGGTTCTTGCCAACAAAGATTCACTAATTAATAATCTTGAGGTTAATGATGAGCTTGGGGAAAGTGATCACAAATCACTTAGTTTCAATATATCATGGAATTACCCAGATAACTGCAATTAAATCTCTGTCCCAGATTTTCGCTTGGCCGACTTCATGGAACTGAAAAATTACCTGGGTGGGCTAAATTGGGATGTCCTGACTATGGGTCAGGTAGGTGATCTTGGTTGCCAATATGTCGTTTTTCAGAGCATAGTTCTAGCTGTCCAGACAACTTTTGTTCCGAGTAGGGAAATTAGATTTAACAAAAATGATCCCAAATGGATGAACAATAGATTAAAAAATCTCAATGGTCAAAAGAGGCATATATAGGCGTATCAAAAGAGGGGATGGGCAGTTAAGAAATCAATATATTCAATTAAAGAGAGAAAAAAAAAAGGAATAAGAAAAGCAAAAAGAGATTATGAGGCTAAGGTCGCAAGGGATTCAAAGACTAACCCAAAAGAGTTCTTTCAGGTATACAGAAGTAAGATTAGGGACAAGATTGGCCCACTTAAGAGTAACTCTGGTCAGATCACTGACAGTGATAACGATATGTGTGAAATTCTCAATACCTACTTCCTCTCAGTTTTCACCTAGGAAAATACTAGCGATATTGGTAGGTAAGACACATAGGCAACAGTAGGCAACTTTATTCCGAAACGTATCGCCTACACAGTAGGCTTCTTCAGTCGAATACAGAAAGTAGGCAGGAACAGTAGAGATGTGAAGTCGATGTAATCAGTCCATCACCCTTGAAGTCGTAGAATTTGAGGTTGTCAGTCCCTCGGCCTGGAGAAGTTCAGTTCCATAGTCAGGAACTGGGGTTGTAAGAGAAGTAAATGTGGGGGTCTTGGCAAGAGGTGTGGAGTTAAAAGATAAAAAATCACACAAAGTGGGAGTTGTCACAGTTGCTCTTTGCTGATGACACTGTGCTATTGGGAGATTCTGAAGAGAAGTTGCAGAGATTGGTGGATGAATTTGGTAGGGTGTGCAACAGAAGAAAATTAAAAGTGAATACAGGAAAGAGTAAGGTTATGAGGATAACAAAAAGATTAGGTGATGAAAGATTGGATATGAGATTGGAGGGAGAGAGTATAGAGGAGGTGAATGTATTCAGATATTTGGGAGTGGACGTGTCAGCGGATGGGTCTATGAAAGATGAGGTGAATCATATAATTGATGAGGGGAAAAGGGTGAGTGGTGCACTTAGGAGTCTGTGGAGACAAAGAACTTTGTCCTTGGAGGCAAAGAGGGGAATGTATGAGAGTATAGTTTTACCAACGCTCTTATATGGGTGTGAAGCATGGGTGATGAATGTTGCAGCGAGGAGAAGGCTGGAGGCAGTGGAGATGTCATGTCTGAGGGCAATGTGTGGTGTGAATATAATGCAGAGAATTCGTAGTTTGGAAGTTAGGAGGAGGTGCGGGATTACCAAAACTGTTGTCCAGAGGGCTGAGGAAGGGTTGTTGAGGTGGTTCGGACATGTAGAGAGAATGGAGCGAAACAGAATGACTTCAAGAGTGTATCAGTCTGTAGTGGAAGGAAGGCGGGGTAGGGGTTGGCCTAGGAAAGGTTGGAGGGAGGGGGTAAAGGAGGTTTTGTGTGCCACGGGCTTGGACTTCCAGCAGGCATGCATGAGCATGTTTGATAGGAGTGAATGGAGACAAATAGTTTTTAATACTTGACGTGCTGTTGGAGTGTGAGCAACGTAACATTTATGAAGGGGTTCAGGGAAACCGGCAGGCCGGGCTTGAGTCCTGGAGATGGGAAGTACAGTGCCTGCACTCTGAAGGAGGGGTGTTAATGTTGCAGTTTAAAAACTGTAGTGTAAAGCACCCTTCTGGCAAGACAGTGATGGAGTGAATGATGGTGAAAGTTTTTCTTTTTTCGGGCCACCCTGCCTTGGTGGGAATCGGCCGGTGAGATAAAAAAAAAAAAGTGGACTTCAGTAAGGCTTTCGATAGAGTTCCACACCAGAGGCTATTGAGGAAACTTAGGGCACACGGAATAGGAGGTGAATTTTTTTCCTGGGTAGAGGCATGGCTGACAAATAGACAGCAGAGAGTTTGCATAAATGGGGAGAAATCAGAATGGGGGCACGTCACAAGCGGTGTTCCTCAGGGGTCAGTGTTGGGCCCGTTGTTGTTCACAATTTACATAAACGACATAGATGAGGGAATAAATAGCGACATAAGCAAATTTGCTGATGACACCAAAATAGGCCGTCCAATTCATTCTAATGAGGACATTAGAGCACTCCAGGATGATTTGAAAAGACTGATGCTATGGTCGGAGAAGTGGCAGATGCAGTTTAATATTGACAAATGCAAAGTTCTAAATGTTGGACAGTTAAATAACCATACCACATATAAACTAAATAATGTAGATCTTAATACTACCGATTGTGAAAAGGATTTAGGAGTTCTGGTTAGCAGTAACCTAAAACCAAGACAACAGTGCATTAGTGTTTGCAATAAAGGTAACAGAATTCTTGGCTTCATATCTGGAAGTATAAATAATAGAAGTCCTCAGGTTGTTCTTCAACTCTATATATCCTTGGTTAGGCCTCATTTAGACTATGCTGCTCAGTTCTGGTCACCGTATTACAGAATGGATATAAATGCTCTGGAAAACGTACAGAGGAGGATGACAAAGATGATCCCATGTATCAGAAATCTTCCCTATGAGGATAGACTGAGGTCCCTGAATCTGCACTCTCTCGAAAGGCATAGAATTAGGGGGGATATGATCGAGGTGTATAAATGGAAAACAGGAATAAATAAAGGGGATGTAAATAGCGTGCTGAAAATTTCCAGCCAAGACAGGACTCGCAGCCATGGTTTCAAGTTGGAAAAATTCAGATTCAGGAAGGATATAGGAAAGCACTGGTTTGGTAATAGAGTTGTGGACGAGTGGAACAAACTCCACCAGGAGGCCTGGTCACAGACCGGGCCGCGGGGGCGTTGACCCCCGGAACTCTCTCTAGGTAAACTCCAGGTATTGAGGCTAAAACGTTGTGTAGTTTTAAAAATAGGTTAGATAAATACATGAGAGGGTGTGGGTGGGTGTGAGTTGGACCTGACTAGCTTGTACTGCTGGGTCTGGTGCAGTGCTCCATCCTTGAGTGGGGATGACCAGACTGGGTGGGTCATTGTGCTAATCCGGGGGGGGGGGGACATTGACCTGCTCCGCATGGGTCAGTAGGCCTGTTGTAGTGTTCCTTCTTTCTTATGTTCTTATGTTATTATTCCAGTCAAGAATCAACGGGTTATAAGCAGTGTTTACAATGTTCTTAAGAGGTTTACATATATTGTAACCCGGATTATTTAAATAAGATTAATAAATATTCAATATCGCTACAAAACTGAGATGTCCTAAAAATTTAGTTAAGAAAATATTATTGGCAGCTAAGAAAACTGTCTCCAGGACTGTGCCTGGAAAACTACCTTCCAGGAAAATAAGAATCTTTCCAGTCTGCGTGATGCCTCATACAGACTCAATATAGTCTTCCAGCCAACCACAACAACCATTTTATTACACGGAAAAAAATCTTTAATAAATCCGTCAACTGAAAATTTTCGTGGCTCAAAGTGACGCATTATTTTTTTTTTTTTTAACAAATCCCATTAAGATAAAGTTTGATAAATTATCTCAAAAAAGTCGTTGGATTTCAAATGTGCAGGTAAATAATTTTTATTTGGGAGTGTACAAGGCGAGCCATTCCTTAGTGCCGCCCGGCGGCAACGCCAGACCTGTGCCGCCTGGCGGCAATAAAAGCCTCGTAGATAAATGGTTCACAACTAGCCAATGACTCGAACCCATGTTGTTTTGGCCCACCTCATGGTGAGCGAATCAAGGTAACACACCTAGCTCTGCTAGGTGCTTGATTCTTGTAGGATTTGGTGGTCCTGTGGGTTAGAGCGTCATTTCGTTTACGCTCACCGTGAGACGGGCCATAACACGTGTTCGAGTCCTTATATATATATATATATATATATATATATATATATATATATATATATATATATTATATATATATATTATATATATATATATATATATATATATATTATATATATTTATATATATATATTATTATATATATATATATATATATATATATATATATATATATATATATATATATATATATATATTATATATATATATATATATATATATATATATATATATATATATATATATATATATATATATATATATATAAATATTATATATATATATTTATATATATAATATATTATAATATATATATTATATATATATATATATATATTATATATATATATATATATAATATATTATATATATAATATATATATATATATATATAATATATATATATAATATATATATATATATTATATATATAAATAATTATATTAATATATATTATATAAATATTATATATATATATAATATAATATATATATATATATATATTATTATATATATTATATATATATATATTATAAATATTATATAATATATATATTATAAATATATATATATATATATAATATAATATATATATATATATATATATATATATATATATATATATATTAATTTATATATATATATATATATATATTAATATAAATATATATATAATAATAATATTATATATATATATATATATATATAATATATATATATATATATATATATATATATATTATATATATATATAATATATATATATACTAATTATAAAGTAATTCTCTTACAATATTATGTATATATATACTTGCATTTTATATAGTTAAACAACAAACACTCTATAAAATCTCAACAACTACTCTAACAAAAATCTCAACAATATAATTTAAACATATCTTCCTATTATACAGTACATAAGTCATCAATTATATTATAATATTATATTATTTCATAGTATTATATATTATATAATTTATTAATATTATATATTATTAAATTATAATTTATATTAATCTAATGTATCAGGAAGATGTTCTCCTGTACACAGATTTTAATCAATAAGCATGCAGTGTTGGGTAGTGACTGGTGAAGACGAACAACAACAGCTGCTGCAACACAGCCTGTGCAACAACAGCCTGCTGGCACAACAAATGTGGCAACAATAGTAATGAGTTATAAACAATATCCTCCTGTCTATTGTACAACAACGTCAAGTCAATTATTTCTTGGAATATTAATTATTTCGAAGGTTTTTGTATTTTCTCTCCTAAATTTTGTATTGAGATGATTATTGGTTTTGTAAATTTGGTCAAGTTTATTTTTCAAATTCTTGAAATATATTATTATTTACCGTTTTATTAATGAGAACTTGAATAATTCCTTACTACTCGAAAATGATTTATAGAAAATATTTTGAAGCTTTTCATTGGTAATATTTAGAATATTTATTTATAATATTTCTATCACAAACATTAACATCTATATCACAAACACTCAACATTATTTTTTATTAACACGTCGGCAGTTTCCCACCAAGGTACGGTAGCCCGATCACTGTCTTGCCAGACGGGTGCTTTACACTACAGTTATAAAACTGCAACATTAACACCCCTCCTTCAGAGTGCGGACGCTGTACTTCCCATCTCCAGGACTCAAGTCTGGCCGCCCAGTTTCCCTGAATACCTTCATAAACGTTACCTCGCTTATACTCCAACAGCACATCAAGTCCTAAAAGCCATTTGTCTCCATTTGCTCCTATCTTACACGCTCACGTATGCTTGCAGGAAGTCCAAGCTCCTCGCACGTCAAACATTTACCCCCTCCCTCCACCCTTTCCTAAGCTGACCCTTACCCCGCCTTCCCTCCACTACAGATTTATACACTCTTGAAGTCATTCTATTTTGTTCCATTCTCTCCACATGTCCAGACCACCTCAACAACCCCTCCTCAGACCTCTGGATAATAGTTTTGGTAATCCCACACCTTCTAATTTTCAAACTACGAATTCTCTGCATTATATTCACACCACACATTGCCCTCAGACATGACACCTTTACTGCCTCCAGCCTTCTCCTTGTTGCAACATTCACCACTCATGTTTTGCACCCATATAAGTGTTGGTATAACTATACTCTTATACATTCTTCTTTTACATATTCTATCAAACTCATCCACCAACCTCTGCAGCTTCTCTTAAGAATTTCCAAAAAGCACAGTGTCATCAGCAAACAGCAACTGTGACTCCTCCCACTTTGTGTTTGATTCTGTATCTTTTAACTCCACGCCTCTTGCCAACACCCGAGCATTCACTTCTCTTACAACTCCATCTATAAATATATTGAACAACCACGGTGACATCACACATCCCTGTCTAAGGCCTACTTTTACTTACTCTAACTTGAGCTTCACTATCCTCATTAAACTTTTCACTGCTTTCAGTAACCTACCTCCTATTCCATACACCCACAACATCTGCCACATTGCCCCCCTATCCACCCTAACATATGCCTTTTCCAAATCCATAAATGCCACAAAAATCTCTTTACCCTTATCAAAATACTGTTCACCTATATTTTTCACTGTAAACACTTGGTCTACACACCCCTTATCCTTCCTAAAACCTCCTTTTTCATCTATCCTGTTCTCCGTCTCACTCTTAATTCTTTCAATAATAACTACCATACACTTTACCAGGTATACTCAACAGACTTATTCCCCTATAATTTTTGCACTCTATGTCCCCTTTGCCTTTATACACAGGAACTATTGGTGTTATGTCCGCTTCCCCAGATTGTGATCTAAAATTAGTATACTAACACCCAGCTATTCACTGCTAGGTGAACACAGGCTACATCCAGCTACACACTGTTAGGTGAACACAGGCAACACCATAGCTATTCACTGCTAGGTGAACACAGGCAACACCCAGCTACACACTGTTAGGTGAGCACAGGCAACACAATAGCCACACACTGCTAGGTGAACACAGGCAACACCCAGCTACACACTGTTAGGTGAACACAGGCAACACCATAGCTATTCACTGCTAGGTGAACACAGGCAACACCCAGCTACACACTGTTAGGTGAACGCAGGCAACACCCAGCTACACACTGTTAGGTGAACGCAGGCAACACCTAGCTACACACTGCTAGATGAACACAGGTAACAGGTGTATGGAGACGACCACATGTCTCACTTTATCCGAGGACTGAACCTTGATCTTTATCGTAGGCAGAATTCTCCATATTTCATTATATATGAGCCATCGATGACGCCTGGAAGCCATCGATGACGCCTGGAAGCCATCGATGACGCCTGGAAGCCATCGATGACGCCTGGAAGCCATCGATGACCCCTGGAAGCCATCGATGACCCCTGGAAGCCATCGATGACCCCTGGAAGCCATCGATGACCCCCGAAAGCCATCGATAACGTCTGGAAGCCATCGATGACGCCTGGAAGCCATCGATGACGCCTGGAAGCCATCGATGACGCCTGGAAGCCATCGATGACGCCTGGAAGCCATCGATGACGCCTGGAAGGGTCACTGATTGACAGTTTAAGTCGAACTGAGTCTCGTTTCTGGAATATCATTAAAGAAGAGATGGGAAAGTGATGATGATGATGATAGAGAGAGAGAGAGAGAGAGAGAGAGAGAGGGTGATATAAGAGACAGGATGTGCCTCATTTATCACTAAAACAAAAACTCTGGTGGCACCCAGGTGATAAACAATATCAACACCAGGATAAACCAGGTACTTTACCAGCTGCCCTTACATCATCACCAGCTGGCTGGTACCAGCTGCCCTTACATCACCAGCTGGCTGGTACCAGCTGCCCTTACATCACCAGCTGCCTGGTACCAGCTGCCCTTACATCACCAGCTGGCTGGTACCAGCTGCCCTTGCATCACCAGCTGGCTGGTACCAGCTGCCCTTGCATCACCAGCTGGCTGGTACCAGCTGCCCTTGCATCACCAGCTGGCTGGTACCAGCTGCCCTTGCATCACCAGCTGGCTGGTACCATCTGCCCTTGCATCACCAGCTGGCTGGTACCATCTGCCCTTGCATCACCAGCTGGCTGGTACCATCTGCCCTTGCATCACCAGCTGGCTGGTACCATCTGCCCTTGCATCACCAGCTGGCTGGTACCAGCTGCCCTTACATCACCAGCTGGCTGGTACCAGCTGCCCTTACATCACCAGCTGGCTGGTACCAGCTGCCCTTACATCACCAGCTGGCTGGTACCATCTGCCCTTGCATCACCAGCTGGCTGGTACCAGCTGCCCTTACATCACCAGCTGGCTGGTACCATCTGCCCTTGTATCACCAGCTGTCTGGTACCAGCTGCCCTTGCATCACCAGCTGGCTGGTACCAGCTGCCCTTGCATCACCAGCTGGCTGGTACCAGCTGCCCTTGCATCACCAGCTGGCTGGTACCGGCTGCCCTTACATCACCAGCTGGCTGGTACCATCTGCCCTTGCATCATCACCAGCTGGCTGGTACCATCTGCCCTTGCATCACCAGTTGGCTGGTACCAGCTGCCCTTACATCACCAGCTGGCTGGTACCAGCTGCCCTTACATCAGCTGGCTGGTACCAGCTGCCGCCCTTACATCACCAGGCTGACTGGTACTAGCTGCCCTTACTTCACCAGCTGGCTGGTACCAGCTGTCCTTCATTACCAGGCTGACTGGTACCAGCTGTCCATCACCAGGCTGAGTTTACCTGGAGAGAGTTCCGGGGGTCAACGCCCCCGCGGCCCGGTCTGTGACCAGGCCTCCTGGTGGATCAGAGCCTGATCAACGAGGCTGTTGCTGCTGGCTGCGCGCAAACCAATGTACGAGCCACAGCCCGGCTGATCAGGAACTGACTTTAGGTGCTTGTCCAGTGCCAGCTTGAAGACTGCCAGGGGTCTGTTGGTAATCCCCCTTATGTGTGCTGGGAGGCAGTTGAACAGTCTCGGGCCCCTGACACTTATTGTATGGTCTCTTAACGTGCTAGTGACACCCCTGCTTTTCATTGGGGGGATGGTGCATCGTCTGCAAAGTCTTTTGCTTTCGTGAGTGATTTTCGTGTGCAAGTTCGGTACTAGTCCCTCTAGGATTTTCCAGGTGTATATAATCATGTATCTCTCCCTCCTGCGTTCCAGGGAATACAGATTTAGGAACCTCAAGCGCTCCCAGTAATTGAGGTGTTTTATCTCCGTTATGCGCGCCGTGAAAGTTCTCTGTACATTCTCTAGGTCGGCAATTTCACCTGCCTTGAAAGGTGCTGTTAGTGTTGCAGCAATACTCCAGCCTAGATTAGAACAAGTGACCTGAAGAGTGTCATCATGGGCTTGGCCTCCCTAGTTTTGAAGGTTCTCATTATCCATCCTGTCATTTTTCTAGCAGATGCGATTGATACAATGTTATGGTCCTTGAAGGTGAGATCCTCCGACATGATCACTCCCAGGTCTTTGACGTTTGTGTTTCGCTCTATTTTGTGGCCAGAATTTGTTTTGTACTCTGATGAAGATTTAATTTCCTCATGTTTACCATATCTGAGTAATTGAAATTTTCATCGTTGAACTTCATATTGTTTTCTGCAGCCCACTGAAAGATTTGGTTGATGTCCGCCTGGAGCCTTGCGGTGTCTGCAATGGAAGACACTGTATGCAGATTTCGGGTGTCATCTGCAAAGGAAGACACGGTGCTGTGGCTGACATCCTTGTCTATGTCGGATATGAGGATGAGGAACAAGATGGGAGCGAGTACTGTGTCTTGTGGAACAGAGCTTTTCACCGTAGCTGTCTCGGACTTTACTCTGTTGACTACTCTCTGTGTTCTGTTAGTGAGGAAATTATAGATCCATCGACCGACTTTTCCTGTTATTCCTTTAGCACGCATTTTTGTGCGTTATTACGCCATGGTCACACTTGTCGAAGGCTTTTGCAAAGTCTGTATATATTACATCTGCATTCTTTTTGTCTTCTAGTGCATTTAGGACCTTGTCGTAGTGATCCAATAGTTGAGACAGACAGGAGCGACCTGTTCTAAACCCATGTTGCCTGGGTTGTGTAACTGATGGGTTTCTAGATGGGTGGTGATCTTGCTTCTTAGGACCCTTTCAAAGATTTTTATGATATGGGATGTTAGTGCTATTGGTCTGTAGTTCTTTGCTGTTGCTTTACTGCCCCTTTGTGGAGTGGGGCTATGTCTGTTGTTTTTAGTAACTGTGGGACGACCCCCGTGTCCATGCTCCCTCTCCATAGGATGGAAAGGCTCGTGATAGGGGCTTCTTGCAGTTCTTGATGAACACAGAGTTCCATGAGTCTGGCCCTGGGGCAGAGTGCATGGGCATGTCATTTATCGCCTGTTCGAAGTCATTTGGCGTCAGGATAACATCGGATAGACTTGTGTTAATCAAATTTTGTGGCTCTCTCATAAAAAATTCATTTTGATCTTCGACTCTCAGTCTGGTTAGCGGCTTGCTAAAAACTGAGTCATATTGGGACTTGAGTAGCTCACTCATTTCCTTGTGGTCATCTGTGTAGGACCCATCTTGTTTAAGTAGGGGCCCAATACTGGACGTTGTTCTCGATTTTGATTTGGCATAGGAGAAGAAATACTTTGGGTTTCTTTCGATTTCATTTATGGCTTTTAGTTCTTCCTGCGATTCCTGACTCCTAAAGGATTCTTTTAGCTTAAGTTCGATGCTTGCTATTTCTCTGACCAGTGTCTCCCTACGCATTTCAGATATATTGACCTCTTTTAGCCGCTCTGTTATTCTTTTCCGTCGCCTGTAAAGGGAGCGCCTGTCTCTTTCTATTTTACATCTACTCCTCCTTTTTCGAGTGCCACCGAGTTAATCTGTTCTAGGCATAAGTTGGGGTCTGTGTTGCTTAGTATATCTTCCCAGCTTATATCGGTTAGGACTTGGTTTACTTGGTCCCACTTTATGTTTTTGTTATTGAAGTTGAATTTGGTGAATACTCCCTCGTGACTAGTCTCATTATGTCGGTCTGGGGCTCCGCGCATACATGTCTGAACCTCAATTTTGTTGTGATCTGAGTATATTGTTTTTGATATGGTGACATTTCTCATCAGATCATCATTGTTAGTGAAGATGAGGTCTAGTGTATTCTCCAGTCTAGTAGGCTCTATTATTTGCTGGTTTAAATTGAATTTTGTGCAGAGATTTAAAAGCTCGTGTGAGTGTGAGTTTTCATCAGAGCTGCCTCCTGGTGTTATTACTGCAACAATATTATTTGCTATATTCCTCCATTTTAGGTGCCTTAAGTTGAGTACTTCACCCTGTCACCAGGCTGACCGGTCACTTCACTCTGGCACTATATCACCAGGCTGAGTACTGTACTCTAGCACTATCACCAGGCTGGGTACTGTACTCTAGCACTATCACCAGGCTGGGTACTGTACTCTAGCACTATCACCAGGCTGGGTACTGTACTCTAGCACTATCACCAGGCTGGGTACTGTACTCTAGCACTATCACCAGGCTGGGTACTGTAGCATTGTATCACCAGGCTGGGTACTGTACTCTAGCACTGTATCACCAGGCTGGGTACTGTACTCTAGCATTGTATCACCAGGCTGGGTACTGTACTCTAGCATTGTATCACCAGGCTGGGTACTGTACTCTAGCACTGTATCACCAGGCTGGGTACTGTACTCTAGCACTATCACCAGGCTGGGTACTGTACTCTAGCATTGTATCACCAGGCTGGGTACTGTACTCTAGCATTGCATCACCAGGCTGGGTACTGTACTCTAGCATTGTATCACCAGGCTGGGTACTGTACTCTAGCATTGTATCACCAGGCTGGGTACTGTACTCTAGCACTGTATCACCAGGCTGGGTACTGTACTCTAGCACTGTATCACCAGGCTGGGTACTGTACTCTAGCACTGTATCACCAGGCTGGGTACTGTACTCTAGCACTGTATCACCAGGCTGGGTACTGTACTCTAGCATTGTATCACCAGGGTGGGTACTGTATTCTAGCATTGTATCACCAGGCTGGGTACTGTACTCTAGCATTGTATCACCAGGCTGGGTACTGTAGCATTGTATCACCAGGGTGGGTACTGTAGCATTGTATCACCAGGGTGGGTACTGTAGCATTGTATCACCAGGGTGGGTACTGTAATCATCCGAGAAAGGTCTCCAAGTATTACTCAACCCCAGTCCTCTATATCTTAATGCACGCTGTTGGAACAGTGCAGAGTGCGGCACAAGTTCGTAATGTAGCTAAATATTAGCGTTGAAAGTTTGAAGAGACATTCACAAGTGTCCTGTTGCTCGGTCAGCAACGGTCAGCACCGGGCCACCAGGCCCGGTGGCCTGGTGGCTAAAGCTCCCGCTTCACACAAGGAGGGCCCGGGTTCGATTCCCGGCGGGTGGAAACATTTCGACACGTTTCCTTACACCTGTTGTCCTGTTCACTTAGCAGCAAATAGGTACCTGGGTGTTAGTCGACTGGTGTGGGTCGCATCCTGGGGGACAAGATTAAGGACCCCAATGGAAATAAGTTAGACAGTCCTCGATGACGCACTGACTTTCTTGGGTTATCCTGGGTGGCTAACCCCCCGGGGTTAAAAATCCGAACGAAATCTTATCTCTCTCTTATCTCACTCACCTCACATGCAAAGTGTCCGTGGTTCGATCTCCGGCATGGGTGGAAACGTTGGGTATGTTTCATTACAACTGCTGTCACTGTTCACCTGGCAGTGTGTAGGTGCCTCGGTGTTAGTCGACTGGTGTGAGTCACATCCTGAAGGGCAATATTAACCTTAAGTTACCCGATATGTTGTGAAAAAATTCAGATTCAGGAAGGATATAGGAAAGCACAGGTTTGGTGACAGTTGTGGATGAGGGGAAAAAAACCCCGAGTCCGTCATGAACTAAACCTTGTGTAGTTTTAAAATAGGTTGGAAAAATACAGAGGGGTGTGGGGGGTGCGAATTGGCCGGGGACACTTGTGCTACTGGTCAGATACTGCTCCTTCCTTAGTAAAGGGGACCTGCCCTGACTACTAAAGGGATCTTGATACGAGTTCTTCAACACTTGCCCCAACCTTAGGAGAAGCCCTGTGAACTAGTGG
This sequence comes from Cherax quadricarinatus, assembly GCF_026875155.1. Classification (NCBI taxonomy): domain Eukaryota; kingdom Metazoa; phylum Arthropoda; class Malacostraca; order Decapoda; family Parastacidae; genus Cherax; species Cherax quadricarinatus. Next base: position 30,029,427 of record NC_069472.1, read on the forward strand.
AGGGTACCACTGTGACCCTGCACCTCCGCTGCCCCCTGTGACATAGGGGAGGTACCCTGTGACCCCCACCCCCTGCTGCCACCGTGGGACACTAGTGGATGGTACCACTGTCCCCTGCCCCCTCTGCTGCCACCCTGTGAAAAGTGGATGGTCCCGTGACCCCGCCCCCCTGCTGCCACCCTGTGACACTGTGGTGGTACCCTGTGACCCCGCCGCCGCCGCTGCCACTCACCTGGCTGCAGTTATAAGCCACATTTTGGGCCTGTGCTGTTTCCTAAAAGCTCTGGATGAGAACTCCACCCGGTTGAGGGTGATTCTCAACTCCTCCTTCCTTCCCTTTGCTTTGTTTAAAATGTGAAGTCACTGGGGGCGAAACTTTCCCCTAAATTTTCAGCAGGATATTTTTTCAAGTGTTAATTTTCTTGACCTTGTGGGTTTTTAAAACCCATTTATCATACTGTAATTTTTTATAAAAATTAGACAGTTGTAATCGTGTCATCACGATCCGGGTCAAACTTACGATCACGCGAGTCGACTTACGATCACGCAAAGTGACTTCGATACGGAGTGACTTCGATACGGAGCGACTTACGATCCGCGAGTCGACTTAGATCCGCGATCGACTCGTCACCGAGTGATTTCGATCAGGGAGTCGACTTGATCACGCGAGTCGATTACGTTCACGCGGGGTCGTTACGATCACGCGAGTCGATTACGTCACGGAGTCGTTTTCGATCACGCGAGTTTGCCGGAGTGACTTACGATACGCGGGGCTTACGATCACGGGGAGTCGATTACGTCAGCGAGTCGATTACGATCCGCGAGTGATTACGATCACGCGAGTCGATTACGATACGCGAGTCGACTTACGATCACGCGAGTCGATTTTCGATCAGCGAGTCGACTTACGACCCGGGGTCGACTTCGATCCGCGAGTCGATTCGATAGCGAGTGACTTCGATCACGCGAGTGGGACTTACGATCACGCGAGTCGATTACGATCAGCGAGTCGACTTACGACCGCGATCGACTTACGATCACGGAGTGACACGATCCGCGAGTCGATTACGATCCGCGAGTCGATTACGATCCGCGAGTGACTTACGATCACGCGAGTCGACTTACGATCCGCGACCCCCAGTCGACTTACGATCACGCGAGCGACTTCGATCACGCGAGTGACTTACGATCCGCGAGTCGTTTACGATCAGCGAAGTCGTTACGATCCGCGAGTGACTTCGATCAGCGAGTCGACTTACATCACGCGGTCGACTTACATCACGCGATTGACTTACGATCACCGGCGACTTACGATCACGCGAGTCGATTACGATCACGCGAGTCGACTTACGATCCGCGGCGACTTCGATCACGCGGTGGGTTTTTCTCAGGGCGAGTCGATTTACGATCACCGAGTCGACTTCGACACGCGAGTCGATTTTCGTCACGCGGTCGACTTACGATCCGCGAGTCGTTCGATCACGCGAGCGACTTACGTCACGCGAGTCGATTTTTTTCGACCCGGGAGTCGACTTCGATCACGCGAGTCGACTTCGTACGCGGTGACTTACGATCAGCGAGTCGATTCGATCAGGAGTCGATTTCGATCACGTAAAGTCGCTTCGATCAGGTCGTTTAATGTGGATTTTTAAAAATTTTATTCTTACTGAAATAACAAAAAATGTTCTTCTGCTGGCTTCAAACCTGGGTTATTAGTGGAATTTTTGAGTTATTTTTGGGCTGTGTATTTTTAATTTTTTTCTTATTAAAAAATTTTGAATTTGTGTCCATCATTTATGAGGATTTATGTTTTACTTTGGGTATTTGAAGTTGACTTAAAATGTGTTAGAAACTTTAGCCAATACTGACTTTTCCCTTTCACCGCACTGCCCTTTCGGGATACAAAAGAAAACCCCCCTAGGAGGAGGAGCACGATAGTTCGGCCGAGTTGGACTGGACGCCCCCTAAGATCCTTGGGGGTTTTATCTTTTATTCCAGTTATCTAACGGGTATCCTGGGTTATAAAAGAGGGGGATCCCTATGTCATAGGCTTAAAGACTATTCCTTAAAGGGGATAAGGGGATTTTTTCCGTCTTTTTATGGAAACATGAGACATGGACGAGTGTCTCAAAAACTTTCCCTTAAAGCAGCCGGGCACCATCTTGGGACTGCGGTGATTGACAAGTAATCACCAAAATATGAAGCATTTTAAAGCAGTATTTTGTCATATATTTGGGAAATTCAAATCTTTTGTATTTAGAAAGTGAGGCAGATTGTTGTTAGTTGATTTCAGAAGGATTTATGTTTTTTTGCACCTCAAAGTCAAATTAAATAGGTACAAATACACAGGAAAATACTCAGGTGCTAATACTCAGGTGCTAATACTCAGGTGTAATACTCAGGTGCTAACCCCAGGTGCAAATACTCAGGTGCAAATACTCAGGTGCTAATACTCGGGTGTAATACCAGGTGAATCTCGGGTGTAATACTCAGTGCTAATATCAGGTGCAAATAAAAGCAGAGATCGGCCCCATATAACAGGAAGGGCAGAAATGGATCAGGAATACCTGCAGGGGGGCAACAACGAGTCAGGGTCGTAATGATGTATCCAGTGGGCCCTGTGACGAGCGGGGTCCCAAGGGGTCGGCCCTGGGAAATGTATTTTTGGTATATGTGAACGAATGATGGAAGGGTTAGACTCAAAAGTGTCCCTTTTTTGCAGTGATGTGAAGTTAATGAGGGAATTAATTGAGAGGACCAGGCAGGACTTCAAAGAGACCGGGACAGATGGACACCTGGTCCGCAAAGGGTTCTCGAATTTAATCCTGACAAAGCAAGTCATAAAGATAGGGGAAGGGCACAAAAGACCACAGACAGAGTATAGGCTAGGTGGCCAAAGATGAAAACCTCACTAAGGAGAAAGATTTGGGGGTGGGTATAACCCCGACCCTGTTCCGGAAGCCCCCAAATCAATCAGTAACTGCTGCAGCTATGGGCCCCTGGAAAACCTGGAACAGCATTCCGATACTTAAAAGGAATCGTTCAAGACCCCGTGTACCCCGTGTATGTGGGGCCCATACTGGGTATGCAACCTTTTTTGGGAACCCGCATTGAAAAAAAGACGTCAAGAAATAGAAAAAGAAAAAGGTTTGCCACAAGGTTAGTTCCAGAGCTAAGGGGGAATGCCCTATGAAGAAGATTAAGGAAATGGGCCTTGCGACACTGGGGGACAGGAGGGTCAGGGGGAATGATAACAAATAAAAAAATATGCGGGAATAGACAAGGTGGACAAAGACAGGATTTTCCCAGGGAGGGGACACAGAAAAAAGAGGCCAAAATTTGGGAAAAGTTGAAGAACAAATGATTCGAGAGATATTAGGAAGTATTTTCTTCAGTTATAGAGTTTTTAAGGCAGGGGAATACCCTAGAAAAGTGTGTGGAGGCAGGAAATACCAGTTTTAAGGAGGTTTGATAAAGCTCATGGGCGGGGAGAGAGAGGGCCAGTAGCAACCGGTGAAAGGCGGGGCCAGGAGCTAGGACTCGACCCCCCGCAACATAATAGGCGGGGTGCAAAAGGTGAAAAGGGAGACAGGCTAATACACAGGTATAATACACAGGTTTCTAATACACAGGTACTAATACAAAGGTTTTTAATACACAGGTTTCTAAACAACTTTCCCAAGGGGGTTAAAAACTATTTCGAGCTGAGTGGGCCCCCCTGGTGAGCCGCGAGCTGGGGTGGCCGCGAGCTGGTGAGCCCTGGCTGAGTGAGCCCTGAGCGAGTGAGCCGCGGCTGAGTGAGCCGCGAGCTGGGGAGCCCCGAGCTGAGTGGCCGCGAGCTTAGTGAGCGCGGCTGAGTGAGCCGCGGCTGGAATAAACCGCAGTGAGTGAGCCGCGAGTGAGTGAGCCGGAGCTGAGTGAGCCGCGGCTGAGTGAGCCGCGGCTGAGTGAGGGGCCGCGAGCTGAGTGAGCCCCGGCTGATGGGCCCCGAGGGTGAGTGAGCCGCGAGCTGGTGAGGCCCCCGAGCTGAGGAGCCGCGAGTGAGTGAGCCCCGGCTGAGTGAGCCGCGAGCTGGTGAGCCCCGAGGTGAGTGAGCCGCGAGCTGAGTGAGCCGCGAGCTGAGGGGCCGCGAGCTGAGGACCGCGAGCTGATGACGCGAGTGAGGAGCGCGACTGGCGAGCCGCGGTGAGCGAGCCCCGAGTGGTGAGCCCCGAGTGAGTGGCCCCGAGCGAGTGAGCCGCGGAACGAGTGAGGCCCCAGCTGAGTGGCCCCCGGCTGGGGGGGCCTGGTTTAGTGGCCATGAGCGAGTGCAGGAAAAAAAGGCGGGGTTACTGTCAACAAACGTTGTAAATGTGATGACGATGATATAAAAGCCCCGTTTTCTGAATCTTTGTCGACCTTCCATTTTCCGAGAGGAGAGAGAGAGAGAGAGGGAAGGGGGGAGAGGAGAGAAGGGGAGGAGAGAGAGAGAAGAGAGAGGGAGAGGAGAGAGAGGGAGGAAGCTTTCAAAAGATTGGGGGTGCAGCAAAATACACTTTGCATCAATGTTTCCCCTTTAGTCATACCCTTCCCCGGATGACCGAGTCTGGAAAATATTCCCCACCCTACCTGGAGTATACTAGAGTTACCCGGAGGGGGTAACTCCCCCCCGGCCCCGGGTTTTGACCCGGCCTGACGACTCAGTGAAATGAAGCGTGACCCCATAAAAATCGCTTTCCCCCCCCCCCAGCTCGCTCCAAAATTCCCCTCTTCCCTACATGAGCTTTTCAAACATAAAAAGTTTAAAATGAGTAATTTTGTTACAGGCCTACATTATAAGAGTTAGGAAAATTTAACCCACCTTGTACACATATATCGTGCCGGAAAAAGGTAAAACTGGTCAATTAGCAAAAATCTTTAAAATTAAGTTGTTTTAAATTTTTTCTTATCGTTTAAAAATAAAATTTTTTTTATTGACGTTAATGTAAAAATTAATAATTTTGTACCAAAAAAGCCTTAGAAAACTTGCTGACCTTACTTAACAGGGCAAAATTTTGCCGACATAACCAGAATCCCCACAGGTGACAAGACATTAAAAAAAGGGCTTGTAAAAAACGGTCTTAGTTGTTGTTGTTGTTGTTGTTGTTGTTGTTTTTCTTGCAGTCAGTTGTGTGGGCATGAAGTTGTTGGGACTGAAGTTTCGTGGGATGAAAATTTGTGGGACGAAATTGCGTGGGTTTTGGAGTTTTGGGGTCAGAAGTTGTGTGGGAATGAAGTTGCTGGGGCATGAAGTTGGTGGGTATGAAGTTGTGTGGGACATGAAGTTGGTGGGGGCATGAATTGCGTGGGTCATGAAGTGTGTGGGTCTGAAGTTGTGGGGACATGAAGTTGCGTGGGTCATGAAGTTGTGTGGGTCATGAAGTTGTGTGGGACATGAAGTTGCGTGGGACATGAAGTTGCGTGGGACATGAAGTTGCGTGGGACATGAAGTTGTGTGGGTCATGAAGGTGTGGGTCTGAAGTTGTGTGGGCAGAAGTTGTGTGGGTCTGAAGTTTTGGGGGGGTCATGAAATTGCGTGGGTCATAAGTTTCGGGGTCAATGAAATTGCGTGGGTCATGAAGTTGCGTGGGACATGAAGTTGCGTGGGACATGAAGTTGCGTGGGACATGAAGTTGCGTGGGACATGAAGTTGCGTGGGACATGAAGTTGCGTGGGACATAAGTTGCGTGGGCATGAAATTGCGTGGGATGAAATTGCGTGGGACATGGTTGCGGGGTAGAAGTTTGGGGGCATGAAGTTTTGTGGGTCATGAAGTTGTGTGGGTCATAAGTTGTGTGGACAAAAAGTTGTGTGGGACATGAAGTTGTGTGGGACATGAAGTGCTGACATACATGATTAAGTGCTGACATTCGTGATGTAAGTGCTGACATACATGATGTAAGTGTGCATTTTGTGATGAAGTGCTGAATACAGATGTAATGTGCTTTTGTGATGTAAGTGTGACTTTTTGTGAGTAAGTGTGACATAATGTTTTTAAGTGCTGCATACGTGTGGCTGTAAGAACTTTGTTCCGCAGCGTCACTAGTGAACGTCGCAACATAAGAACCACTATATCCCGGTAGGGAACTGAGATAAATTACCCCAAAAAGGGTTAAAACGAAAAATCTCGGGGGGGGGGGGATGAAGTCTTGTAAAACAATCAGTTTTAAAAATGCACACAAAAACCATTTTTTTAATGGCGAGGTAAATTTGGTAGTTATTTTTTTCAGTCAAAAAATTTTTAATTTCTTAGTGGCAGAGGATTTTTTTAACTTCAACATTGATCCACGAAAAATTAATTTATAACGGGATCTGTGCTTTTTTGGAGCAAAAGTGCCAAGGCTTTTTAAAATTGCACCCGAAGGGCCGATTAAAAACATTTCTGTCATTGCAAACCTGTTAGAAAGGCCGTGGGCAAGAATGGTGTTACGGCAAATTGTATAAATGTGGCTGGGAAGGTACTGCAAGGAACTTGCAACCCCCTTATTGATAATGGGCAAATTCTTGGAAATGTGATTGTAGAAGGGATGGGGGGTTTATCTCTTGGGGTGGGTGGTTGCATTGCCAATTCAATTGAGAGGGTAATTGACGTTGTCTTGGAATTTTAAATGATGATTTAGAGGGATGGGGGTTTGTGGGAAACAAAGGTGCGCATTAGGGTTTTAAAAAAAGCAGTTTTCCGGGATCCAGGGAATGTTTTTTAAAAAACATATTCAAAAAAAGTTGCAAGTAATGGCAAATCAATTGATCAACCAACAAAGTGAGATAGTAGAGGACAACGAGTGACTAGCTCCCTTAAGGTTTACTATACAAATAGTAGGAGTCTAAGAAATAAGATAGATGAGCTAAGATTACTTGCAAGTGCAGGTAATATAGATATTATTGGTATAACAGACCTGGTTCAACCTGAAAGATAGAGAAATGCCTTCTGAATGCAACATACAGGGTTTTAAACTATTCCACACTGATAGGGTCAGCAGGAAGGGTGGTGGTGTGGCGATGTACATCAGAGAAAATTTAAATTGTCTTAGACATGATATAAGATTAGAAACATCGAACACAGAATGTTTGGCTACAGTTTCTCGAGGGACGTGACAAATTAATTTTGGGTGTGATTTATAGGCCCCCAAACCTTGATAGGGAGTGCAGTAAGCTGTTATGGGACGAAATTCATAAGGCATCTAGATATGAAAATGTTGTGATAATGGGAGATTTTAACTTTAGACAAATTGATTGAAACAATATGACAGGAAATCTTGAGTCTAGTGACTTTCTTGATACGGTTCAGGATTGCTTTTTAGAACAGGTTGTGACAGAACCAACTAGAGGAAACAATCTGCTTGACTTGGTTCTTGCCAACAAAGATTCACTAATTAATAATCTTGAGGTTAATGATGAGCTTGGGGAAAGTGATCACAAATCACTTAGTTTCAATATATCATGGAATTACCCAGATAACTGCAATCAAATCTCTGTCCCAGATTTTCGCTTGGCCGGCTTCATGGGACTGAAAAATTACCTGGGTGGGCTAAATTGGGATGTCCTGACTATGGGTCAGGTAGGTGATCTTGGTTGCCAATATGACGTTTTTCAGAGCATAGTTCTAGCTGCCCAGACAACTTTTGTTCCGAGTAGGGAAATTAGATTTAACAAAAATGATCCCAAATGGATGAACAATAGATTAAAACATCTCATTGGTCAAAAGAGAGGCATATATAGAGGCGTATCAAAAGAGGGATGGGCAGTTAAGAAATCAATACATTCAATTAAAGAGAGAAATAAAGAAAGGAATAAGAAAAGCAAAAAGGGATTATGAGGCTAAGGTCGCAAGGGATTCAAAGACTAACCGAAAAGGGTTCTTTCAGGTATACAGAAGTAAGATTAGGGACAAGATTGGCCCACTTAAGAGTAACTCTGGTCAGATCACTGACAGTGATAAGGATATGTATGAAATTCTCAATACCTACTTCCTCTCAGTTTTCACCCAGGAAAATACTAGCGATATTCCTGAAATAATAGATTATGTAGAACAGGATAATAAACTATGTACAATTGCGGTAACTAGTGACATGGTCCTCAGACAAATAGAGAAACTAAAACCTAACAAATCCCCAGGTCCTGATGAACTGTTTGCAAGGGTGTTAAAGGAATATAAAGAGGAACTTAGCATACCTTTGGCTAATCTTTTTAATATATCACTACAAACTTGCATAGTGCCTGATAAGTGGAAAGTGGCAAATGTAATACCTATTTACAAGGCAGGTGACAGGTCCTTGGCTTCGAACTATAGATCAATAAGCCTTACCTCCATAGTGGGAAAATTTATGGAATCAATAATTGCCGAAGCAATTCGTAGCCATCTTGACAGGCACAGATTGATTAATGATTCTCAACACGGTTTTACAAAGAGGCGTTCCTGTCTTACGAATTTACTAACTTTTTTCACTAAGGTGTTTGAGGAGGTAGATCATGGTAATGAATATGATATTGTGAATATGGACTTCAGTAAGGCTTTTGATAGAGTTCCACACCAGAGGCTATTGAGAAAATTCAAGGCACACGGAATAGGAGGAGAATTTTTTTCCTGGGTAGAGGCATGGCTGACAAAAAGACAGCAGAGAGTTTGCATAAATGGGGAGAAATCAGAATGGGGGCACGTCACAAGCGGTGTTCCTCAGGGGTCAGTGTTGGGCCCGTTGTTGTTCACAATTCACATAAACGACATAGACGAGGGAATAAATAGCGACATAAGCAAATTTGCTGATGACACCAAAATAGGCCGTCCAATTCATTCTAATGAGGACACTAGAGCACTCCAGGATGATTTGAATAGACTGATGCAATGGTCGGAGAAGTGGCAGATGCAGTTTAATATTGACAAATGCAAAGTTCTAAATGTTGGACAGTTAAATAACAATACCACATATGAACTAAATAATGTAGATCTTAGTACTACTGATTGCGATAAGGATTTAGGAGTTCTGGTTAGCAGTAATCTAAAACCAAGACAACAGTGCATTAGTGTTTGCAATAAAGCTAACAGAATTCTTGGCTTCATATCTAGAAGTATAAATAATAGAAGTCCTCAGGTTGTTCTTCAACTCTATATATCCTTGGTTAGGCCTCATTTAGACTATGCTGCTCAGTTCTGGTCACCGTATTACAGAATGGATATAAATGCTCTGGAAAACGTACAGAGGAGGATGACAAAGATGATCCCATGTATCGGAAATCTTCCATACGAGGATAGACTGAGGTCCCTGAATCTGCACTCTCTCGAAAGGTGTAGAATTAGGGGGGATATGATCGAGGTGTATAAATGGAAAACAGGAATAAATAAAGGGGATGTAAATAGCGTGCCGAAAATTTCCAGCCAAGACAGGACTCGCAGCAATGGTTTCCAGTTGGAAAAATTCAGATTCAGGAAGGATATAGGAAAGCACTGGTTTGGTAATAGAGTTGTGGACTAGTGGAATAAACTCCACCAGGAGGCCTGGTCACAGACCGGGCAGCGGGGGCGTTGACCCCCGGAACTCTCTCCAGGTAAACTCCAGGTATTGAGGCTAAAACGTTGTGTAGTTTTAAAAATAGGTTAGATAAATACACGAGTGGGTGTGGGTGGGTGTGAGTTGGACCTGACTAACTTGTGCTGCTGGGTCTGGTGCAGTGCTCCATCCTTGAGTGGAGGTGACCAGACTGGGTGGGGTCATTGGGCTAATCCGGGGGACATGGACCTGCTGCGCATGGGTCAGTAGGCCTGTTGCAGTGTTCCTTCTTTCTTATGTTCTTGTGTTCTAAATCATACCACAGGTGGGGTTAGAACCCGCGACCAGAGTCTCAAAACTCCAGACCGTAGCGTTAGCCGCAGGGCCAGCTAACCCAGTGGTCACAGTGGTGGCCTATGCTAACCTTCCTATGGTGTATAAATATAACTAGTTGGATGAATCTTACTATGGCCAGCTGGTCCAGTGGCTATCGCGTCGGTCTGAAATTTTGACTCTCTGATCGCGGGTTCTAACCCCACTCGTGGTATGATTAGTAACAGAATTGCTCTGGCACCTAAGTTCCTCCGTCATCTAATAACATGATCATTTTCCACCTTAATCTATCTTGTACATAATTACTATCGCATTTGCTTTGTTTCGTAAGGTGAAGTCCAGGATCTTTACTTAATTCATGGTGTAACGTAACAAATTTTTGAGGACAATTGTGTTACAGAGGTGTGAGCACAGCTCACACCTCTAACACAATTGTTGTGAAGCTCAGACCTCTAACACAATTTGTTAGGTTATACCAGGAATTAAGTAAATATCCTGGACTTCACCTTACGAAACAAAGCAAATGTGATAGTAATTATGTACAAGATAGATTATGGTGTAAAATGAACATGTTATTATAAGACGGAGGAACTTATGTGCCTCTTAAAGCGATTCCATATCTTTGTAAAGTAGTGGAAAACCCTCCTCCGGTAAACCCTAGGATCAGTAACTATCAATATCCACAACCAGAACCGATACTCAGGCGGCTTAATCACCAAGCAGGTCGTTAGCTGACAAAACCCAGCATCAGAAAATACTTCCCATATTTCCTGACAAACCAAACATCTCAGAGTGTAGCAAAAAAAAAAAAAAAGTGAGACGAAGCGAGACTAAACCTTTTCCGTGTGTCCTCAGAGGTTAGTGACTCAAGCTTTCACCTCTTGCTCAAAGAGGGAAGGAAAACAGTGGTGAGTCAGATAGAGCAGCAGTCACTCACGGCCTGAGATAAAAAGTCTGAAAATATCATGGTGAGTATATGGGTAAGTGGGAGGGCGAGGGATGGTGTCTCGAGGCCACACCCCAATATGGTGGATTTTAGGGACAGAAAGTTGAAATGTATGGACTGAGTTTATCTTAAAGTAGTATTTACAATCTTACACATACGCATTATCTCTTATAACACAGCTATCTCTCTCTCTATCTCTCTATCTCTCTCTCTCTCTATCTCTATATATCTCTCTCTCTCTCTCTCTCTCTCTCTCTCTCTCTCTCTCTCTCTCTCTCACACACACAAGATGTTCCAGAGAGGGGACACAGAAACAAGAGGTCACAATTGGAAGTTGAAGACTCAGACGAGTCAAAGGGATGTTAGGAAGTATTTCTTCAGTCACAGAGTCGTCAGGAAGTGGAATAGCCTAGCAAGTGAAGTAGTGGAGGCAGGAACCATACATAGCTTTAAGACGAGGTATGACAAAGCTCAGGAAGCAGAAAGAGGACCTAGTAGCGATCAGTGAAGAGGCGGGCCCAGGAGCTGAGTCTCGACCCCTGCAACCACAATTAGGTGAGTACACACACACACACACACACACACAAAACACACACACACACACAAACACACACATACACACACAAACGCACACACACAAACGCACACACACAAACGCGCACACACACACACACACACAAACACACACAAACACACACAAAACACAAACACACACAACACAAACACACACAAACGCGCACACACACACACAAACACACACCACACAAACGCCACCCACACACAAAACACACACACCACACAAACACACACAAACACCACAAACATCCCTGAACAACATTCAGCTCCATATTTAAAACTGACCATAAAAAGTTCAACACCTCCGAAGGCAAAGTCAGTTCAAGATGACCCCTGAACCCCAGCTCTGGGGCCCCACTCTGGGTACAGTGGGGCACTTAAGGCCTCGGGGGGCCCCACTCTCGATACAGGGGGCATTAAGGCCTCGGGGGCCCCACTCTCGAGTACCAAAAATTTTGGGCTTCAGATTAGGACCCCCACTTACGTGTTGGGGGCCCCATCTACCGTGTTGGGGGCCCCACTCTACCGTGTTGGGGGCCCCACTCTACCGTGTTGGGGGCCCCACTCTACCGTGTTGGGGGCCCCACTCTACCGTGTTGGGGGCCCCACTCTACCGTGTTGGGGGCCCCACTCTACCGGTTGGGGCCCCCCACTCTACCGTTTTGGGGCCCCCACTTCCGGTTGGGGCCCCCCACTTACCGTGTTGGGGGGCCCCCACTTACCGTGTTGGGGCCCCCCACTTACCGTGTTGGGGGCCCCACTCTACCGTGTTGAGGGCCCCACCTCCCCGTGTTGGGCCCCACTCTCCGTTTTGGGGCCCCCCCTTACCGTTTTGGGGCCCCTCTACCGTTTTGGGGGCCCCCCATCTACCGTGTTGGGGCCCCCACTCTCCCGTGTTGGGGCCCCCCTCTACCGTGCTGGACGTACACTTCTGCCCCCAATATGTCTAAGAAAAAAATTTTTTACATTAGATAATTTAAGCATATTAATTAGGTTTATGTTGTTTAAGATATTTTGTGTAGGTCAAACTAGTTTACCTTAGCTAAATTTTTTTGATTTAGGTTTTTAAGCTGGCATGGCTAGGAAAAAGTTGGGTTTGGTATTTTTTATGGGTGTTTTTGTTAGCCCTAGGTTAGGTTAAATAAGTTAGGTGAGGCTAGGTTACAAAGTTAGACTAGAAAGCTTAGATTTATTGGGGTAAGTTAGGTGGTCAGGTAAATATGCAACAAATTTTAGTTTGGGCTATTTAAAGATATGTAAATTTAAACCTAGTTTAGGCTAGTTTAAGATATGAAGACAACTTAGTTTAACTTTTTTAAATATGACAGAAAAACTTAGTTAAGGCTATTTTAAAGATTGTCAGTTTAACTAGTTTAGGGTTGTTAAGATATGTCAATTAGCTTATTTTGGGCTTTTAAGATATGTAGACTAACTTAGTTTAGGCTATTTTAAGATATGAAGAATAATTTTAGTTAAGGCTATGTTAAGATATGACAGATAAATTAGTTTGGGCTATTTTAAGATATTCAGACTAACTTGTTTGGCTATGTTAAGATATAAAGGGACTAATTATTTAGGCTATGTTAAGTAGTCAATTAGTTTAGGCTATTTAAGATATGACAGAATCTTATTTAAAGGCTTGTTAAAGAATGACAGACTAAATAAGTTTGGGCTATGTTAAAGATATGTCAGACTTAGTTTGGGCTATGTTAAGATAGTAAACAAACTTTTTCAGGCTATGTTAGATATGTCAGACTAACTTGTTCGGGCTAGTTAAGAATGTCGACAAACTTAGTTTAAACTATTTTTAAGAATGCAGACTAACTTATTTTAGGCTATGTTTAAGAATGTCAGAAAATTAGTTTAGGTATTTTAAGAATGTCAGACTAACTTAGTTTAGGCTACGTTAAGATATGACAGACTTAGTTTAGGCTATGTTAAGATTGTCAGACAACTTAGTCAGGCTATGTTAAGATATGACAGACTAACTTAGTTTAGGCTATGTTAAGATATGTCAGACTAACTTAGTTTAGGCTATGTTAAGATATGTCAGACTAACTTAGTTTAGGCTATGTTAAGATATGTCAGACTAACTTAGTTTAGGCTATGTTAAGATATGTCGACAACTTGTTTAGGCATGTTAAGATAGTCAACTAACTTTTTTAGGCTATGTTAAATATGTCAGACTAACTTAGTTTAGGCTATTTTTAAATATGTCAAAACTTAGTTTGGCTATTTTTAAGATTGTAAACTAACTTAGTTTTGGCTATTTTAAAGATATGTCAGACAATTTAGTTTAGGCTATGTTAAGATTTTCAACTAATTTAGTTTAGGCTATGAAGATATGTCAGAAAACTTATTTTGGGCTTGTTAAGATATGCAGACACAGTTTGGGCTATGTTAGGCAACTTTAATTACGCTTTTTAACAAAATTTTAAGTTAAATGCAATCATTAATAAGATAAACAAGACATTATTGTCGTTAATTAAATCACTGTAAAAAAAATTTGTTTGTTTAAAACAAGACGGATGTTCTGTGCAGCCCCAGGCCCCTTTACAGTTCTTTATGTTCTTTATGTATCCTAGTATCTTTATGTATTTTTTTATGTATCTTTATTTTGTTTAAAAAGACGGATGTTACTGTACAGTAACCAGGTACTCTATGTATCTTTAGTACTTTATTTTTCTCAGTTCTTTAGTATCTTTATGTTTCTTTTTTTTGTTTAACAAGAGGGGTGTTACTGTAGCATAACCCAGGTACTCTGGGTTTCTTTATGTTCTCTAGTATTTTATGTATTTTATGTATCTTTTATGTTTGTTTAAAAAAGACGGATTTTACTGTAGCGGGGTCCCAGGTACTCTACTGTACTTTATGTACTTTAGTATTTATTTTCTTATGTATCTTATGTATCTTTATGTTTTTTAACAAGACGGTTTTATGTAGCAGTAACCGGGTACTCTGGGAATTTTATTTTTCTATGTTCTTATGTATCTTTATGTATCTTTATGTTTGTTAACAAGAGGGATGTTACTGTAGCAGTAACCCAGGTACTCCGGTATCTTTGTGTTCTTTGTGTTTTTTATTATCTTTATGTATCTTTGTTTAACGGGGATGTTACTGAACAAACCAGGTACTCTACTGTTCTTTGTGTTTTTTATGTATTTTTATGTATCTTTATGTACTTTATGTTTGTTTAACAAGACGGAGTTACTGAAAAACAGTAACCCAGGTACTCTACTGTATTTTTATGTATTTATGAAATTTTTATGTATTTTGTGATCTTTGTGTATCTTTGTGAACTTTGTTTTCTTTGGTATCTTTATGTATCTTTGTGTTCTTTGTGTATTTTTTGTGTATTTTTGTGTATCTTTGTGTATCTTGGTATTTTTTTGGGTCTTTATGTATCTTTAGTATCTTTTGTATTTTTAGATCTTTATGTTTTTTTAAAAACAGCGGATTTTACGTAGCTAACCAGGATCTACTGTATCTTTGTGTATCTTTATGTATCTTATGTATCTTTATGTATCTTTTGTTTGTTTAACAAGCGGATTTATGTAACGTAACCCAGGTACCAGTGTATTTTTGTGATTTTTTTATGTATTTTTTGTAAATCTTTATTATCTTTATGTCATTTTTAGTTTTTTAGTATATCTTTGTGTAGCTTTATGTATTATGATTCTTTATGTATCTTTAAGTATCTCTGTGTAATCTTTAGTATTTTTATGTATTTTTTATGTATCTTTTATCATCAAAAACACTGCAACTGACCCCTCCCTTTTGTATCTTTAGCAGTTTTTAGTACCCCGTCAGTCCACTATCAGCTGTCATCATGCAGGGGGAGCCACAGGGTCTACATGCAGGAGGAGCAACATGTCTTCTGCGGAGGGCAACAGTCTGTATGCAGGAGGACCCACATTCTATCAGCGGGGAGCAACTGTTATCGCAGGGACCCATGTATCATCAGGAGGGGCCACATGTCTATCATGCAGGAGGAGCAAATTTGCTACATGCGGAGGAGCCACATTTATCATGGGGGAGGAGCAAAACATGTCTATCATGCAGGAGGAGCAACTGCTATCTGCGGAGGAGCCACTGCTATCATGAGGAGGGCCACATGTCTTCATGCAGGAGGAGCAACTTCTACATGAGGAGGAGCCACATTTTATCATGCAGGAGGAGCCACATTCTTCATGCAGGAGGAGCCACAGTTACATGCGGGGACCACATGTTATCAGCAGGGGGACCCATGTCATCATGCGGGGACCCAAGTTATCATGCGGGGGAGCAAATGTCTATCATGCAGGAGGAGCCACAGTCTATCATGCAGGAGAGCACAGTCATATGCAGGGGGAGCCACTTCTATCAGCGGGGGAAAGCCACATGTCTATAATGCAGGAGGAGCAACATTCACATGAGGGGGAAAACATGTTATCATGCGGGGGGAGCAACTGTTATCATGCAGGGGGGCCCCCCTTCATGCGGAGGACCCACATGTCATCTGCAGGAGGGGCCAATGTTTCATGCGGAGGACCCACAGTCTATCATGCAGGAGGAGCCACATGTCTTCAGCAGGGGGAGCCACATGTCATCATGAGGAAGCAACATTCTATCATCAGGAGGAGCAACGCTATCATGCAGGGGGACCCACATTTTATCATGAGGAGGGCCACAGGTTATCGCGGGAGGGCAACATGTCTATCATGCAGGAGGAGCAACATGTCTATCATGCAGGAGGAGCAACATGTCTATCATGCAGGAGGAGCAACATGTCTATCATGCAGGAGGAGCAACATGTCTTCAGCAGGGGAGCCAAAAGTCTATCATGCGGGAGGACCCAAATGTCTTCATGAGGGGGAGCAATGTCTATCGAGGAGGAGCCCATGTCTATCAAGCGGAGGAGCCAATGTCATCAGCAGGGGGAGCCCAGTCTAAAAATGGGAGGAGCACATGTCTATCATGCAGGAGGGAACAGCCCTATATGCGGGGGCCCCACATGTCTATCATGCAGGAGGACCCCACTGTCTATCATGAGGAGGAGCCACATGCTATAGCGGAGGAGCCACATTTTGCATGAGGAGGAGCCCCCTGTCTTCATGCAGGGGGAAAGCCCATGCTGTCATGCAGGGGAGCAACTGTCTGTCAGCAGGGGAGAACATGCGTATGCAGG
Organism: Cherax quadricarinatus; assembly: GCF_026875155.1. NCBI lineage: Eukaryota > Metazoa > Arthropoda > Malacostraca > Decapoda > Parastacidae > Cherax > Cherax quadricarinatus. The sequence goes on from NC_069472.1 coordinate 30,045,952, forward strand.
GGGACCACATCTGTCATGCAGGAGGAGCCCATGTCGCATGCGGGGGACCCACATTTTGTCTGCAGGAGGACCACATGTCTGTCATGCAGGGGAGCCCATGTCTGTCATGCAGGAGGAGAAAACTGTCTGTCTGCGGGGGAGCAACGTCTGTCATGCAGGAGAGCAACTTGTCTGTCTGCAGGAGGAGAAAACATGTTGTCATGCAGGAGGACCCACATGTCTGTCTGCGGAGGACCCAGTTTTTCATGCAGGAGGGCCCATTCTGTCTGCGGAGGAGAAACATGTCGGACGCAGGGGGGCCCACATTCGTCATGCAGGGGGAGCAACTGTCTGTCAGGCAGGAGCCGCCAATGTCTGTCATGCAGGGGAGCCCAGTCGTCACGGGGGAGCCACAGTCTATCATGCAGTAGGGCACTGTCGTCATGCAGGAGGAGAAACATGTCTGCATGCAGGAGGAGCAACATGTCACAGCAGGGGAGCAAATGTCTATCAGCGGGGAGGAGCCACATGCTATTGCAGGAGGAGCGCATGTCTATCACGCGGGAGGACCCCACAGTCACATGCAGGAGGACCCCACATGTCTATCATGCGGGAAAGAGCCATGTCTATCAGCGGAGGGCCACATGTCTATCACGCGGAAGACCCACATGTCTATCATGCAGGAAGAGCCACATGTCTAACATGCAGGGGGGCCCACATGTCTATCATGCAGGAAAAGCCAAGTCTACATCAGGGGAGCACTGTCTATCAGGGGAGGGCCACTGTCTATCATGCGGAGGACCCACTGTCTGTCATGGGAGGAGCCACATGTTGTCATGCGGGGGAGCCCATGCTGTCATGCAGGAGGGGCCACATTCTGTCATGGGAGGGCCACATTCTCTGAGGGGGAGCCCCCTGTCTGTATGCAGGAGGAGCCACATGTCTGTCATGCAGGAGGAGCCACATGTCTGTCATGCAGGGGGAGCCAAGGGCTGCATGCAGGAGGAGCCAGGTCGTCTGCGGAGGAGCCACATGTTGTCACGGGAGGAGCCACTTCTGTCATGCAGGGGGACCCACATGTCTGTCTGCAGGAGGAGCCACATGTTAGGTACACCAACAAAATAAGCCGACTCTTGGATGTCACTCCCCCTGGGTTTCCCGGGCCGGGGTTAAAAGTACCGCCCGGCTCGGCGGGGGTTCAAGTACCACCGGCTCCGGCGGGTTACAAGTCCCACCCGGCCCCGGGGGGGTTAAAAGTACCCCCGGCCCCCGGTGGGTTACAATTTACCACCCGGCCCCGGGCGGGGTTTTACAATACCCCCCGCCCCGGCGGGTTAAAAGACCCCCCGGCCCCGGCGGGGTTTAAAGTACCCCCCGGCCCCGGTGGGTTAAATACCCCCCGGCCCCCGGCGGGGTTTACAAGTACCACCCGGCCCGGCTGGGTTACAAGTCCACCCCCTCGGCTGGGTTTACAAGTACCCCCCGGCCCGGCTGGGTTAAAAAGTATCACCCCCCCGGGCTGGGTTACAAGTACCCCCCCCGGCCCCCGGGGCTGGGTTACAAGTACCGCCCGGCCCCGGGGGGGTTAAAGTACCCCCGGGCCCCCGGCTGGGTTCAAGTACCCCCCGGCCCCCGGTGGGTTACAATACCCCCCGGCCCCCGGGTGGGTTAAAGTACCCCCCGGGCCCGGCTGGGTTACAAGTACCCCCCGCCCGGGCTGGGTTTACAAGATTTTTGGCGGGTTTAAAATCACCACCCCCAGGGGCCCAACGAAAAAAAAAACTTTGCCAGATGGACATTGCACCCCTGCGTCTTATGTACTGGATGCGCCCCCCGGGCCATTATGTCTGGAGTGTCACACCCTGCTCATTATGTACGGAGTGTCACACAACCTGCGATTATGTACTGAGTGTCACAAACTGCGTCATTAGTACTGGAGTGTACAAAACCCGGGCGTCATTTGTAGGGGAGTGTCAAAAAACTGCGTCATTAGTCTGGAGGTCACACCCTGCGCATTATGTTTTGGAGTGTCCAAACCTGCGTCATTAGTATGGAGGTCACCCCCCTGCGCATTATGTACGGGAGTGTCACACCCTGCGTCATTATGACGGAGTGTCAAACTGCGTCATTAGTACGGAGTGTCACAAAACCGCGCATTAGAGGGGTCACACCCTGCGTATTATGTACTGGAGTGTCACACCCTGCGTCATTAGTATGAGTGTCACACCGGCGTCATTTTACTGGAGTGTCACACAACCTGCGTCTTTATTTTACTGGAGTGTCAAAACCGCGTCATTATTTTACTGGAGGTTCACAAAACTGCGTCATTAGTACGGGAAAGTGTCACACAACCTGCGTCTTTATGTATGGAGTGTACCCCTGCGTCTTATGTACTGGATGTCACACAACCTGCGTATTTGTACTGGATGCACCCCAACCGCGTCTTAGTATGGGGTCACACAACCTCGTCATTAGTACTGGAGTGTCACACACTTGCGTCTTTTTATGGAGGTCCACCCTGCGCTTATGTCTAGTTTTCACACCCCCTTTGCGTTTTTATGTAGGGGGCGCACCCCTGCGTTTTTATGTGCGGGGTGGTGCACACCCTGTGTCATTTTACTGGAGTGCGTCACACCTGGTCTTAGTATGGATGCGTCCCCCCCTGCGTATTATGTCTGGAGTGCTACACCCTGCGTCACTATGTACTGGAGTGGGCGCACCCCCTGCGTCATTAGTACTGAAGTGCGTCACACCCTGCGTCTTATGTACTGGAGTGCGTCAAACCCCTGCGTCACTAGTCTGGGTGCTCACACCCTGCTCATTATGTTCTGGAGTGCGTCACACCCTGCGTCATTATGACTGGAGTGTCACAAACCCTGCTTTATGTACTGGAGTGTCACAACCCTTTGCGTCATTATGTACGGGGGTGTCACACACCTTGCGATTTGTCTGGAGTGTCCACACCTTTGCGTCATTATGTAGGAGTGTCACACACCTTGCGTCATTATGTACTGGAGTGCCACACCTTGCGTCATATGTACTGGAGTGTCACACCCTGCGTCATTAGTACTGGGTGTCACACACTTGGCATTATTACTGGAGGGTCACCCCCTGCGTCTTATGTGCTGGAGTGTGTCACCCCCCTGGTTTTTATTCTGGGTGCGTCACACCCTGCGTCTTATTACGGAGTGCGTCACACCCGCTCTTTATGTAGGGAGGCGTCACACCCTGCGTCACATGTACTGAGTGCGCACCCCCGCGTCATTATGTACTGGAGTGCGCACACCCTGCGTTTTTGTACGGGAGTGCGTCACACCCTCGTCACTATGTAGGGAGTGCGTCCCCCCCGCGTCTTTATGTACTGGAGTGCGTCACAACCTGCGTCATTAGTACGGGAGTGCGTCACCCCCGCGTTTATGCCTGGAGTGGTCACACCCTGGTCATTATGTACTGGGTGCGTCAACCCGGTCATTATGTACGGGTGCGCACACCCGCGTCATTAGTACTGGAGTGCGTCAAACCCCTGCGTCTTTTTGTACGGGAGTCGTCACACCCTGCGTCATTATGTAGGAGTGCGTCAAAACCGCGTCAAGTACTGGAGTGCGTCAACCCTGCGTCATTATTTTGGGAGGCGTCAACCTGGTCATTAGTATGGAGTGCGTCACACCTGCGTCAGTTTGGAATGCGAAAAAATTTAAAAAGCTTTTAGAGACAACTCTCCAGTAATGTTCAGATTTAAGTGTTGATCACGGGGGTTAATACACCCCAGTGTATGTTACAGTGTTTGTCCACAGTGGATATTAACCCCAGTGGTGTTACAGTTTTGTATCCACAGTGGTATATTACACCCCAGTGTTGTTACAGTTTGTACCACAGTGGATTACACCCCAGTGTAGTAAGTGTTGTATCCACAGTGGTATATTACCCCCCCAGTGTGTGTTTACGTGTTGTACCCACAGGGTATATTACCCCCAGGTGTGTTACGGGTTTTGTATCCCCCGTGGATTTTACACCCCAGTGTTTGTTACAGTGTTGATCCACGGGGAATTAACCCGGTATTTTTACAGTGTTGTATCCACAGGGGTTATTAACCCCAGGTATGTTACTGTTGTTTCCACAGTGGATTTTACACCCCAGGGTGTTACGTGTTGTATCCACGGGGGTATTTTTACACCCCATGTATGTTCAGTGTTTACCCCAGTGGTTATTACACCCCGGTGTGGGTTTTAAGTGTTGTACCAAAGTGGTATATTACCCCCCCAGTGTGTTTGTGTTACAGTGTTGTATCCAAAGTGGAATTTTTTATCCCCCGTGTATGTTAAGTGTTGTATCCACAGTGGTATTTACCCCCCCAAGTGTGTGTGTGTTACAGTTTTTGTATCCACAGTGGAATTACACCCCAGTGTTTGTGTTACAGTTTTGTATCCACAGGGTATATTACACCCGTGTGTGTATTTACAGTGTTGTTTTCCACAGGGTATAATTACCCCCCTTGTTGGTTAAGTGTTTACCGCAGGGGGTATTTACCCCCCCCGTGTTTTTTTTACAGGGGTTGTATCCACAGTGGTATATTACACCCCAGTGTGTGTATGTTACAGTGTTTTATCCACAGTGGTATATTACACCCCAGTGTGTGTATGTTACAGTGTTGTATCCACAGTGGTATATTACACCCCAGTGTGTGTATGTTACAGTGTTTTATCCACAGTGGTATATTACCCCCAGTGTGTGTGTATGTGTATGTGTGTGTGTGTGCATGTGTGTATGTATGTGTAGTTTTGTGTATTTTTTATGTGTGGGGTTGTGTGTGTGTGTTGTTGTGTGTGTGTTGTGTGTGTGTGTGTGGGTGTGTTGTGTTTTTGTACTCACCATTTGTCTCACCTATTTGTGGTTGAGGGGTCGAGTCCTGCTCCTGACCCGCCTCTTCACCGGTTGTTTTTGGCCCCTCTCTCCCCGCTCCATGACCCTTTATCAAACCTCGTCTTTAAAACTTTTTAGGGTTTCCCTGCTCCAAAGTCTTTTTCTGGGCATTCCATTGCCTACAATTTCCATGACTGAAGAATATTTCCCTAAATCTGACCTTTTTGTGTCTTCAATTTCCCAATTTGTGGCCTCTTGTTTTGTGCCCCCTCCCGGAAACATCCTGTCTTTGCCACCTTGTTTTTTCCACCATTTTTTTATATGTCGTTATCATGTCCCCCCCCTGACCCCCCTGTCCTCCATGTGCAGGCCGATTTCCCTTAATCTTTCTTTAGGACTTCCCCCTTAGCTCTGGAAAATAACCTTGCGCAAACCTTTGTATGTGTAATTGGGTGTGTGTTTTTGTATGTGTTAAATTGGGGTTGTGTATGGGTGTTGTTGTGTGTGTATTATGTGTCGTGTGTGTACATGTGTGTATGTTTAGTGTATGTGTATGTGTGCATGTGTGTATAGTGTATGTGTGGGGGGTGTTTGGGTGTATTTATGTGTAGTGTGTGGTACGTGTATGTGATGTGTATACAGTGTGTTTTGGGTGTATGTGTGTGTGTGTGTGTGTGTGATGTTTCGTGTGTTGTGGTGTGTATGTATGGTGTAGTGTATGTGTTTTTGGGGTGTAGTGTGCATGTTGCATGTGTGTGTGTGTGTTTTTGTGTGTACTCGCCTGTTGTACTCCCCTAGTTGAGGTTGGGGGGTCGAGCCCGGCTCCGGGCCCCCGCCTTTTCACTGTCGCTCTAGGCCTCTCCCTGACCGTGAGCTTTTCAACCTCTGCTTAAACTATGTATGGACCTCCCTCCCTTTACATGCTTCCCCACAACCTATTCCATTACGACTATCGTGGTGAAGAAATACTTCCAACATCCCTGTGTTTCATCGTTCTTCAATTCCAACGGTGTCCCCTTTTTACTTGGTCCAATTTTGGGAAACCTGCTTTGTCCACCTTGTCAATTCCCTCAGTATTTTTTGGGTTTTTATCATGCCCCCCCCACTCCCCTCCCCCTCAGTGTGTCGGGTTGATTTCCCTTAACCTCTCCTCGAGGACATACCTTTGCTCGGGGATGTCTTTTTGCAAACCTTGCGCGCGTGTGTGGTGTGTGGGGTGTTGTGGTGTACTACCACACCTAATTGACTCACCAATTGGGTTGCAGGGGTCGAATTTTCGGGCCCCGGGCCCCCCCCTTTCATGATGCTACTGGATCCCCCCTTCTCTCTGTTTCCTGGCTTTGTCTCCCTCTTTTTAAAAAAACTTGTAGGTTTCCCCCTGCCTCCACTCCCTTTCACTTGCTAGGCTTTCCATTGCTGACAACTTAGACGAAGAAATACCCCTAACGCCCTGGACTGTCTGAGTCTTCAGCTTCCTTTGGGGACCCCTTGTCCCTGTGTCCCCCTTCGGAACATTACTCTGTCCACCTTGTCTTTTCCCCCCGCAGTATTTTGTTGTCGTTATCATGTCCCCTGACCCTTCTGCCCTCCAGTGTCGTAGCCCGTTTTCCCCCTTAACCTTTCCCCGTACGAATTCCTTGGCCTGGGACAGCCTTGTTGCAAACCTTTGTCTTTCTTAATTTTTCTTCGGCTTGCCCAGGTGTGGGTTCCAGACTGGTGCTCATACTCCATTTGGGGGCCTAACAAAAAGTGTACAGTGTCTTGAACGTTTCCCTTTTAAGGTTCGAAACGTTTTCTCAGGTTGCCAGGCGCCCGTAAGCTGCAGGGGTTTTTGGTTGATGTGTCCCTCCGGGTGATGTGCTGGGTTTTATGGCCCCCCAAGGTTTTTTTCCCCCCCTGATGAGGTCTTAGTCTTTGTCCACCTAGCCTATACTCGTCTGCGGTCTTTTTGCCCCCCCCCAATCTTCATGACTTTGCTTTTTGGCTGGATTGAATTCGAGAACCCGTTATTGGACCACTTTGCCGGGGCTTCCAGGTTCTTTGCAGTCCTGCCTCATCCCTGTCCGATTTAATTTTTCCCTTAATTCACGTCACTGCGCCCGGGACACTTCAGAGTCTATTCCTTCCATCATGCGTTCACATTATCAAAAATGCATGGTCCTAGAACTGACCCCCTTGGGACCCCGCTGAAAACAGGCGCCCATGTGATCTCTTCACGTCCAGCTCGTTCTGCCTCCCTGTAGGTATTCCCTTATCCTTGCAGTCCCCTTTCCCCTTTTACGTGTCCCTGTCCTCCAGGTTTTCTGCCTAATCTTTTGTGGGGAAAACTGTTTCAAAGGCCTTCCTGCAGTCTAGGAAAAACGCAACTCCCCAACCCCCTCTCTCTCATGTCTTATTCTGTTACCTTGTAAAAAACCCAGGAGGTTTGTGAACAAAAATTTGCCTTCCATGAACCCCTGCTGGTTTTCATTTATAATCTTGTCCTTTCCAGGTGTTCGCCATTTCCCCTCCTGAAAATCTTCTCCCCTCTTTGCACACAATACATGTAGAGACACAGGGCTGTAGTTTAGTGCCTGTTTTTGTTTCTTTCTTAAATATGGGGGGCTACATTAGCTGTTTCCCTTTTTCATAGTTGCGCAGTTTCAAGGGATGTGTTGAAGATTGTGGTTAGAGGCCAACAGCACTCTGCTCCTTCTCTAAGGACCCATGGGGAGATTTGTCCGGGCCCCTCCCTTTTGGGTGTCAAGGTAAATTAAAAGCTTTTTTCACCCCTTCCCCCCCTTTTTTACCCACTTGTTGGTATATTCCTCTTAATGTTCCCTTCTGTTTTCTTCCCAAGTTTGTTTAGTAAAAACCTTTCCAAATCCCCGTTTAGTCCCCCTACCCCCTTTTTTTTTTTGTATTCCCCCCTTTTTTTTTTAATCTATTACCTTCTTTTATGTTTTTTTTTTTTTGGTATTCAAGTTTGGGTGCTTATTTTTTTTTTTATTTTTTTTTCCCCCCTTTTTTGGTTTTTTTTTTTGTTTTTTTTTTTTTTTTTGTTTTTTTTTTTTTTATTCTCTTTTTCATTTTTTTTTTTAAAATCGGGGAAAAAAGGGGGTTTTTTTTTTCCTGTTTTTTTATGTTGCCCTTGGGAATGAACCTTTTCCACTCCTCCTTCTTTTTTTTACTATTATCAATTCATTTACGGCTTTCCTTCCATTCCCTTTCCCCTACCTCCCCGGAAAATTTTTTTTTTGTTTCCCCCTCTTTTATGCAAGGTTTTCCCTTTTTTCTCCTGTTTTCTTTTCCACTTCAGCTCTACTGTATTCAAAACACGCCCGGGTCCTCTCCTGGGGACTCTCTTTGATTTTCCTAAAAATTTTGGTGCCCGGTGAACCCACAAGGGCCTTTGTGGGTTTTTTCCCCCTCTATTGGGTTTTTCTTAACCATGTTGGGGGTGGGTTTTCCGCCCCCTCCCAAAATTTTCCCTTTTTTTACCCCCATTGGCCCAGGTTTTTCCCAGTTTTTTTTAAACTCCCTGTGGTTGAAATTTTCCCCAAAAAAAACCAGCAACTTTGCTCTGCTGGGGAGTGAGTCTTCTTGCCCCCAAACCTAAAGCAAGTGTGGTTTCCACCATTGCCTTTGCTCTCTTATATTCCTCTCTTGGCCTCCTGCAGTTCTGTGGTGGATTAAACATCACTGCAAGCCACTTTGTGTTCCCCCCGACTGAGTGTACCTGCTATGTAGTCTCTTCTCCCGCTCATTATTCCTTCCATTTTCTCGAATTTCCATCTGTTTTTTTTCAAGCAGACAACCCCCCCTCCCCCCCTCCCCCTTCTATTTTCCCTTTATGATCGGGACCTGGTGGGGGAAGGGTTGCATTGTTATTTCTCCATGGTTTTGTTTCTGTAACTGCTATGATGTTGGGGACTTCTCTTTGTTCTTTCTTGCCATTCCTCATGTTTATTCGTTTTTCCATCTGATTTGTGTACCAAAAACCCTTAAATTCGTTTAATACTGTAACTGTGGTGCGGGGGGTGGAAACAGAGGGGTCGGTGTGTGGGTTGGTTGGATTTTTCAGTTGCCCTTTGGGGGTGTCGTGGGTGGGGTCCCTTTGCAGGGGTTTTTTGGGGGGTTTCACTTGTCCTTCCATTTGATCCGGGTCATTCTGCTCTCCTTTTTCATTTCCTCCCATTTTTCCCCTTTTGTTTTTGAAAATCTTCTTTTTTCCCTTCCTTTCGTCCGTGTTCTGTCTCGGTCGAGGTACACACCCGGAACTCCTGCTTGCCCTCTAGCCATGCTTTCTCCTGCAGGTCATGGTTCGGGTTGATTTGCCTTGAAAATTTTTTTGAGAGGCCGTTTTCCTTTTTTTTGTGAACCACCCAATTTCCGAAAAAATTTTCCACCTGGGGATGTCCCCCTCGCCCATCCCTTTTTGATGTCTTCAATCGCTTTTTTTCTCCTCCTGTTTCTTTATCTAAGTTTCCCCTTTGCTTCGTCTAGCCCCTGACAAACACGGATCTCTCCCCTTTTTAAACCCCCACTGTACTTCCCCTTGCCCTCGATGGTTTTAGTTCCTTCCCGGGGGGTGTTCCTTCCTTCAGTCCCTTCCCTCTTATGGCCCCTATGCTTTTGGGTTTTTCCTTCCTTTCTCACCTGCTCCTGGCCCCACAAGGTATTGGTAAGGTCCTTGCACATGTCCAAAATTCCTTCGATGTCTTTCCAACCTTTTTTCTGTCCCCAGTGTGCTCCCCCTTTTTTTGGCCCCATGTGGGTTTGACGGACCCCTGCATATAGTTTAGTTTCCATGCTTCCCTTTAGACCGTTGTCTGTTGTTTAATTTAGCCATTTTCCGATGCACTTCTGTTTAAAATCTTTTTCTCGTGCTTTTTCGATGTCCAGCTCCCCTTCTAATCTTTTCTATCTTGATTTTGCTTCTTTGGCCTGTGGCCTGTGTATGTGGTATGGTCGTGTGGGTGTGTATGTTGTGTAATGTTGTGAGAGTGAGTGTGTTTTTTGTGTGTGTGTTGTGTGTGTGTGTGTATGGTGTTATGTGTGTTGTGTTGTTTGTATGTGTGCGTTATGTCTATTCCCATTTTGTGTGTGTATATGTGTGTATTGGTGTGTGTAAAGTATGTGTTATGTGTTGTGTATTGTGGTTGTGTATATGTTTTGTTGTGTGTGTAATGTATGTTATTGTGTGTAAAAAAAATTATAATTACAATACTGAGAGGCGTCAATTTTATTGTAATCTAGTTGATACATGCACTTTGTAAACAGGGGATTAAATTAATTATCTTTTGAGGGATTAAGTATTTTCGACGGATGGTGTACACGTTAAACCAGCTTTAGTGCCCTCGGCACTCGTAACTTTCAAAACCAAGTGCACAACCCTATCACGCACGCACTCACCACTTCACACACTTCTCAGAATCATCTTGGTTAGGACAGGTAAGGCCAGACGGTCGTCAGACAAATTTAACCCATTTTAAAAAAGCTAAATACAGTTAACACAGTGAATTAGAATTTTAGAGCGTGAAGATACAAGGTAGAAACCCAGGAAACTGAACAATATAAAACAAGTGGAAGCATTTAGGTATAGTTTGGCGTCGTCAAATTTGGGGGTCGTGGGGATCAACCCTGCGTGACAGTGTCGTCCACCAGGGGACTGATAATGTTCCTGGTGGCTACAACGTTTTCTCAGTAAATTTTCATGAACTGCATAGTGTGTGGAAGTCATGTGCAGTGAACATTGTACAATAAACTGTCAAATAACCACGTTGTCTTTGTAATGTCGAGGTGACACATGGGACGATCCTCAGCCAGAGTGAAATACTGACCTGACCTGGGAGGAGGATCTGCTGGTGCACAGTTCAGGACAATGAAAACTTCCTTACCTTCACTCGCAGGCAGCCACATCAACAGCCACATCAGCTATATCAGCAGCCACTTCAGCAGCTACATTAGCAGCCACATCAGCCACATCAGCAGCGCAGCAGAGACAAAGCTTTACATTCCGGCACCAGACTTTTCCACTAATTCTCGGCGTGTGAAGCGAGAGGCTTACCCACCAGGCCACGGGCCACCCCTGGCATATTGGCACATTACAAAACGTATACTTTACAATACATATTTTTGTAACGCATGTTTTCTAACATATATTTAAAAGTACATCCACTTGTTTTCTGAATTCTACAATGTTTCAACACTAACTTAAATGTCACTTAACCCGCGATAATTCCCTTTAATACGTTAAATTACGGAGACAACACAAGTGACTGACACTGACGGAGGAACCACAAGTGACTGACGGAGGAACCACAAGTGACTGACGGAGGAACCACAAGTGACTGACGGAGGAACCACAACACAAGTGACTGACGGAGGAACCACAAGTGACTGACGGAGGAACCACAAGTGACTGACGGAGGAACCACAAGTGACTGACGGAGGAACCACAACACAAGTGACTGACGGAGGAACCACAACACAAGTGACTGACGGAGGAACCACAACACAAGTGACTGACGGAGGAACCACAACACAAGTGACTGACGGAGGAACCACAACACAAGTGACTGACGGAGGAACCACAACACAAGTGACTGACGGAGGAACCACAACACAGTGACTGACGGAGGAACCACAACACAAGTGACTGACGGAGGAACCACAACACAAGTGACTGACAGAGGAACCACAACACAAGTGACTGACACTGACGGAGGAACCACAACACAAGTGACTGACACTGACGGAGGAACCACAACACAAGTGACTGACACTGACGGAGGAACCACAACACAAGTGACTGACACTGACGGAGGAACCACAACACAAGTGACTGACACTGACGGAGGAACCACAACACAAGTGACTGACACTGACGGATGAACCACAACACAAGTGACTGACACTGACGGAGGAACCGCAACACAAGTGACTGACACTGACGGATGAACCACAACACAAGTGACTGACACTGACGAAGGAACCGCAACACAAGTGACTGACACTGACGGAGGAACCGCAGCACAAGTGACTGACACTGACGGATGAACCACAACACAAGTGACTGACACTGACGGAGGAACCACAACACAAGTGACTGACACTGACGGATGAACCGCAACACAAGTGACTGACACTGACGGAGGAACCGCAACACAAGTGACTGACACTGACGGAGGAACCACAACACAAGTGACTGACACTGACGGAGGAACCACAACACAAGTGACTGACACTGACGGAGGAACCGCAACACAAGTGACTGACACTGACGGATGAACCACAAACACAAGGACTGACACTGACGAAAGGAACCGCAACACAAGTGACTGACACTGACGGAGGAACCGCAAGAACTAGGTGCAATATGTGTGTTTTTGTTAGGTGTTTCTGATCTACACCAGACTGCCCATCCAAGTAACTTCTGGCCCCAAACAGAAACCCAGAGTGACGGTTTTTAGCCT
>NC_069472.1:30058747-30130008 GCF_026875155.1 Cherax quadricarinatus
ATAGAACACTTAATTGTATTAACCCCCCCCAAACATCTCCTTCCCAACCTCACAGAAAAACTGCCCATAAACAAGGCACAGATCACTCTTTGATGTTCCTCGTGTCCATCTCACGCTATGCAAAAAACTCAATGCACATAAAAGGCCCTAAAATCTGGAATTCATTACCTGTAAATATAAAAGAAACACTACCTGTTATATAATTCAAGTCTCTTCTCAAAGTTCACTTACTCACCCAAAAACCAAATAAATTACTGAATAACTGAACCTTATAAATTGTATATCCTATATGTTACTCACAATTATTCACACCAATGTTTAAACCTAAGACCCAATCTAACTTTGTTATATTTTAAATACACTACCTAACAGAATACTTCATTCTACTGAATGTACAGCAATGCATACAACCATATGACCTGTCTTTGTAATACTCATTTGTACTTTATTGTTGTCTGTTACAATAATGTTTTATCTCTGTTACATCATTGCTTAGTTTAATCATTAAGTTAATTTTATAGCAGCCGTAATGCTTGCAAATAAGTGGCTTTGGCATGCTGCTCTTACCTGTATTTTTTTGTACCTCTGTATGTGTGCTAAAATTAATAAATACATAATTAAATAAATAAATAAATAAATAGGACGGTGGAATTAGTTCCGACAAGGTCAGGTTGGGTGGGTGTTAGATGCTGATAACACTACACACCTCTACCCTATCATCTCTCACTCACATCTCATACTCACACATCTCACTGCTCTATCTATATCATAAACTCTCACACTTCACCTCTCAATCTAGCTATCGCACTCTAACCTACATCCACTCTCCTCTCACACTCTCACACTCTCACTCACCTCACACTCTCACACTCCTCACACTCTCACACTCTCACACTCTCATTCTACACTCACTACTCTACACTCTCTCACTCTCTCACTTCTACACTTCACTCTCAACACTCTCCACTCTTCACACTCTCACTCTCTCACACTCTCACTCTCTACACTCATCTCACACTCTCACTCTCTCACACTCTCACTCTTCACACTCTCACTCTCTCACTCTCTCACTCTCTCCTCACATCTCCACTTCTCACACTCTCACACTCTCACACTCTCACCTCTCACACTCTACACTCTCACCTCACCTCTCCCTCTCACCCTCCTCACTCTCTCCACACTCTCACACTCTCACACTCTCCACTCTCTCACACTCTCACTCTCTCACACTCTCACTCTCTCACACTCTCTCCACTACTCTCACTCTCTCACCACTCTCACTCTCTCACACTCTCACTCTCCTCTCACACTCTCACTCTCTCACACTCTCACTCTCTCACACTCTCACTCTCTCACACTCTCACTCTCTACACTCTCACTCTCTCACACTCTCACTCTCTCCACTCTCTCACACTCTCACTCTCTCACACTCTCACTCTCTCACACTCTCACTCTCTCACACTCTCACTTCTCACTCTCACACTCTCACTCTCTCACACTCTCACTCTCTCACACTCTCACTCTCTCACACTCTCACTCTCTCACACTCTCACTCTCTCACACTCTCACTCTCTCACTCTCTCACACTCTCACTCTCTCACACTCTCACTCTCTCACACTCTCACTCTCTCACACTCTCACTCTCTCACACTCTCACTCTCTCACACTCTCACTCTCTCACACTCTCACTCTCTCACACTCTCACTCTCTCACACTCTCACTCTCTCACACTCTCACTCTCTCACACTCTCACTCTCTCACACTCTCACACTCTCACACTCTCACACTCTCACACTCTCACACTCTCACTCTCTCACACACTCACTCTCTCACACTCTCACTCTCTCACACTCTCACTCTCTCACTCTCTCACTCTCTCACACTCTCACTCTCTCACACTCTCACTCTCTCACACTCTCACTCTCTCACACTCTCACTCTCTCACACTCTCACTCTCTCACACTCTCACTCTCTCACACTCTCACTCTCTCACACTCTCACTCTCTCACACTCTCACTCTCTCACACTCTCACTCTCTCACACTCACTCTCTCACACTCACTCTCACACTCACTCTCTCACACTCTCCGAACGAAATCTTATCTTATCTCACACTCACACTCACACTCACTCTCACTCTCACTCTCACACTCACTCTCACACTCACTCTCCCCTTTTTTTTTATTTTTTTACACAGGGTTTGACAAGGTTAAGGATCCCTAGCTTTATTGACAGCTATTTACAGGTTAAGGATTCCTAACTTTATTGGCAGGCTAAGAGCTGTTACCTACATCAGCTCATTTGAAAGCATTTTTATTGTTATGAGACATACAAGTAGGAAACAGGATGAAGTTGGAGCCATCTGTGGGCCAGCATTTTCATTTGATCAACTGACTTTATCTCGTTGACATCATTATGCTGTACGAATGTGTTCCATACTCGAGTCATCCTGGGTATGTATGATCTCAGATGGAGTGATGTTCTGGAGAAGGGTACAGCCAGAGTGAAGTTGCTGCTTTCTGCCCGTCTTGTGGCATAAAAGCTTGTTTCACGCTGTCCTCGAAGTGGATCCAAGTGTGGTATTTTGTACATAACAGTAAGGCCACTCACATCCCTCCTATGTTGAAGGCTCTGCTGAAATGACAGATCTATCCAGGATGGGTCCAGGCGAGAGATGAAACGTCTTGCTCTGTTCTCTACTCTGTCAAGCAGTCGCAGATGAGAGGGGGGACAGGCAAACCAAGAAAGTGGAGCATACTCAAGGTGCGAGCGTACTTGTGCCTCGTACAGGATCTTGCAACCCCTACTGTCAAGCAGATGGGAGATACGGCGAAGTGCTGTAAGCTTCCTGGCTGCCTTGTTTGCAAGATTTACAACATGGTTCTTCATGGTTAGTTTGGAGTCAAATTTCACCCCAAGGATATCAACTTCTCCAGGTGCCAACATCCTCCCATTCATCCTTACTACTGCACCAGCATTACCATCATGGTGCCTAGAGACGATCATCATTTGCGTTTTCTCAGGTGCAAATGTTACTTGCCATCTATTTCCCCAAGCTGATATAGCTCTCAGCTGGTGATTGATGTAGCTTAGAGCAGCTGGCATTTCTTTTCTTGGATAAGTGAATGTCAGTGTACAGTCGTCTGCATATGCATGTGATTCTGGGATGAGATGAAGAAGGTCGCTGAAGTAGACATTCCATAACAATGGACCCAGCACGCTTCCTTGTGGAACGCTTGCCCCAATAGGATGTCTTGCTGATTCCGTTCCATTGAGAACTACACTTAGAGATCTACCATGAAGGTAATCACTGAGGAGACATAGCGTAGAGCCTGCAATTCCCTGTGCTTGAAGTTTTGCTAAGAGGCCCTGGTGCCACACCCGGTCGAAAGCACCAGCAATGTCCAGTGCTACCACACAGCTGACTTTGGATTCATCCAGTGATGGTGCCACTTAGTGGAGAGGTTTAACAACAGATCAGCAGCAGAGTAACCTTTCCTGAAGCCATATTGACGATCACAAAGTAGTGAGTGGTAGTCAAAAACTGTCATTTTTCTTGAGATTATTGTCTCAAGGATCTTACCAGTGATTGACAGGAGTGACACTGGTCTGTAGTTGCTGATTTCTGCTCTGCTCTTCTTTTTGTGAACAGAGACTACATTTGCCTCTTTCCATAGAGAGGGCCATTTACACTGTACTAGGCAGTGCTGAAAGATGCGAGTTAGAGGTGCTGCTAGCTGGTCTGCACATCTTCTCAACAATCTTGGGCTCAACTTGTCTGGGCCCACAGCCTTTTCTTGGTCAAGCGATTTAAGTAGGAAATGCACCTCCTCCTGCCTTATTGTCACCACTGACAGTTTTGACACAGTTCTTGCAGCTAGCCAAGGAGGGTCCCTTGCTGGATCAGGAACTTGCATTTTGGTAGCAAAGTGTTCAGCAAAGAGGTCTAAGCTGTTACCTGCATCAGTTCATTTTAAAGTTTCTTTATTTAAAAGACATACAAATAGGGAACAGAATGAAGTTGGAGCCATCAGTGAGCCGGTGATTTCATTTGGTCAACTGACTATGTCATTATGCTGTACTAACAAGAGCCACACTCGTGCATCCTGGGAATAAATGATTTTTTTCTGGCAGTCCTCTGAGTGGAGGCGAGTGCGATACCTTGACAATATTGACCTTGTATATAACAGTATGACCACCCACATCCCTCCGGTGTTCAAGTCTTGTTAGTTTTGTACTCACCTAGTTGTGGTTGCAGGGGTCGATTCATAGCTCCTGGCCCCGTCTCTTCACTGGTCCCTACTAGGTCACTCTTCCCGCTCCATGAGATTTACCATACCTCTTCTTAAAGCTACAAACAACAAAATACCTTTCATCCGTGGACTGCTTGCAGAGGCAAAGGCAATGTTCGCGGCTTTCACTGAGACCCACATAAAGGATCACTTGGACAACGAAATATGGATCCCAGGTTACATTCTATACAGATGTGACAGAGTGAACAGGCAAAATGGGGGGGGGTTGGCCTGTACATTGCAGAGTCACTTGTTTGCACAGAACTGCTTAATGCCTCAAATGATGTAGTGGAAGTTTTAGCAGTAAAGGTCGAGAACCAAAACCTAGTCATTGTGGTAGTCTACAAGCCTCCGGATGCAACATCCCAGCAATTCCAGGAACAGCTGTTAAAAATTGACCACTGTCTGGAAAATCTTCCAGCTCCTGCACCCAACATCTTGCTCCTGGGGGACTTCAACTTAAGGCACCTAAAATGGAGGAATATAGCAAATAATATTGTTGCAGTAATAACACCAGGAGGCAGCTCTGATGAAAACTCACACGAGCTTTTAAATCTCTGCACAAAATTCAATTTAAACCAGCAAATAATAGAGCCTACTAGACTGGAGAATACACTAGACCTCATCTTCACTAACAATGATGATCTGATAAGAAATGTCACCATATCAAAAACAATATACTCAGATCACAACATAATTGAGGTTCAGACATGTATGCGCGGAGCCCCAGACCGACAAAATGAGACTAGTCACGAGGGAGCATTCACCAAATTCAACTTCAATAACAAAAACAAAGTGGGACCAAGTAAACCAAGTCCTAACCGATATAAGCTGGGAAGATATACTAAGCAACACAGACCCAAACTTATGCCTAGAACAGATTAACTCGGTGGCACTCGATGTATGCACAAGGCTTATTCCTCTAAGAAAAAGGAGGAGTAGATGTAAAATAGAAAGAGACAGGCGCTCCCTTTACAGGCGACGGAAAAGAATAACAGAGCGGCTAAAAGAGGTCAATATATTTGAAATGCGCAGGGAGACAATGGTCAGAGAAATAGCAAGCATCGAACTTAAGCTAAAAGAATCCTTTAGGAGTCAGGAATCGCGGGAAGAACTAAAAGCCATAAATGAAATCGAAAGAAACCCAAAGTATTTCTTCTCCTATGCCAAATCAAAATCGAGAACTACGTCCAGTATTGGGCCCCTACTTAAACAAGATGGGTCCTACACAGATGACAGCAAGGAAATGAGTGAACTACTCAAGTCCCAATATGACTCAGTTTTTAGCAAGCCGCTAACCAGACTGAGAGTCGAAGATCAAAATGAATTTTTTATGAGAGCCACAAAATTTGATTAACACAAGCCCATCGATGTTATCCTGACGCCAAATGACTTTGAACAGGCGATAAATGACATGCCCATGCACTCTGCCCCAGGGCCAGACTCATGGAACTCTGTGTTCATCAAGAACTGCAAGAAGCCCCTATCACGAGCCTTTTCCATCCTATGGAGAGGGAGCATGGACACGGGGGTCGTCCCTCAGTTACTAAAAACAACAGACATAGCCCCACTCCACAAAGGGGGCAGTAAAGCAACAGCAAAGAACTACAGACCAATAGCACTAACATCCCATATCATAAAAATCTTTGAAAGGGTCCTAAGAAGCAAGATCACCACCCATCTAGAAACCCATCAGTTACACAACCAGGGCAACATGGGTTTAGAACAGGTCGCTCCTGTCTGTCTCAACTACTGGATCACTACGACAAGGTCCTAAATGCACTAGAAGACAAAAAGAATGCAGATGTAATATATACAGACTTTGCAAAAGCCTTCGACAAGTGTGACCATGGCGTAATAGCGCACAAAATGCGCGCTAAAGGAATAACAGGAAAAGTCGGTCGATGGATCTATAATTTCCTCACTAACAGAACACAGAGAGTAGTCATCAACAGAGTAAAGTCCGAGGCAGCTACCGTGAAAAGCTCTGTTCCACAAGGCACAGTACTAGCTCCCATCTTGTTCCTCATCCTCATATCCGACATAGACAAGGATGTCAGCCACAGCACCGTGTCTTCCTTTGCAGATGACACCCGAATCTGCATGACAGTGTCTTCCATTGCAGACACTGCAAGGCTCCAGGCGGACATCAACCAAATCTTTCAGTGGGCTGCAGAAAACAATATGAAGTTCAACGATGAGAAATTTCAATTACTCAGATATGGTAAACATGAGGAAATTAAATCTTCATCAGAGTACAAAACAAATTCTGGCCACAAAATAGAGCGAAACACCAACGTCAAAGACCTGGGAGTGATTATGTCGGAGGATCTCACCTTCAAGGACCATAACATTGTATCAATCGCATCTGCTAGAAAAATGACAGGATGGATAATGAGAACCTTCAAAACTAGGGAGGCCAAGCCCATGATGACACTCTTCAGGTCACTTGTTCTATCTAGGCTGGAATATTGCTGCACTCTAACAGTACCTTTCAAGGCAGGTGAAATTGCCGACCTAGAAAATGTACAGAGAACTTTCACAGCGCGCATAACGGAGATAAAACACCTCAATTACTGGGAGCGCTTGAGGTTTCTAAACCTGTATTCCCTGGAACGCAGGAGGAGAGATACATGATTATATACACCTGGAAAATCCTAGAGGGACTAGTACCGAACTTGCACACGAAAATCACTCACTACGAAAGCAAAAGACTTGGCAGACGATGCACCATCCCCCCAATGAAAAGCAGGGGTGTCACTAGCACGTTAAGAGACCATACAATAAGTGTCAGGGGCCCGAGACTGTTCAACTGCCTCCCAGCACACATAAGGGGGATTACCAACAGACCCCTGGCAGTCTTCAAGCTGGCACTGGACAAGCACCTAAAGTCAGTTCCTGATCAGCCGGGCTGTGGCTCGTACGTTGGTTTGCGTGCAGCCAGCAGCAACAGCCTGGTTGATCAAGCGCTGATCCACCAGGAGGCCTGGTCACAGACCGGGCCGCGGGGGCGTTGACCCCCGAAACTCTCTCCAGGTAAACTCCAGGTATGTATGGATCCTGCCTCCACTGCATCACTTCCCAGACTATTGTATAAGGCTCATCCTACGTGATGGAGTGAGGCAGGAAAATCAAATAAGGTCAGTTAAGGTCATATAGAACAGTGTAGCAGCAACCTGCTCATGTAACACATTGTATAAACAAAGCTAAACGCTCCACTTCTTGGCCATAACAATCGTTGGGAGGGTTAGCCAGCCAGGATAACCCAGGGTAGGGAGGGCTAGCCACCCAAGATAACCCAGGGTAGGGAGGGCTAGCCAGCCAGTATAACCCAAGGTAGGGAGGGCTAGGCACACAGGATATCCCAAGGTAGGGAGGGTTAGCCACTCAGAATAACCAACTGAAAGGAGTGTTAGCCACCTAGGTTAGCCCAGGGTAGGGAATGCTAGCCACACCAGTCAACTAACACCCAGGTACCTACTTACTGCTAGGTGAACCGTGACAGTAGGTGTAAGGAAAGATGTCGAATATTTCAACCCATGCCGGGGATTGAACCATGGACACGTGTGCGAGGCGAGAGCATTGACAACTGAGCCACGGGACACCAGGTAAATCTTTCTTTACGGTCATATTTTATTTCTGAGTCACTTTATGAGCTGTGTTAAGTCACAGTAAGTTCCCGCCATATAAGTTCCCGCCATATAAGTTCCCGCCATATACGAAGGACGACGAGCTGTTAATGTCTGTCATGTTTGAAGTGAGGATGTAAACAAGACAACACATGTTATACAGTAGACATCTGGCTTGAGCATCCGAGTACATTTACATATTTAAGGCTCGTAAACGTAAAAGAAGAATGCAGGTGTGCCCTTCCCCTATTCTTCCTCTGCTTCCCTCCCCTGCCTTTTTTAACATCTTCCTTCAAATGTTCTGCCACCCTCTCGTCTCCTACCAACTCTCTCCATTACAAAGTTCTTGTCCCCGCTCCCCTCTATACCTTAACACCATCCCCCATCTCCCCCTCCCTACCCTCACTATTCAGATACCTTCCACTTCACCCAAACACTTATATCTCCCCAACCTCTTCCTCTGCTAAATCTTTTCCCTTCTCTCTTGCTCCTTCCTTCCTAAGCCCATTATTAGAACAGACAACAGAGCATCATCTCTCCTCTACCACTGTCTTGGATACGAGACTAAAATGTCTCTTGGTAACGAGAAAGGTATGTTCTTAGTCTTATGTTATTAATGCAATATTTAATGTACTTTTGTTCATGCACCTGCAGTTGCAGCCTATGTTAATCACGTACCTGTCTGGAGGGTGTTCCGGGATGTCCCCGCGGCCTGGTCGGTGACCTGGCTTCGCTGTGGATCAGGGCCTCATGACCCAGCCGTTACTGCTGGCTGCACGACCTTTAACTTACCAATCACTACCCTGCTGGTCAGGCACTCACTCTAGGTATTTGTCCAGTTCCCTCCTGAAGACAACCAGAGGCCTATTGGAAATCCACTCTTATGTACGATGAAAGGCTTTTGAACAGTTCTGGGCCCCTGACACTTACTGTGTTATCTCTTAGTATACTCCCGGTATCCCTGCTTTTCATTAAATCATGTTGTACAGTCCGCCGAGTCTTTCACTTTCACAGGGAGCGATTTATGTCTGCATATTTGGGACCAGTCCCTTCAGGATTTTCCAAGTGTAAATTATGATGTACCTTTCTCGTCTATGCTCCATGGAGTACAGATAAAGGATCTTCAGACGTTCCCAATAATCGAAGGGCTTTGCTGAACTTATACTTATGTATTAAAGGTCCTCTGTACATTCCTCAGATCTGCAGTTTCACTTGCCTTGAAAGGAGATGTTAGTGTACAGCAGCATTCCAGCCTAGACAGAACAGGTGACTTAAAAAGGATCATCACTGGCCCAGCAACACTTATCTTGAAGGTGACAACAGCTGGCGTTGGTGAGAACAGCTGGCGTTGGTGAGAACAGCTGGCGTTGGTGACAACAGCTGGCGTTGGTGACAACAGCTGGCGTTGGTGACAACAGCTGGCGTTGGTGACAACAGCTGGCGTTGGTGACAACAGCTGGCGTTGGTGACAACAGCTGGCGTTGGTGACAACAGCTGGCGTTGGTGACAACAGCTGGCGTTGGTGACAACAGCTGGCGTTGGTGACAACAGCTGGCGTTGGTGACAACAGCTGGCGTTGGTGACAACAGCTGGCGTTGGTGACAACAGCTGGCGTTGGTGACAACAGCTGGCGTTGGTGACAACAGCTGGCGTTGGTGACAACAGCTGGCGTTGGTGACAACAGCTGGCGTTGGTGACAACAGCTGGCGTTGGTGACAACAGCTGGCGTTGAAAGTGACAACAGCTGGCGTTGAAAGTGACAACAGCTGGCGTTGAAAGTGACAACAGCTGGCGTTGAAAGTGACAACAGCTGGCGTTGAAAGTGACAACAGCTGGCGTTGAAAGTGACAACAGCTGGCGTTGAAAGTGACAACAGCTGGCGTTGAAAGTGACAACAGCTGGTGTTGAAAGTGACAACAGCTGGCGTTGAAAGTGACAACAGCTGGTGTTGAAAGTGACAACAGCTGGCGTTGAAAGTGACAACAGCTGGTGTTGAAAGTGACAACAGCTGGTGTTGAAAGTGACAACAGCTGGTGTTGAAAGTGACAACAGCTGGTGTTGAAAGTGACAACAGCTGGTGTTGAAAGTGACAACAGCTGGTGTTGAAAGTGACAACAGCTGGTGTTGAAAGTGACAACAGCTGGTGTTGAAAGTGACAACAGCTGGTGTTGAAAGTGACAACAGCTGGTGTTGAAAGTGACAACAGCTGGTGTTGAAAGTGACAACAGCTGGTGTTGAAAGTGACAACAGCTGGTGTTGAAAGTGACAACAGCTGGTGTTGAAAGTGACAACAGCTGGTGTTGAAAGTGACAACAGCTGGTGTTGAAAGTGACAACAGCTGGTGTTGAAAGTGACAACAGCTGGTGTTGAAAGTGACAACAGCTGGTGTTGAAAGTGACAACAGCTGGTGCTGAGGGTGACAACAGCTGGTGTTGGTGACATCTTGTAATGGTGATAACAGCGAGTGTTGAGGATGACAACTGGTGAAGGTGACAACAGCTGGTGTTGAAGGTAACAACAGCTGGTGTTGAAGGTAACAACAGCTGGTGCTGAGGGTGACAACAGCTGGTGCTGAGGGTGACAACAGCTGGTGCTGAGGGTGACAACAGCTGGTGTTGGTGACATCTTGTAATGGTGATAACAGCGAGTGTTGAGGATGAGAACAACTGGTGAAGGTAACAACAGCTGGTGTTGAAGGTAACAACAGCTGGTGCTGGTGACACCAGCTGTGTTAATACATCCCCACCAGCTGTTGTCACCAACACCAGCTGTTGTCACCAACACCAGCTGTGTTAATACATCCCCACCAGCTGTTGTCACCAACACCAGCTGTCACCAACACCAGCTGTGTTAATACATCCCCACCAGCTGTTGTCACCAACACCAGCTGTTGTCACCAACACCAGCTGTTGTCACCAACACCAGCTGTGTTAATACATCCCCACCAGCTGTTGTCACCAACACCAGCTGTTGTCACCAACACCAGCTGTTGTCACCAACACCAGCTGTTGTCACCAACACCAGCTGTGTTAATACATCCCCACCATCATGGATGTGGTAGCTGGTGTTGAAGGTGACACCAGCTGGTGCTGGTGTCACAGCTGGTGCTGGCGACACCAGCTGTGCCACCAGCTGTGTTAATACATCCCCACCAGCTGGTGTTGGTGACAACAGCTGGTGCTGGTGACACCAGCTGTGTTAATACATCCTCACCAGCTGTTGTCACAGCTGGTGCTGGTGACACCAGCTGTGTTAATACATCCCACCATCATGGATGTGGTAGCTGGTGTTGAAGGTAACACCAGCTGGTGCTGGCGACACCAGCTGTGTTAATACATCCCACCATGATGGATGTGGTATCAACCGTTCATCTGAGAGTCAAATGAATCTTCTCTCAAAATATTTCCCCACTGTGACAACACTGTGACAACACTGTGACAACACTGTGACAACACTGTGACAACACTGTTGGCCACTTCTCTGACAGAACTTTACAAACTTGTACTTACATTCACAGTAACAGCCTGGTTGACCAGATCCTGATCCACCACGAGGCCTGGCCTCAGACCGACCCGAGGGGGCGATGACCCCCGTAATCCTCTCTAAGTAAACTTACATTTACCTTTTCAAATAAGAAAGCTTGTAGGGTTATAAATGATAACAGAGCAGCTAGCAGTAAAGGTGGCAAGAGTAAGGGCACTACTACATGGGAAAGGGAAGGCCTCTTAGGAGATAGGCTTATTAGGAGGTAGGCCTATGTTTTACACGGGGAAGAATGATAGTGACTTCTCAAAGCTGATTATGTAATCTAAGTGACGCTGTCGTCAAGCCTAGTCACCGTGCCAGTCTATACCTAGACCCGTCCACACCCAGACCCGTCCACACCCAGACCCGTCCACACCCAGACCCGTCCACACCCAGACCCGTCCACACCCAGACCTGTCCACACCCAGACCCGTCCACACCCAGACCTGTCCATACCCAGACCTGTCCATGTTGCAACCCCTGAATGGGTTACAATGATTATTATGTATATATAATGTATATTATCTTTTCATATAATTTTATATTGCTTATATTTGCGATAATAGCTAAATCGTAAATGTATGACTTTATATTATTATTTGACTTATGTTGTTAGGATGTATATAAAATGTGCTCAGTTAGTCTTGATTGTCAAACTACTGTAATTATCGCTTGTCGCTCGTTATACTGCCGGCTTCTGAGCTGCAGTTGTCCACGTAGCTATCACGTGATCGAGGGGGGTGCCACAATAAATGTCACATTAGTTGCACTTGTGTCCTTTTACTTTACATATTGTCGGTAATTCTACCAACTCGCTTGCTGGTTGGACAGATTGTCTGTCTCATTATTCTTGTTAGTTCTGTAGAACTTTGTTCACAGAACATTGTAAAGACTTAGTGATTTTCGACGTTGTACTGAGGTTGTGTCACATAGACACTCTGAGTATCTCAGGTCCTTAGCTATAGCTTCTGACCTAATTTTGTACTGGTTTCTGTGTATTGTCACAGTACAGTTTTTCCTATGCTGAACGTTTAAATTCAGTATTTTGGGAGTTTAGTTTTGTAACTTTTGTGGAGGATTGTGATGGTCCTACTTAGTGTTATATTATTTCCCAGTTCACTGTTCTGTGTCGCAAGTCGCTTGATATTGCATTGCTATTGGGGCTTAGCTTTCTTTGTTGTTCAAGCAGGGATGTTCGGGTTGCCAGTCGTCAAGAATTCAGTTATTTGAGCTTTGTCAGTCACTCTGTTTAAGTCTTTATTCGAGTTGAGACATAGCTAACTACTTATGGAGCACTTACTGCATACACACACTTACTGCTACTTAATTTGTATTAATATCTTATTAAATGTTAATGTACCTGACGTACTTAAGATTTAAATGTGATATGTGCTTTCTGCACAATTAAATATTGAACTCGAGAGATTGATTTTATTTTGATGCTGTAATTATTTAATTGTTTATATACATTAGGACTTAATAAATCGTCTTAAATTTTAATTTCTCTAGTTAGTAGCCTACCAGTTGTAATCCTTAAAGCAACTATTTACATACTGATTTTTAATGGATAATGGACAAGGGAACTGACTCTTGTTACGTAAAACCCAGTAACAGGCTGGTGCTAGAGGGCAATCCTTTCTAGTATTCACTGGAGATCTCTAAGCTTTTAGAGTACGCGTTTTTTGTAAACTGTCCATACCCAGACCTGTCCATACCCAGACCTTTCCATTACACAGACTGTTCCATACCACAGACCTCGTCCATACCCAGACCTGTCTGTTCATACCAGTCCGTCCATAACCCAGTCCCGTCTATACCCAGACCCATCCATACCCACTGACCCGGACAACCCGTCATTGCCGACCAATATTACCCAGACCAGTCATACCACAGACCAGTCCATACCCAGGACCAGTCCATACCCAGACCCCATCCAATACCCTGATCCTTCCATACAGGAACCCGTCCATATTCCAGACCCGTCCATACCCAGACCCGTCCATTCCCAGACGTCCATAACCTGCCCCCTTTATACCCAGACCCGTCTATACCCAGCCCCGTCTATCCCCAGACCCTCCATACCCGACCCATCCATCCCCAGACCCGCCCAACCCGCCATGCCGGCCCCATTTACCCAGACCGTCCACACCCAACCATCCACACCCAACCAGTCCAACCCAGACCAGTCCACCCCCGGGGACCAGCCCACCCCCAGACCAGTCCTCCCCCCCAGCCAGTCCATACCCGGGCCCAGTCATACCCAGACCCGTCTATACCCAGACCCGTTATCCCGCCCGTCTATACCCAGCCCCGTCTATCCCCAGCCCCCCATCCCGAACCCCAAACCAAACCCGTCCATCCCGACCCGTCCATCCCCAGACCCATCTATCCCCAGACCCGCTACCCAGACCCGTCCATCCCCAGACCCGCCCTTACCAACCCGTCCTTCCCCAGCCCGTCCATACCCCCCCGTCCAAACCCAGCCCGTCCATACCCAACCCGTCCATCCCCAGACTCGTCCTCCCCAAATCGCCCAAACCCAAAGACTCGCCCCAACCCCAGACTCGTCCATACCCAGACCGTCCATCCCCCGACCGCCATACCCAGCTCGCCATACCCAGACCCTTAAATCCCCTTCCCCGTCCATACCCGGGCCCGCCCTTTCCCAGCCCCTCCTACCCCCCCATCGTTGTTCTTGTGATCTCTCCTCCTTCCTTCCTCGCCTGACTATGTCCTTGACTCAAATTTTCTTAGATGTGACTGTAAACAGCTTGGGGGCAGACTTGGCTTTCGAGGGGTTGTCAGTTTATACCCCCGTGGGCCCCCTCCAAATCTTTATATTCTTTTTTTGTCTTAAAATATCTCACTATTTTTGGCCCTTTTGTTTTTTGACTTTTTCCCATTCTCTAGCCACTTATTTTGGCCTCTGTACATTTTTTTTTTTTGGGTGAACTAAGGGGTCTTTTTGGTTCCCGTTTTTTGTTTTGTCCTTGGGTAAGAGCCTCTTTTCTGCTTCTTGATTTTTTGTCAATATTTTTTGTTTTTCCCCCTTCTTTTTCCCCTCTGAACCCTCGGGGAATTCCTCATCCCTGTGTGTCCCCTTTTTTAGTTTGCCTTATCCTGTTCTTTCTCCTCTGCTTCCACTCCAAATTTTCTTCCCCTATTATTCGAAGCTTAGGACCAGTGATCACTGGTGCAAGGGGTTTTATATGGGGGTCCTCAATGTCTAAACTAATCATGGGAACATGAGGTCCGTCTTCGGGGTTTATTTTTCCCCTTTTCTGGGAGTGTCCCTATTTTTGATGCATGGGTTTTCCATGCCCCCTCCACTTGTTACCCTTTCCACGTTTCTGCCCCCCCCCTGTGGCTCCAGGTTTTTTCCCACCCTTTAAATTGTGTTTGAAATCACCTAACTGTAAATTTGCCCTGCCCTGTGGCTCTTCTTGCACCTCGCTAGTGCATCTACCTTGCTGTTTCCCCCAATTCTTTTTCTTGGCCTCCTGCTATTCTGTGGGGGGGTTTAATCATTGCAATCACTACCCCCGGGCCCCAATCTGGGGTTTCCTAAGTCCCCCCCCTTCCCCCCCCCGTCCCCTCCTTTCCAAAATCCTCGAAATTCCCCTGGTTCTTTTGAGCATTGAACTCCTCATCCCCTTTTTTTCCTATCTTTCCCCAGGATTTGATATCCATTGGAAAGAGCATTTGTAATCTTCTTGGAGCTTGGTTTCGTGAGTGCTATGATTTGGGGATGCCTCTGATTTTTCATGCACCCCCACTTATTCTTATGATCGGCGTGGTAACCATACCTTCAGCTTCTTTTCCAAAACACTATTGCGGGACTGGGGGAATGGCAGTGTGCTTGAAGAAATGTGTAGGTGGGTTGGAGGTCTAAAAGGTGGAGTGGGGTTTTTTAGGTTGTATGATGGTTGTGGGGTTCTGTAGGTTTTGTGCATGCTTTTCGCCCGACCTGGTTGTCCCCTCCTGATCTAGCCTTGCTCTCTTGCCCCATTTTGTATGTCTCCCTTCGACTCCTAAAACCCCTTTATAAAAAACTGACCCTTCCTCCTCCTCCTCCTCCCCCTGGGGTTTTCCCTCCACTCCTGGGTCCCATTTAAAATAGCCTTGGCTTTCGCATCTTTTCCCTGGATCCCCCATGGTGATCACCTCTGCGGGGACCCAACACCTTCCCTACATGCAACCCCTCACTTACTGCTGTCCCTGTGCCCAGAGGAGCCATTTTCCCTTTCCGACATTTCTAGCGGCTGATGGGGCCCAACATGGACTTAACTCCTTTCTTTCTTTCGGTCCTCCCCTTTGGGATAGTCATCCCTCTCCTAATGGTGTGTGGTTGTGTACTACCTATTTTTACTCACCTATTTTTGGGGTTCAGGGGTCGAGTCTTAGCTCCGCCCCCCCTTTTTCCCGGTTGCTCTGGGCCCCCTCTCCCCCGCTCCCTGAGCTTTACAAACCTCGTCTTAAAAAAATGTGATGGGTTCCCGCCTCCACAGTCATTTTTTTAGGCTATTCCACTCCTTAAACTTATGCGAAGAAAACTTCCTAAATTCTTGATCTTTGTGTCTTCACTTCCCCAAATTTGGGCCCCCTTGTTTCTGTGTCCCCCCCCCCTGGGAAATCCTGTCTTTGCCCCCTTGTCTTTTTACGCAGTATTTTATAGTCGTTTATGTCCCCCTGACCCTCCTGTCCCCCAGTTGGCAGGCCGTTTCCCTTAATATGTGTGTGTGGTGTATGGTGTGTGTGTGTGTTTGTGTGTGTGGTGTGTGTGTGGTGTGTTGGGGTGTGTGTTGGGGTGTGTGTGTGTGTGTTGTGTGTGTGTACCCCTTACCTAATTGTGAACCCGCATCGTATTGATCAAAAGTTTTTTTAAAAAAATAAAAATTTGAACGCGATAAGTAGGAACATTTGAAAGTAACCACAGCCCGAAGAGAAACCTTTTTACGACTCCCCTTTCTGTCTCCTGGACCAATGTCAGGTCCAACTGAATGAGAAGAGAGAAGGGCAAAGAAACAGGCAAAAGGGCGGGGTGGAAAGATGGAGGTGGTAAAAGGTATTTTGCGTGTTCATAACAGTAGTTTTTGTAACAGTAGTGGGAGAACATGTGATAGTGGTAGTAGTAGTAGTAGCGATGGTGGTACCAGCGGAAGTAATGATAGTAAAAAAGTGTAATGTTAGTGAAAGCATTAGTAAAAGTAGTAGAGTAAAAATTACGAAACAATAGCTCAGAGGTCATCAAAAAGAAATAATGACCCCCGGACAAAAACCCCAGAAAAACCCCTCAGATATAAAAAGTAAAGAGAGTAAATTACTTCCAAAAAAAGGGGGAGATTTTCGATTCCATCTTCTCACTCCATCAGGGGTTCACAAGGGGAAGGAGAGGAAGTGTAGTAGGCCACTGGCCCAAGCTAAGATAAAAAAGGGAAACAAGAAAAAGGAAGTTAGAAATAGAGATGTCAGGAGGAATGGAGAGGGGGGGGGCAAAGATAGGTCACTAATGTTTAGAAGATTAACCCTTTAATAATATAATTTACAAAGGAAGGTATCTACCAGAACAATGGGGTAACATTCTTTTTGGGTAAGTTATACACACATGAAGAAACAAAATGGCGTCTGCAAGGCTAGAATAAGGGGAAGACAGTCTCAGCAGACAATATTATTTGAATGGATGTCAACTCTGTCATGAGAAATGTGGGGTTAGTAACGTAAATTTTTATATTGAGTCCTTAAATCTGTCTGAAAGACAGTTGAAAGTCGGAGAACACAAAAGAACAGGAAATGAGTTGACTCCGGAAAGATCAGTGGGTGGGGGGAGGAGACCCCCACTCACGAAAGGGATCCCCAGGTCATCCAGGGAGGATGACCTGGGATGACGCTTCTGATACTGCAAAACTTTTAACAGTTTTATTTTCCCCCTTATTAACACTTTTAATGAACTTGTATTAATCTGGGTTTTTTGGCGCTGGGTAGAGGGAAACAGGCTTATAAAAATACAGGGATACTTCCTAACCCAGCGAACCAAAAAAACCCCTAGTTTATTTTTGCCACAATTTTAGCCGAAAAGCTGACCATCACGAAGTTCCAACCAATTTCTTTAAAATTTTCCGGTCTTAAAAGAGACCAAAAAATTATTTTGGCTAAGTAAAGTTAAGAAAATTTAAAAAATGTAATGTCAGAAACTATATCCCTGATCGTTCTAGCAGTTGTTTACTGAGTCAGGACTAAAACCCCACAAGACAAAACTTTTTCCTGAGTACATCAACACAAAAACAGGAATTGGGACCGGAAGTCGATAATTCATTTAGCGTCGCAGGAAACCAGTCCAAATTGTTTCATATTTTTAAACCGCTTTGCGAAGCTTCGGCAAAGCTTCCTGCGCAAAAATTTAACCCTCTTCTGTCTAATATTAATGCCTCTCTTACTGTCTAATATTAATCCCGTCTTCTGTCTAATATTAATGCCTCTCTTCGTCAAATATTAATGCCAGTCCTACGTCTAATTTAAGCCCTCTTACTGTCTAATTTTAAACCTCTTACTGTCTAATTTTAATGCCTCTTAGTCTAATATTAAGCCCTCTTACGTCTTATTAATGCCTTTACTGTCAAAATTTTAAAATGCCTCCTTATGTCTAATTTAATCCCCAGTTTACTGTCTAATTTAATCCCCTTCTTACTGTCAAATTTTAAGCCAGTCTTCTGTCAATTTTAAATGCCTCTCTTATGTCTAATATTTTTTGCCGTTTACTGTCAAATTTAAGCCTCTCTTACTGTCTAATATTAATCCCGCTTACTGCTAAATTAATGCCATCTTACTGTCAAATATTAACCCAGTCAGTTAATTTAAATGCCGTCTTACTGTCAAATTTTAATCCCCTCTCTTATGTCTATATTAATCCCTCTTACTGTTAAATTTTAATAACAGTTTACTGTCTATTAATGCCTTTACTGTCTAATTTAATCCCTCTCTTACGTCTATTTTAATCCCGTTTTTTCTGTTAATTTTAATGCCTTCTTAGTTAATATTAATGCCCCCTTTTTACTAATTTAATCCCAGTCTTATGTCTAATATTAATGCCTCTCTTATGTCAAATATTAACCCAGTTTACTGCCCAAAATTTAATGCCGTCTTACTGTCTAGTAAAATGCCTCTCTTAAAATATTAATCCTCTCTTACGTCAAATTTTTTAAATGCCGTTTACTTCTAATATTAATGCCTCTCTTACTGTCAAATATTAATCCCTCTCTTACGTTAATTTAATGCCTTTTTTTACTGTCTATTAATGCCTCTCTGTCTAATTTAAGCCTCTTTTACGTCTAATTTAATACAGTCTTATGTCTATTAATCCCTCTCTTACTGTCAAATATTAATGCCTCTTTTTATGCAAAATATTAATGCCTCTTTTATGTCTAATATTAATCCCTCTCTTACGTCTAATATTAAAAACATCTTCTGTCTATTAATTCCTCTCTTACGCTAATTTAATCCCTCTCTTACTGTTAATATTAATGCCTCTACTGCAATTTAATGCCTCTCTTACGTCTAATATTAAGCCTCCTTCCCCCAAAAAATTTTTAAAAGCCAGTTTCCCGTCTAATTTAAATCCCTCTTTACTGTTTAATATTATGCCTCTCTTATAATATTAAGCCGTTTTACTGTTAATTTATCCCCTCATTACTAATATTAATGTCACTTACATCACAAATTTAATATTAATGCCTACTTACTAATTTTAAATTCCCTTCCACTTACTAATTTTAATGCTTTTACTAATTTTTAATCCCTAAATTACTTTTTTTAAGGGCCTCACTTACTAATTTTAAATGCTCCTTACTTTTTTAATGCCTCCCTTCTAATTTTAAATGCCCTCTTACTAATTTAATCCCCTTCTTACTAATATTAATGCTACTTACTTTTTTAAATGCCCCCTTTTTTAAAAAAATTTGCCTCACTTACTAATATTAAGTTCACTTACAAATTTTAAATGCCCCCTTTCTTTATTAATCCCTTTTCAAATTAAAAATGCCTCTCTTACTAATTTTAAATCCCTAAACTTAAATTTTTAAGCCTCCTTACTAATATTAATGCCTAAATTATAAATATTAACCCCCTTCTTATTTTTGGTTTTAAATATTTAATGCCTCATTATAATATTAAGGCCTAAAATTAAATTTTTTTAAATTAATCCCCTCTTTTTAAAAATTTAATGCCTCTCTTACTAAAAATTAAAATGCCCTTCTTTTAATTTTAAATTTTTTACCTCTTACTTTTTAAAAGGGCCTCTTCTAATTTAATGCCTCTTTTAAATAATTTAAATGCCTCACTTACTAATATTAATCCCTCACTTACAAATTTTTTAATGCCTCCCCTTTTTAAAAAACCTTTTATTTTTTGCCTCACTTACTAATATAATGCTCATAATTTTTAATTCCCTCACTTAAAATTTTAAATGCCCTCTTACTAATTTTTAATGCCCACTTATTTAATTTTTAAATTTGCCCCTTTCTAATATTAATGCCCTCTTACTTTTATTAATGCCTCCTTATAATTTTAAATTGCCTCCTTACTAATATTAATGCCTCTTTACTAATTTAAAATGCCTAATTTAAATTTAAATATTAATCCTCCTTACTAATATTAATCCCTCACTTAAAATTTTTAATCCCCTAAATTACAAATTATTAAGCCTCCACTTAAATATTAATGCCTCCTTCCCTAAAAATTTAATGCCCACTTACTAAAATTAATGCCTCATTTTACTTTTTTTAAATGCCTTCCCCCTTACTAATATTAATGCCCTTTTCTTTAACCTTGTCAAATTAATGCCTCTCTTATAATATTAAGCCTCATTATTAATTTTAATGCCCCCACTTACTAATATTTTGCCTCCTTATAATTTTAAAATCCCTATTTTACTAATTTTAAATCCCTAACTTACTAATTTTAAATTTGCCCCGTTTACTAATTTTAAAATGCCCCCTTTACTAATATTAATCCCTCCTTCTAATTTTAAATCCCCTTCCCCAAACTTTTTTTAATTTTTAAATTGCCCCCTTTTTACTATATTAATCCCCCTCCTTACTAATATTAAACCTAAATTTACTAATATTAATGCCAAATTTAACTAATATTAATCCCCTCATTTAAATTTAAAAATTAATGCCTACTTACTTTTTTAATGCCTCTTCTTTTAATGCCCCCTTTTTTTAATCCCTTTCTCTAATATTAAGGGCCTCCCCTTACTTTATTAATGCCTCCTTCAATTTTTTAATGCCTCATTTACTAATTTTTCCCTCCTTACTAATTTTAAATTTGCCTTTTTAATAATTTTTTAAATGCCTCATTTACTAATATTAATGCCCCCTTATAATTTAAATGCCCTTTATTTAATATTAAGGGCCTCTTTTAATTAATTTAAGGGCCTCCCTTACTAATATTAACCCTTTCACTTTTTTAAATTAAGCCTCACTTACAAATTTATTTTGGCCCCCCTTACAAATTTTAATCCCTCCTTATAAAAATTAATGCCTTTTTTCTAATTTTAAATCCCTCACTTACAAATATTAATGCCTCACTTATAATTTTAAATTTAATCCTAAATTAAAATTTAATGCCCTTTTATTTTATATTAATCCCTTTCTAAAAATTAATGCCTCATTTTACTAATTTTTAATCCCTCACTTACTAATTTTAAATGGCCTCCTTATTTAATATTAATGCCCACTTACTAATTTTAAATGCCCCCTTACAAATTTTTAAAATGCCTCACTTACTAATATTAATGCCATTTTTTACTAATATTAAGGCCCCCTTTCCCAAAATATTAATGCCCTTCTTACAAATTTAATTTAATCCCTCCTTACAAAAATTATTCCCTCACTTACTAATAAAAAATTTGCCCTTATTTAATTTTAAATTTCCCTTCCTTTTCTAATTTTTAATTGCCTCACTTACTAATTTTAATGCCTAAATTAAACAAATTTATTTATGCCCACTTAAAATTTTTAAATGCCCCTTAAAATTTTTAATGCCTCCTACAATATTAATGCCCTCTTACTAATATTAATGCTCCTTACTAATATTAAGGGTTATTACTAATTTTTAATCCCTTAAATTACTAATTTAAGGGATTTTACAAATATTAATCCCTCCTTACTAATTTAAGGGGCCTTTCCTTATTTAAATATTAATGCCCCCCTTACTAATTTTTAATCCCTTTCATTTAAAAATAAAAGCCGTCTTACAAATTTTTAAAATGCCTCCTTACTAATTTTAATGCCTCACTTAAAAATATTAATGCCTAACTTACTAATTTAATTCCGTTTTTAAATATTAAGCCCCTTATAATTTTAATGCCCCTTTACTATTTTAAATGCCTCCCCTTAAACAAATTTTAAAATGCCCCCCTTTTACTAATATTAATCCCTTTCACTTATAATTTTTAAAAGCCCCCTTACTAATTTTAATGCCTCACTTACTAAAAATTAATGATTTTCCCACTTACTAATATTAATCCCCTTTACAAAATATTAATGCCTTCTTACTAATATTAATGCCCCCTTTACTAATTTTAAATCCCTTTTTTTTAAACAAAATTTTAATGCCTCACTTACAAAATTTTAAAAGCCTACTTACTAATATTAATGCCCCTTACAAATATAATGCCTCCTTACAAATTTTTAATCCCTCCTTACTAATTATTTTTGCCTCCCCTTATAATATTAATGCCCCCCTTTATTTAATTTTTATTAAAAAAATTTTTTTTTTTCCTTTTTTTAAAATTATTAATGCCCCTTACTAATATTAATGCCTCACTTACTATTTAATGCCTCCTTACAAAATATTAATGCCTCACTTACTAATTTTAATGCCCCTTATTAATATTAATGCCTCACTTACTAATATTAACCCTCACTTACTAATTTTAAATTGCCCCTTTTAATAATATTAAGGCCTCACTTACAAATTTAATGCCCCCACTAAAATTAATGCCTCACTTATAATTTTAAATTCCCTCCTTACTAATTTTAAAATTCCCTTTCCTTTAAATTTTAAATGCCCCCTTTACTTTTTATTAATGTTTCACTTACTAAATTAATGCCTCCTTACAAATTTTTAAATTTCCCCTCCTTACTAATATTAATGCCTAAATTACTAATTTTAATGCCTCCTTACTAATATTAATGCCTTTTTTACAAATATTAATGCCTCCTTACTAATTTTAAATTTTGCCCCCTTTATTTAATTTTAATGCCTCCTTATAATTTTAAATCCCTCACTTACAATTTTAAAATCCCTTACTTACAAATATTAATCCCTTTCCTTATATTTTTAAAATCCCCTTTTTCTAATATTAAGCCTCACTTACAAAATTTTAATGCCCTCTTACTAATTTTTAATGCCCCCACTTACTAATATTAATGCCTCACTTAAAAATTTAATGCCCCCTTTTACTAATATTTTTGCCTCATTTCTAATTTTAAATTTGCCTAACTTACAAATATTAATGCTCACTTTTAATTTTTAAGGGCCTCCTTACTAATTTTTAATTGCCTCCATTTAAAATTTTTAAATGCCTCTCTTCAAATAAATGCCCTCTTTTCCTAATATTATGCCTCATTACAATTATTAATGCCCCTTTTAAATAATTTTAAATCCCTCCCCCTTATTTAATATTAATGCCTAAACTTACAAATTTAATGCTCTCTTACAATTTTTAATGCCTCACTTACTAATATTAATGCCTCACTTAAAATTTTAAATGCCTCCTTACAATATTAATCCCTCCTTACAAATTTTTAATGCCTAAATTACTATTATTAATGCCTCATTTAAATATTAAGGCCTCACTTACTAATTTTAATGCCCCCCTTTATAATTTTAATGCATCACTTAAAAACCTAATTTTAAAATTTGCCCTTTTTCCTAATATTAATGCACCCTTACTAATATTAATGCCTCACTTACTAATATTAAGGCCTCATTACAATATTAATGCCCCTTACTAAAAATTAATCCCTCCTTATAAAAATTAAAATGCCTACTTATTTAATATTAATGCCTCCTTACTAATTTTTAATCCCTCATTTACAAATTTTTAATGCCTCACTTTAATTTTAAAATCCCCTAATTATAATATTAATCCCTCACTTACTAATATTAACCCTCTCATTTATTTAATTTTAAATGCCTAAATTTTTAAAGCCCCCTTATTTTTAATGCCTCCTTCTAATATTTTGCCTCTCTTACAAATTTTTAAATTTCCCCCTTACAAAATATTAAGGGCCCCCTTTTTACTTTTTTAAAATCCCTTTTTCTAAAAATTAATCCCTTTCCTTACAATTTTAATGCCTCACTTACAAATATTAATCCCTCATTTACTAATTTTGGGGGCCCCCAACTTACTAATATTAATGCCCACTTACTAATTTTTTAAGGGCCTTAATTTAAAGTTTTTAAAGGGCCTCTTCCTTTTTAATATTAATGCCCCCTTTTAAATAATATTAATGCCCACTTACTAATATTAAGCCCCCTTTTAAAGGGTCTTTTAAAGGGCCTTTTTCCCTTGTCTAATATTAATGCCTCCTTACAAATTTATTAATGCCTCTTTAAAAAAATTTTTACTGTTTTTCCTCTTTTTAATATTAATCCCTTTTCTTACTAATTTTTAATGCCTCCCCTTTTCTAATTTTAAATGCCCCCTTTTATTTAATTTTAAAGGGCCTCATTCCCTAATATTAATGCCTCATTTTTTTAATATTAATGCCCCCTTTTTTCTAATTTTAATCCCTCCTTACTGTCTTTTAAAATGCCTCTTTTTTTAATCCCTCCTTACAAATTTTTTAAAATTGCCCCTTTTTACTAATATTAATGTTTTTTCCCTCTCTTCTAATATTAATGCCTCCTTACAAAATTTTAATGCCTCACTTACTAATATTAATGCCCCCCTTATAATATTAATGCCTTTTTCTAATATTAATGCCCCCTTTACTAATATTAATCCCTTTCATTTAATTTATTAATCCCTCACTTACTTTATTTAAGGGCCCTTCTTAAAATATTAATCCCTTTCCTTACTATTTTTTAATCCCTTCACTTACTAATATTAATGCCTCCCTTTTCTTTTTTAAATTTTTTTTTTTTTTTTTTTTTTTTTTTTTTAAATGCCCCCAATTTTTACTAAAAATTAATGCCCCCATTTTACTAATATTAATCCCCAACTTCCCTAATTTTTAAATTGCCTCACTTACAATATTAATGCCCCCACTTACTAAATTAATGTTTTTTTAAACCTAAACTTCCCTTAATATTAATGCCCATTTACTAATATTAATGCCTCTCTTACTATTTTAAATTTGCCTCCTTATTTTAAAAATTAAATTGCCTCTTTCTAAATTAATGCCCCCACTTTATTTTTTTTTAAATTTGCCTACTTAAATTTTTAATGCCTCCCTTATTTAATATTAATCCCTTTAACTTAAAAAATTTTAAGGGCCTTCACTTACAAATATTAATGCCCCCTTTAAAATTTTTAATCCCTCCTTACAAATTTTAAGGGCCTTCTTACTAATATTAATGCCTATTTTACTAATTTTAAAAGCCTCCCCTTACAAATTTTTAATGCCTCATTTTACAAATATTTTAATGCCCCCCTTACTAATAAAAACCCCCCTTTAAACTAATTTTAATCCCTCACTTACTAATTTTTAAGGGGCCTCTCACTTTATTAATGCCCCGTATTTAACCTAAATATTTTTTGCCTCCTTAAATATTAATGCCTCCTTACAATTTTTAAATTTGCCTCACTTATTTAATATTAATCCCTCTTACTAATTTTAAATCCCCTTCAATTTTTCCTATTATTAAAGGGCCCGTTTTTACTAATATTTATCCCTCCTTACAAATTTTTAAAGGGCCTCTCTTACAATATTAATGCCTCATTTTACTAATATTAATCCCTTTCCTTACTAATTTAATCCCCTCATTTTATAATATTAAGGGCCTCCCCTTTACTAATATTAATTGCCCCTTACAAATTTTTAAATGCCTCACTTACTAATTTTAAGGCCTCCCCTTATTTAATATTAAGGGCCCCCATTAAATTTAATATTAATGCCTCTTTATTTAATTTTAAATTTGCCTCCTTACTTTTTTTTAATCCCTTTAAAACTTATTTAAAATTAATGCCTCACTTATTTAAAATTAAGGGCCTTCTTATAATATTTAATGCCTCACTTATTTTTATTTAATGCCTACTTACTAATTTTAAGCCTCACTTACTAATATTTTAATCCCCTTTTCTTATTTTAATTTTTAATGCCTTCCTTACTTTTTATTAATGCCTCTCTTACAAATTTTAAATTGCCTCACTTACAAATATTAATGCCTCACTTACTAATATTAAGGGCCTACTTACTATATTAAGGGCCCCCCTTAAAAATTTATTAAGCCTCATTTTACAAATATTAATGCCTTCAATTTAACTAATAATTTTTAAATGCCCCTTTTTACAAATTTTTAAATGCCCCCTTTATAATATTAACCCCCTTCTTACTAATATTAATCCCTTTCCTTTTAAATAATTTTAATTCCCTTTAATTTAAATAATTTTTAAATCCCCTTCTTTTAATATTTTTTAATGCCTCATTATAATATTAATCCCGACTTACAAATTTTAAATCCCCTCTTACTAATTTAATCCCTAAATTTTCTTTTTTTAATTGCCTCCTTACTATTTTAAATTTCCCCACTTATAATATTAATGCCTCACTTACAAATTTTTAAATGCCTCCTTACTAATTTTAAATTGCCTCATTTACTAATTTTTAATGCCTCATTTTACAAAATTTTAAATGCCTCACTTACAAATATTAATGCCCCACTTACAAATATTAATCCCTTTCATTTTACTAATTTTTTGGCCTACTTACTTTTTTTAATGCCCAATTCCTAATATTAATGCCTCACTTTAATAATATTAATGCCTCCTTATAATTTTAATGCCTCATTTACAAAATATTAATGCCTACTTCTAAATTATCCCTCACTTTTAATGTTAATGCCTCTTTTAAAATTTTAATCCCCTCACTTACAAATGTTAATGCCTCATTACAAATATTAATGCTACTTACTAATTTAATGCCTCACTTACAAAATTTTAAATGCCTCATTTACTAATTTTAAATGCCCATTACTAATATTAATGCCTCTTTTCTAAATTAATCCTCACTTACTAATTTAATGCCCACTTCAATATTAATGCCTCTCTTACAATATTAATCCCTAAATTACAAATTAATGCCT
The DNA here is from genome assembly GCF_026875155.1 of Cherax quadricarinatus. Lineage (NCBI taxonomy): Eukaryota > Metazoa > Arthropoda > Malacostraca > Decapoda > Parastacidae > Cherax > Cherax quadricarinatus. The sequence continues at coordinate 30,085,505 of NC_069472.1, forward strand.
CACTTCAAATTTAATGCCTCCTTATAATAAAGCCCACTTACAAATATTAATGCCTCTCCTTCAAATAATGGGGACGACCCCAAAAGCAGGGGAAAAGGGGAAAAAAATAAACTTGACAAAATGAAATAAACTTAAAATAGTTAGAGGACATTTCATCGGGAACAAAGTAAAGGGCCCAAGACCTACACAGCACGAGTACTGCGCCAAGCCATACTCTGCCCAATGCCCCCAACAGTCCAGAGACTTCAGCAGCCTTTTCCCGGCCCTGCATCCCAGCGCATGTCTTGAAGTCTCGTCAAGCTCTGCACCCAGGCCAGAGCTCTGCACGAATCTGCTGCTCAGCTGTTCCTTGGGTTTTATAGGGGGTCCAGCACCCCCCACAAGGGGGTGTGCATCCGTTCTTGACTGCGCCGAGATCTGACCCAGTCAGAAAAAAGGAGCTGAACTTAGCGAAAAGGCGCGTATCTGACAGCATTTGCCAAGGAAAGGTGACCATAAATTAGGTTCCTAGGACTTCACCCCAGCTGAAACATCACGCAGCACTAAACCAGCACCGCACTACCAAACCGCAGAACCGAACCGCATCACCACGGCACCAGAACCGCATCAGCATCACGCACCAAAGAACCAGCAGCACCAAAACCGCATCAGCCCCAGCAGCCCCCGAAACAGCAGCCCAAAACAAAAAGCAGCCCCAAAAGCGGGCACCACTCCAGCAACCCCAGCAGCTCCAGCAACATCAGCGCACCACAACATCACCACAACCCCACAGCAACACCAGCAGAAACACCAGCAGAAAACCCCAGCAGCAACCCCACACAACCCCCCGCACAACACCGCAGCAACCCCAGCAAAACACCAGCAAAAACACCAGCAACCCCAAAAGGTAAACTAGCGAAAAATAATTTTTCATTATTTTTTATTTGGGTTTGGGTAAAAAGAAAGATTTGTTTTGTCTCTTGTTGAAACACTCGGGTATTGGTTGTTGTCTCTTGTTGTAACACGGGGTATTGGTTGTTGCTTTGTTGTAACCTCTGTTTTGTGTTGTTGTTTTGTTGTAAACCTCGGTTTTGTGTTGTTGTCTCTTGTTGTAACATTTGGGTTTATTGTGTTTTGTCTCTTGTTTAACACTCTGGTATTGTGTTGTTGTTCTTGTTGTAAACTCTGGTTTTTGGTTTTTTGTTCTTGTTGTAACACCCAGGTTTTGGTGTTGCTTCTCTTGTTGAACCCCAGGTATTGTTTGTTTGTTCTTGTTGTAACACCGGGTATTTTTTTGCTGTCTCTTGTTGTAACACTCGGGTATTGTGTTGCTGCTCTTTTTGTAACACTCAGGTATTTGTTGCTGTCTTTTTTTAAACACTCAGGTATTGTGTTCGTTCTTGTTGTAACACCGGGGTATTGTTTTTGCTGTCTCTTTTTGTACACTCAGGTTTTGTGTTGCTGTCTCTTGTTGTAACACTCGGTTTTGTGTTGCTGTCTTTGTTTAACACTCGGTTTTGTTTGCTGTATCTTGTTGTAACATCGGGTATTGTTTTGCTGTCTCTTGTTGTAACACTAGGATTGTGTTGCCGTTCTTGTTGTAACCTCTGGTATTGTGTTGCTGCTCTTTTTGTAACACTTGGAAATGTGTTGCGTTTTGTTGTAACACTCAGGTATTGTTTGCTTCCTTGTTGTAACACTCTGTATTGTGTTGCTGTTCTTGTTGTAACCTCTGTATTGTGTTGTTTGTCTCTTGTTGTAACATCGGGTATTGTGTTGCTGTCTCTTGTTGTAACACCCAGGTATTGTGTTGCTGTCTTTGTTGAAACACTAGGTTTTGTGTTGCTGCTTTTGTTGTAAAACTCGGGGATTGTGTTGGTTCTTGTTGTAACACCAGGTATTGGTTGCGTCTCTTGTTGTAACACTCAGGTATTGTTTTGCTGTCTCTTGTTGTAAAACTCTGGTATTGTGTTGCTGTCTCTTGTTGAACCCCTAGGTGTTGGTCTAACCCCCAGGGAAGGGGGGAGTGTAAACCCCTGGCGAGTGATACTGAAGCCTCAGGACGTGTGAGCGTGTTGTGCCATTTTGTGGTCATGGTATTTTACTCACCATGTTACTCACCAGTATCTATCCCCTGTTACTCACCTCAAGGGGGGCCATCCTTTGGGGAAAGGCGGAAAGGAAGCCTGATAGACAAATTAAATATAGAACTTAAATGACTTTGGAACCGGAGAGGAGGGAAAGGGAACCTAAGGCATTAAGAACATTAAAAAAAATTTAAAATATTTTTGTCATTTGACAAAAAAAGCAAAAATCCATTATAGTTTTGGGGTTTTGTAATATCAGTGACAGGAAATTTTTAAATTTAAGACTGTACTTGGTTTAGAATATTCCCAATAAAACCAGAACACTCACTATTTTAGAAGTAAATAAACATTTAATAATAAGTTGTGAAAAAACATGAAATTTAAAGTTTAAAAACCCGCATGAACTGTATCACTGTAGGCAAAAAGGCATTTAACCCCTCATGGAAGTGTGTTCATTTAATATCACATACCTGAAAAGTCCCCCAAGAAGATCATTGCTAGAACCCCTTCCTTAAATTCTTTTTTAAAGAAAAACTGCTAAAGAAAAAAATTTTTTGCTTTACTTTTAGTGTAATTTATCCAAGTTATAAAAGAAGGAAGAAGAAACACTGTAGCAGGTCTAAAATGGCCCCTGCAGGCAAGTCCAAGTCTTCTTCAGCTTAAGCCAAAGATCCAGCCTATCGGTCAGGCCATCCATTAAGGAAGGAACAACATCCCAAACTATTGCACAAAGTAGTCGGGCCAACTCACACCCATCGCCCCATCATGTATTTATCCTTTTTTAAAACTCACTCGCGAGTCATCCACTGAAGCGCTGTAAAATCTCCAAGACGATATAAACAAAATTTCAATGGGCCGCTAAAAAAAATTTGTGAACAAATTTTAGCCACTTATGGAAAAAAGAAAAAAAGCTACAACGAAGTGGGGAAAAAAATTCTCCCCAAAAAAGACCCAAAAAAAGGAATTTACAATGTAAGAATCTTATTTTCAGATCAAAATTGTCATTACCCCTCTTCCCCGGGGAAAAAAAGAATGGATAATGAGAACCTTCAAAAAAAAATTATTTCCCAACCGTGGTTTTCTTAAAGTAACTTGTTCGTTTAGTCTGTAATGCGCTGCTCACTAATGCCCCTTTTAAGGCAGGTGAATTTCCGTCAGGGAATAACAAAGAACTTTCAATGCTATACAAGTCAGTCAAACCCTCAGTTACTGGACCCGTTTAAGACTCTTTACCTGTATTCTTAGAACGCAGGGAGAAAAAAAACTCATAATTTACATTGGAAAATCCTAGAGGGACTGGTCTTAAAACTGAAAAAAAAAATATATTTCTACGAGAGCCCAAAAACTTGACAAAATGCAAATTCCGCTAATGAAAAATAGGGGCGCCAGGGGACACTAGTAAACAAATTGTCAGGACCCAAAACTGCTCATCAGTCCCCCGGGTAAAATACTCCTGGATATTATCAACAGGGAACTGGGAAAAATTGCTAAAGTAATATTGACCAGCAGGGGAACAGTCAGCGTAACACAGTGATCCACCCGAGGCCTGGCCGAGGGGGCGGTAACCCCCGGAGCACCCTCCGTGTGTGGTACTTTCCCCATTTGTATTACCTATTTATGGTTGCCTCTTACTGCACTATAGGTTCACATCTTTTCCCGGTCCTGGCTTCATCATTTCTCTTTTAAAGCTGTGTTTTGGATCCTGCTCCCCTACAACTCTCCAAAGTGCCACTTTCCTACAACTGACGAAGAAGTACTTTTTAACATCCTTGGATCATCAAATTTCACTTATAGTTGTGACCCTTTGTTGCTGTGCCCATCTCTGGAAAAACCTGTCTTCCACCCTTTTCAATTCCTCTCGTATTTTTCATTACTATCCCTCCCCTCTCTCTTTTCCCCTGCGTCGTAGGTCGTTTCCCCCTTTAAACCTCTCTCTAGGACATTCCCTCTTGGGGGAATCTTGTTTCAAGCCTTTGCCTTTCTCTAATTTTTTGATGACTTTACCAGGGTTTGGGGCCAAATGGTGCTACGTTCTCCAGTATGGGCCTGGTACACAGTTATAGAGTCTTTAAGGATCCTTACGAGGTATCGGAACGCTTTCCCTTTGGGTTTTCCCCGGGGCCCCCTTTTCTGCCAGTATCTGGGTTTATGCGCCCAGATGTGCTAAATATATACTCACCCCAAGATCCTTTTCCCCGAGGAGGTTTCGTTTTTGGGGCCAAAATAGACAAATTTTTTGCTGCGGGCTTCTTTGCCCTTCCCCCCACTCATGATTTTCTATTTGGTGGGGTTAAATTCCCGAAACCCTTCCTTTTCCAGATTTTCGCCGTCCCGGTGTGTGTGTGTGTGTGTGGTGTGTGGGTGGTGTGTTGTGTGTTGTGTTGTGTGTGGTGTGTGTGTGGTGGTTGGTGTGCTCCCTATTTTGGGCTGCAGGGGCGGTCCAAGCTCCGGCCCGGCCTCTTCATGTCGCACTAGGTCACCTCTCTGAGCCGTGAGCTTTACATACCTCTGCTTAAAAATTGTATGGTCCTGCCCCCACTACATCGTTTAAAACTATTCCCCCTTCCCGTACTCTGTCTAAAAAAACTTCCTAAAACATCCCCGTATTCATCTGTTTTCCCCTTTAATTCCCAAATGTGTCCCCTTGTTTCTGTGTTCATCTCTGGGAAAATCCTGGCTTTTCCACCTTGTCAAAATTTCCCCTCGTATTTTGTATGCGTTTCATGTCCCCCCCCACTCTCCTGTCCTCCAGTTTTGAGTACCTAGGGGAGTCTGAGTTTACCCAGGTGAGTTCTGAGTCACCTGGTGAGTTTGAGTCACCCAGGTGGTTCTGAGTCAATAGGGGAGTTTTTGGTCGCCTAGGGGAGTTTTTGAGTCACAAAGAGTCCTGGTCCCCCACGAATCCTGAGTCCCCCTGGAGTCATGAGTCCCCTAGGTGGTTTAGTCCCCCCGGGTGAGGTCCCCCTAGGTAAATTTTTAGTCCCCACCGAGTTCTGATCTCCAACGAGTCCTGATCCCCCCTAGGCCTGAGTCCCCTCGTGAGTTCTGAGTCCCCCAGGTGAGTCTTGCCCCCTGGTGAGTTCTGAGCCCCCCCAGGGTGAGGTCCGAGCCCCCCAGGGGGGAGCCCGAGTCCCCTAGGTAAAATTTTGGCCCCCCCTACACGAGCCCGATTCCCCACCGGCCCTGAGCCCCCCTACGTGAGTTTGAGTCCCCCGGGAGCCTGACCCCCTAGGTGAGTCCTGAGCCCCCCTGTGAGCCCTGAGTCCCTATGTGATTCTGAGTCCCTATGTGAGTCCTGAGTCCCCCATGTGAGTCCGATTTAAATTTAAAGTATTTACAAAAGTATTTTTTTTAAGAGGATGCAAGCTTTTTTTTTTTTCCAAAATTTTTTCGTTTTTATTTCGTTGATAAGTCAAGAACCCCTAAAGCAATCCCCTTTCAAAATTTCAACAGCTGTGTACGGGAAATGAGCCCAATTTTTGGAAATAATTCGATGTTTTTGAACCTCTACCCAATATTGTTAAACCCTTTCCAAGAAATTCCCCATATAAAAAAACAAATACTCAGTCACAACATAATTGAGGTTCAACATGTTGCGCGGAGCCCCAGACCGACATAAAGATATAAAAAAAATTTGGGTTTTAGAATTACCGAAAATATGAAAAAGTAAAGGACACAAGTGCAACAATTAAATTTTTTTGTGGCAACGTTTCGCCCCCCAGGGTTTATCAAGCCTTTTAACAAAAATACATGGACACAGAGGGTTATAAAGGTCAGATGAGGTGAATATAGTGGGGACCATTTCGATGTTCACTAGTAGTAAGTTTTGTAGTAGTAGTATAGAGTAGTGACAAAAGAAAATACAATATGGTAAAGCAATTAAATTTTCGTCAGAGTAAAAGGATATAAAAGCTTTACTTGGGTAACTAAAAATATTGGCAAATATAAATGGAATAGGCGCTTTTGTTATTAAAAGGAGGGGGGACTGTGTGATGGCGGGGTTACTTTTTTCGGGAGGATTCTTGCTTGACTCGGAGTTGGGTGGAAGCGGCCCTTTGTTTTTTTTTAAATTGTATTCGAAAAAGCGATCATGCTGATTCGAGGCACTTGCGTCGCGGAAAATTATTTCTTTGATCACAAATTTGGGCGTCTCTGAATTTCATGAGATGCTGGGGGAAATTTTCGGTGTTGTACACAGGGTTTTTCGGGTTATCGTTCCTACATGCTAAATGGTTCATTGAGGGGGGTGTCGGGGGTTTTTGGCTGTTTCCTACGTAATCTTGGCAGCCTCCACAGGGTTTATGTGTAAACTCCTGCATTGATGGTTCGTGGTGCTTGGATTGTGTCCTGGTTATACCTTTATTGAAGTACTAGAAGGAGGGCGACCTGGTGTTAGCTTTGAAATGCTTTTGGACGTTCAGGGCAACCGACTGTTGGGAAAGAATTAAACTTTGCGGGGAGGGGTTTTATGCGTGGAGATTTATATCTGAAAGCTTTTTCTTGCAGTCTTTGATGAAAAAAGGAGGAAAAATGTAACTCTGTAAATGTTTGGTAATGTATGTACACCCCTCGTCAAAAACTCAGGACTCAATTTCGGTTGCTCTTAAAAAAAAACCCGTGTGATGCCTCTTTTGGTTTTGGGTATCTTGCTGGAATTGAAGTGTGTGAGATCATTTTTTTGGGTGGGTTTCCGATAAACTTGAAATCTTAGGTTGTTGTCTACTTTGTGAATGAGGCGTCGGGGAAAAGGTAGCTTGTCATTGGACTCTTTTTCTAATGAAACGGGATCCCCGGTTCAATGCGTTGACCTTCCTGAAGATCCCGTACTCAATGAACACATTTACGCATGTAAAAACGTAACCTGAACAACGCCTGTGTAAAACAAAAAATTCCTCATCATCTCATAAAAATTCAGAGACGCCCAATTGTGATCAAAGAAATAATTTCGCAACGCAAGTGCCTCGAATACACTGATCGCTTTTTCGAATAAAATTAAACAAAACAAGGGCGCTTCACCATCTCCGAAGTCTACAAGAACCCTCCTGAAAACAGAAAAACCTCCCCATACACGTCCTCCTGTTTACACACAAAGCTGCCTCATTCCTTTATTTTTTGTCCAACCTATTTTTATGTTACCAAGAAATATTTTTTATTCCTTTTACTCATGTAGAATTAATTGCTTTACCAATTGATTACTTTTGTCACTACATACTACTAACTACTATACTACACTATGAACTCAAAAATGGACCTCACTAGATTCACCTCATCTGAGCCTTTAATCCCCGTGTCCCCGTATTTTTTGTAATGGGTTTATGAAGCTCCTGGAGAGCGAACGTTTCCACAAAAAATGTCCATTAGTTGCCCTTGTGACCCTTTTCTTTACATAATCCAAAATGTCACGAGGGGGCATTCACCAATTTAACTTCAATAACAAAAAAAAGTGGACCAAATAAAACCAAATCCAACCGATAAAGTGGGAAAAATATACTAAGCAACACGACCCCAACTTATGCCTGAACAGATTAATTTTTGGCATCATGTATGCACAAGGCTTTTCCCTCTAAAAAAAGGAGGAGTAGATGTAAAAAGAAAGAGACAGGCGCCCCTTTTCAGGGGACGGAAAAAAAAATAACAGAGCGGCTAAAAGAGGTCAAAATATCTGAAATGCTAGGGGGAAAACTGGTCGAGAAATAGCAAGCATCGAACTTAAGCAAAAGAAACCTTTAGAGTCGGGAAATTTCGGAAGAACTAAAAGCCAAATGAAAACGAAAGAAAACCCCAAAATATTCTTCTCCTATGCCAAATCAAAAACGAAAAAGTCCCGATTGGGCCCCTACTTAAACAAGATGGGTCCCACACAGATGAAGCAAAGGAAAGAGTGAGCTATCAAGTCCAATTTTTCTCAGTTTTTGCAAGCCGTAACCAGAAGAGTCGAAGATCAAAAAGAATTTTTTATGAAGGCCACAAAATTTTTGAACAAAGCTATCCCATGTTATCCTGCGCCAAAAAACTTGAAAAGGCGATAAAGACAGCCCATGCCCTGCCCCAGGGCCAGCCATGGAACTCTGTGTTCATCAAGAACTGCAAGAAACCCCCATCCGAGCCTTTTCCTCCCATGGAGAGGGGCATGACAAGGGGGGGTCCCACAGTTTCTAAAAACAACAGACATAGCCCCCCTCCAAAAAGGGGGCGTAAAGCAAAAGCAAAGAAACAGACCAATAGCACTAACATCCCCTATCAAAAAAACTTTGAAAGGGTCCCCAAGAAGCAAGATCACCACCCATCTGAAACCCCTCAGTTACACAACCCCGGGCAAATGGGTTTAGAACAGGTCGCTCCGTCTTTTTTTTAAAATTTGGGTCACTACGACAAGGGCCTAAAAGCACTAGAAAACAAAAAGAATGCAGATGAAAAAATTTTAAAGACTTTGCAAAAACCTTTGACAAGTGTTACCATGGCGTTAAAAGCTCACAAAACGGTGCTAAAGGAATAACAGGAAAGTCGGGCGATGGATCATTTTCCTCACAACAGAACACAGAGATCGTCAACAAGTAAAGTCCCAGGCAGCTACGGGAAAAGTCTGTTCCACAAGGGGACAGACCGTCCCATCTTTTTCCTCATCCCATATCCGACCCCAGACAAGGGTGTCAGCCAAGACCCTGTCTTCCCTTTTCAGATGACACCCCAAAACTGCATGACGTGTCTTCCATTGCAGACACTGCAAAGCTCCGGCGGAATCAACCAAATCTTTCAGTGGCTGAAAAACAATTGAAGTTAAGATGAGAAATTTCAAATTTCTCAGATAGGTAAACATGAGGAAAAAAAATTTTTCAGAGTACAAAAAAAATTCTGGGCCCCAAAATAGAGCGAAACACCCAAAGTCAAAGACCTGGGGGTGATCTGTCGGGGATCTACCTTCAAGGACCATAAATTGTATCAAACGCATCTGCTAGAAAATTTTAGGGTGGATAATGAAACTTTAGAACAGGGGGGCCCAAACCCCTGATGCACTCTTCAGGGCACTTTTTCTATCTAGGCTGGAATATTTCTGACACTAACAGCACCTTTTAAGGCAGGTAAATTGCCGACGTAGAAAATGTACAGAGAACTTTCACGGCGCGCATAACGGGGGAAAAAAACACCCAATTTTGGGGGGCGCTTGAGGTTCCTAACCCGTATTCCCTGGGAAAGCAGGGGGGAGAGATACATGTTATATCACCCGGAAAATCCCAGAGGGGCTGTACCGAACTTTCCACGAAAACACTATCGAAAAACAAAAGATTGGCGACATGCACCCCCCCCCAATGAAAAGCAGGGGTGTCACAGCACTTAAGAGACCATACAATAAGTGTCAGGGGCCCGAATGTTCAAACTGCCTCCCCCCCACATAAGGGGGGTACCAACAGACCCCCCGGCAGTCTTCAAGTGCATGGACAAGACCTAAAGGCAGTTCCCGATCAGCCCCGGGTGTGGGGTCGTACGTTGGTTTGCGTGCAAAACCCCGCAGAACAGCCTGGTTGATCAGGCTCGACCCCAGGGGGCTGGCACAACCGGGCCCGGGGGGGGGTTAACCCCCCCGGAAATCTCTCAGGGAAACTCCAGGGATGGGGGATAAATTTGAAATTTGGGAGTGCACTCAGCTAAAAACCTGAGGTAGGGGATCGAAAACCCCCGGGACGGCTGGGAAACATTGGGCGGGTTTCCAAAGACCCTGCGTCCCTGTTCATCCTCAGTAAAAAAAGGTTCCTGGGTGTTAGTGGACTGGTTTGGGGCGCCCTGGGACAAAAATGACCCAATTTGCGGGAAATGTTCAGCATAACAAGCGGTTTACATATAGTAGTTTTGCTGTACAAGGGCGTTTAAAACCCTTTTACACGACTTGTTACCTGTACCGTACTGTTACCTTTTTACCGTCTTTTCCTTTTACACGTTTTATACCTTTTACATGTCTTGTATGCCTTGTAATGTCTTGTATCCTTTAATGTACTTTTATACCTTGTACAGTACTTTTACCTTGTACATGTACTTTTATACCTTGTCATGTACTTGTATACCTTTTACATTTTTGTATACCTTGTACATGACTTGATCCTTTGCATGTACTGTAGAAATAAAAAAATATTAATTATTATTATTATTATTATTTCTCCAACCCATTCAACACCAATCATTAATATTTATCCCTAAAGTAGAAATTAAAGTAAAACTCTGAAATGTATACAATAAGGACATAACCCCCCGGTATGTATCCCGTGAGGCGAGACGAGACAGAGGTTGGGAAAACGAGATTGGTGTTTGTTTGTTGTGGTTGCTGACTGTATTTCATAAGTTAGTAGGTAAGAGGATGGGGAAGGGAAAAGGGAAAAACCAAGTGGTATTTTTGAGCGAGGGGGGAAAAGGAATTTAAAAATATCCCGGAGACAAACTGGGTAGAGGTGAGAGCGAAATATTATACCTGTTCTTAAAACTTTGTATGAATCTGCTCCACGTCCTCCTCGGGTTTTTCCCCTTTATAATCATCTTGTGGTGAAAAACTCTCTGATTTATAACCAATGTCTTCAAATTAACTGTGCCCCCTCGTACCTTTTTTTTCCCCTCTCAATACCATTGTTTCTACCCCAAACAAATCCTCTAAGTATTTTGTATGCGTTGACAGGGCCCCGATCCCCTCGGGGGCCTGGGGACGGACCGGGCCCGGGGGGGTTCCCCCGATAAAACCCCCAGGGATACTTTAGGTCCTCATTCTCTTATTTTAGCCCTACTTTTTGCTTATGCCCCTTTGCCCTGCACTTTATACAGTTTCTTTTCACACCTTTTTAGTGAGACTTTCCCTGCGGGGGCTTCATATACGAAAAAAAAATTGCCTACATGGAGGTGTTCGGGGGGCAGCCCCCCGCGGTCTGGGGCCCTAACCCGGGCCGTGCTGTTCGTACAAAGGGTCCGGATTGTTTTAGAGGAGAGAGTGAGGACAGGGAAAAGAGGAGAGAGGAGAGGGGGGAGGAGAGGGGGGGGGGGGGGAAAGAAGTTTGTGAAAGTTGGGTTTTCTGGCTGGACTATCTGTGGTGTTTCGGTTGAGAAAAGAGGGCGCCATCTTTAGGTTAATGATTTGTGTGTTTTTTTTCAACATACCAAACAAACTTGCCTTATCCGCCCCCCTTTTATTTGTATGCTCTTTAGATGAAAATATGTGTACTTTGGGTTTAAGAGGGGGGGGGGGGGGGAGAAGGGGGAGAGAGGGGAGAGAGAGAGAGGAAGAGAGGGGAGAGAGAAGGAAGAAAGAAAAGGGGAGGGAAAAAAAGAGAGAGAAGGGGGAGGAGAGAGAAGAGAGAGGGGGAAGGGGAGAGAAGAGAGAGAGGGGGAGAGAGGAAAAAGAGAGAGAAAAAAGGGAAAAAAAAAGTGAAATTGAGGAGCCAAAGGGGGGAAAAGAGGAGAAAGGGAGAGACATTGTTTTTAACACTCACCCCCACATGAAACTTTGTTTAAAAAATTTTTTTTGGGAAGACTCCAAAAATTTTTGGAAATTGCGGTCCCACATGGTGGAAACAAGGGGGAAAGGAGATTTGCTTGTGGGTTCCTTAAAAGGGCAACCCCCCAATTGTGTTGCCCCCCTTTAAATCTTGAAAATTTCAACTCACATAAACACTAGTATTCTCTGTACTAGCATGGCAATGTACAGACCTCAGGGGCAACAGGCAGACCCAATCAGTTCCCTAATGAAAAATAGGACTCCCTTCTGCTACAACACCAAAGTCAACATATCATAATTGTTGGTGACCTCAACCAACACCTTATCAGATGGAGCTCTGAAGACCTTGCAGTATTTGACATGAAAACTTTGTTGATTCCCCCTCCTCACATCGCTGGCATCCTCCCTTGACCCAGTAAGTTGAGTGACTGGCAAAGTATAAGTCACTTGTCAACCCCCATCGCTACGTTGGATCATCTACCACAAGGCAGTTTTTACGATACTTAAATCCCAACAGAACGAAGTGAGGTCCACACACACCACCTGACAAATGGGATAGAGTAAATGGCCAGCCCCTTATGCTCTGAGCTCGCCACCACCGATTGAATGTTCTTCTCCAAGGGATGTTGACAACCAATGAAAGCTCACTGGACACATCTTAATCTACAACAAGAACATATTCCTCACCGCAAATAATGTGACGAAGCCTACAGATCAAACCTTGGTTGGCTTTCGTTTAGAAGGCTTGCAACTGCTAAGTACAATCATGCGAATATTAGAGACATCCGTACCACCTATAACAGAAACTTGCACAGGCAACTGTAGCTATGTGACCTTCAAAAAGTGGGCCATTGTATATGGAGGTGGACACTAAAATGAGAGCTACATCATAGGGTATGCTCCAAAACCTAGTGATTCCCTAGTCAAGACCGACAAGGATTCTGCCTGATGAACTCATTCTCCTCTAAATCGACAGGTGGGACCACCTCTACTATAGTAAGAGAAGGCGGACCTCTTTGCCGAACACTATGCTTCCAAATGCAAGTACCTGATCCAAGCAAGGGACCCGCCTTGCTAGCAGCCAAGAACTTGTCAAAACTGTCAGTGTGACAATAACAAGAGGAGGTTGCATTTTCCTTCTTAAAATCGCTTGACAAAGAAAAGGCTGTGGCCCAACAAGTTAAGCCGCAGATTTGCTGAGAAGATGTGCAGACCAGCTAGCAAGTCCCACCCAGCCCCCCTCCAGGCACACCTCAAACTCGTACTTTTGGCACTGCCTATACAGTATAAATGGCCCTCTCAGTGGAAAGAGCAAATGTAGTCCCATTTTCACAAAAAGAAGAGCAGAGCCAGGAAATCACAACTACAGACCATGGTCACTCCTGTCAATTCACTGTAAGAGCCCTGAACAATAATCTCAAGACAAATACATCTTTTGACTATCACTCACGACTTTGTACCGTCAATATGCTTCAGGAAAGGTTACTTTGCTGCTGATCTGTTGTTAAAAAAACCTCACCACTAAGTGCAACCAGTCACGGATAATCCAACGAGTCCACTGTTTGGTAGCAATGGACTTGCTGGCCTCTACCTTCTCTCCTCAGATGATACCTTCATGGGTAAAGCTCAAAGGGTAGTTTCTCAATGGAAATGGAATCAGCAAGACATCCTATTGTGCAAGTGTTCCACAAGAACGTGCCTGGAACCAGTGTTATGGAATGTCTACTTCAACGACATTCATCTCATCCCAGAATCCCATGCATATGCAGACGACTGTACACTGAACATTCACCTTATCCAAGAAATGCCAGCTGCTCTAAGCTACATGAATCACAAGCTAAGAGCCAATATCAGCTTGGGGTGAAATAGATGCAAGTAACATTTATGCACCTGAGAAAATGCAAATGATGGTTTCTAGGCACCTGGATGGTAAGCAGGTGTCAGTAGTAAGGAAAGGTAGGTGTTGGCCACCTGGGGAAGAAGTTGATATCCTTAGTGAAATTTGACTACAAAGCTAATCATGAAGAACCATGTTGTCAAATCTTGCAACAAGGCAACCAGAAGCTTACAGCACTTCGCCCGTATCTCCCATCTGCTTGACAGTAGGGTTCCTGATCTGTACGAGGCACATTTACCTCACCCCTTTAGTTATGCTCCACTTTTCATGTTTGTCCTGCCCCCCCCTCTCATCTGCAACTGCTTGACATGAGTAAGAACAGAGCAAGACGTCTCATCTCTCGCCTGGACCCATCCAGGATAGATCTGTCATTTCAGCAGAGCCTTCAACACAGGAGGGAGGAGGGTGCCTTACTGTTATGTACAAGGCCAATATTGACAAAGTGCACACGTTTGATCCACTTCGAGGACAGCGTGGAAACAAGCTTTTAGCCACAAGACTGCAGAAAGCAGGAACTTCACTCTGGTTGTACCCTTTTCCAGAACATCACTCCATCTGAGATCATACATACCCAGGATGACTCGAGTATGGAACACATTCGTACAGCATAATGTCAACGAGATAAAGTCAGTTGATCAAATGAAAATGCTGGCCCACAGATGGCTCCAACTTCATCCTGTTTCCTACTTGTATGTCTCATAACAATAAAAATGCTTTCAAATGAGCTGATGTAGGTAACAGCTCTTAGCTTGTCAATAAAGTTAGGAATCATTAACCTGTAAATAGCTCTCTCTCTCTCTCTCTCACTTGGACAGAAGAGAGAGATTTTCAATACAGTTTCTCTATGCATAGATTCGATACAAAAACTTACTACAACAGTAACGTAAAAACACAAATCCACAAGAGCCGAGACAGTTTATATCTTGACTAATGTTAAGTTATCTCGGCTTCCTCAGTGTTTACGATAATCGTTCACAGTGGAGTTTATTGGGTTTTCCTTATACATTACGGTAGTGAGGTTGTGACAAGGTTTATGAACGTTGGTGGAATGTGTGGTAGCCATGGTGGCTGCTAGTTCACTTGTGGTAGCCACGGTGGCTGCTAGTTCACTTGTGGTAGCCACGGTGGCTGCTAGTTCACTTGTGGTAGCCACGGTGGCTGCTAGTTCACTTGTGGTAGCCACGGCGGCTGCTAGTTCACTTGTGGTAGCCACGGTGGCTGCTAGTTCACTTGTGGTAGCCATGGCGGCTGCTAGTTCACTTGTGGTAGCCACGGTGGCTGCTAGTTCACTTGTGGTAGCCATGGCGGCTGACAGTTCACTTGTGGTAGCCATGGTGGCTGCTAGTTCACTTGTGGTAGCCATGGTGGCTGCTAGTTCACTTGTGGTATCCATGGTGGCTACTAGTTCACTTGTGGTAGCCATGGTGGCTACTAGTTCACTTGTGGTAGCCATGGTGGCTGCTAGTTCACTTGTGGTAGCCATGGTGGCTGCTAGTTCACTTGTGGTAGCCATGGTGGCTGCTAGTTCACTTGTGGTAGCCATGGTGGCTGCTAGTTCACTTGTGGTATCCATGGTAGCTGCTAGTTCACTTGTGGTAGCCATGGTGACTGCTAGTTCACTTGTGGTAGCCATGGTGACTGCTAGTTCACTTGTGGTAGCCATGGTGGCTGCTAGTTCACTTGTGGTAGCCATGGTGGCTGACAGTTCACTTGTGGTAGCCATGGTGGCTGCTAGTTCACTTGTGGTAGCCATGGTAGCTGCTAGTTCACTTGTGGTAGCCATGGTGACTGCTAGTTCACTTGTGGTAGCCATGGTGACTGCTAGTTCACTTGTGGTAGCCATGGTGACTGCTAGTTCACTTTGTGGTAGCTATGGTGGCTGCTAGTTCACTTGTGGTATCCATGGTAGCTGCTAGTTCACTTGTGGTAGCCATGGTGGCTGCTAGTTCACTTGTGGTATCCATGGTAGCTGCTAGTTCACTTGTGGTAGCCATGGTGGCTGCTAGTTCACTTGTGGTAGCTATGGTGGCTGCTAGTTCACTTGTGGTATCCATGGTAGCTGCTAGTTCACTTGTGGTAGCCATGGTGGCTGCTAGTTCACTTGTGGTAGCCATGGTAGCTGCTAGTTCACTTGTGGTAGCCATGGCGGCTGCTATTCACCTTGTGTAGCCATTGGTGGCTGCTAGATCACTTTGTGGTAACGCCAAGGCGGCTGCTAGTTCACTCTTGTGGTAGCCATGGCGGCCTGCAAGTTCACTTGAGTAGCCAGGTGCTGGTATTCATTTGTGGTAGCCATGGTGGCGACAGTTTCACTTCTGGAAAGCCATGGTGGCTGGTATTTCACTTGTGGTAGCCATAGGTGGGCTGTATTTTCACTTGTGGTAGCCATGGTGGCAGGTAGTTCACATTGTGTAGCCATGGAGCTGGTAGTTTCACTTGAGGAAGCCATGGTGCTAGGCAGTTCACTTGTGGTACCATGGGGCTGGCAGTTCACTTGTGGTAGCCATGGTGGCTGACAGTTCACATGTGGTAGCCATGGGGCTGACAGTTCACTTGTGGTAATCCATGGTGGCTGACAGTTCACTTGTGGTAGCCATGTGGCTGACAGTTCACTTTTGGTAGCCCTCCTGGTGGCTGACAGTTCACTTGTGTAGCCATGGTGGCTGGTAGGTTTCACTTGTGTAGCCATGGTGCTGCAGTTCCTTGGTAGCCATGGTGGCTGGCAGTTACCCCCCACCTGTGTGGTTAGCCATGGTGGCTGGTAGTTTCACATTTGGTAGCCATGTGCTGACAGTCACCTTTGTACCATGGTGGCTGACAGTTCACTTGTGGTAGCCATGGTGGCTGACAAGTTCACTTGTGGTAGCCAGGTGGCTGACAGTTCACTTGGGGGTAGCCTGGTTGCCTGACATTCACTTGTGGAAGCCAATGGTGGCTGGTGAGTTCACCCTTGTGGTAGCCATGGGCTGGTAGAGTTCACTTGTGTATAGCCATGTGGCTGACACTTACTGATCCTGAGTCCTTGTATCAGCCTCTGTCTTGTTTACTTCGTGTTGATAGTAAATTAACACAGCTGTCATCTTCGATTTTTGGCTATACGTAAGTATTTTTTACATCGCGCTTTATTATATGTTTACATAATTAATATCAAATCTTATTCAGCCCATTGTGTGAAATCTTAATTAGCTATGGTAATTCTGATCCTCCTTGTGTTTATTGGTCGACAGGTCAACTCTTTCGGACGCACAAGTCAAAAGTTCAGTTGTCCACTTGTCTCAGTGTGTGAGTCGTCTTAAAGATAGTCTCTCAAGATAGGCGTTCAGTACCTCGCCGATGTGTGTGTCCTGTGGTCTAGAGAATCACATATTTATGAGTTCATTCCTAGAGACTCAGTGATTTAGTACTCTAAATTTAAGTTCACAACAAGTACGAAGTGGCGGAACAAATTGTCTTCTAGAAGTTTTACTGTAGGTGTGCGAAGTCCACTACCGGGAGTCTACCTGGAGGGCATTCCGGGGTCCAACGCCCTCCGGCCCCGTCCACGATCAGGCCTCCCGATGAACAGAGCCTGATCAACGAGGGCTGTTACTGCGGCCGCAAATGCATCCAACGTACGACCACACGAGTCAGTGGTCAAGTGCGGGTCATACCGCTAACCTTGTGAGTTAGCGTGGGCGTTACCAAAACCAATGCTTCTTGTAGTGCTTTAGATCCCAGAGTTCATGTGTTTGAAGAAGATTCTACTTCTTCAGGAGGACCTAGAGGATGAACTTCGCATAGATGAGTTTGGGAGCGTGTGTGAGAAGGATTTAGCCTGGTAATAAGGAATGTCCACGCAGTGAGAGTGGTAGCCGCTTTTAAGTGGCAAGTGGTTTTCACAAGTTCAGGAAGAAGGAAGATTAGAGTTAATAGAGAAGATGTTAAGGTAGGAAATCGAATCCTTTTCTCCAAGACAAGTGTACTCAGGGTTAGTGAGTTGAATGTACCACTTGATTCCTCTGCTAATCAAGGTAAGAATATTTAATAGTAAGCGATTCTCAGGTACGATATATGGACCGTGCATTTGAACAGAAGAGAAAGGTTAGACAAGTGTGTCTCCTGGAGCTGGTGTTGGCGACAAACTAGCAGTTTGGATAATTAATGGCCAGACATGGGAACAAGCCCATTATCTTTCCTTAGTGCTGGGGGTAATGACATTGGGAAGGCCGAGAGAGGACTGATGGATACGTACAGTCAGCCATAGAAGTTGTTAGGTCTAAGAGGGATCCAGTCATTGTAGCATCTGCCTAGAAAGGCGTGGGGCAATGAATGGAGTCTAGGGCAATTGGTATAAATCGCTGCTAACAGGTACGCAAGGGAACTCAACCCAATTTCATTGATACCTGGGGACTATTCTTTGCAAACGTATACTGTAAGCAATGAATGGGGTTCTTCTCTCTGGGATGGAAGTGGTTGCATTAGCCATTCAATTGAGAGAGTAAATTGATGACTTGTCCCTAGGAAGTTAAAACCGGAATAGATTATAGAGGTATGGTGTTGTGGGAACAATCAGGCTGCAGCATAGGTTAAAAACAGCATAAATTACCGATCCCGCAGGGATATTTTAAAAGACATATCCACAAATAAAGTTGCTAGTATGGCAATTCAATTGATCAACCAACAAAGTGAGGTAGTAGAGGACAAAACGAGTGAACTTGCTCCCTTAAGGTTACTATACAAATAGTAGGATCTAAGAAATAAGATAGATAGCTAAGATTACTGCCAGTGCAGGTACTATAGATATTACTGTATAAACAGAACCTGGTTCAACCTGAAAGATAGAGAAAGCCATCTGATGCAACATACAGGTTATAAACTATTCCACACTGATAGGGTCACAGAAGGGTGGTGGGGGGGGGGGTTGGGGGTGGCCCGATGTATGTCAAGAAATTTAAATTGTTGTCTTAGACATGATATAAATTAGAAACATCGAACACAGAATCGGTTTTGGTTCAGTTTCTCGAGGGTCGTGACAAAATAGTTTAGGTTGTGATTTATAGCCGCCCAAACCTTGATAGAGGGCCAGTAAGCTGTTTATGGACGAAATTCATAAGGCATCTAGATATAAAATTGTTGATAATGGAGATTTTAACTTAGACTAATTGATTGAAACAATATGACAGGAAATCTGAGTCTAGTGACTTTCTTGATAACGTTCAGGATTGCATTTTTAGAACAGGTTGTGACAGAACCAACTAGAAAACATCTGCTTGACTTGGTTCTTGCCAACAAAGGTTCACTAATTAATAATCCTTGAGGTTAATGGATGACTTGGGAAAGTGATCACAAATCACTTAGTTTCAATATATCATGGAATTACCCAATAACAGCAATCAAATCTCTGTCCAGATTTTCGCTTGGCCGGCTTCATGGGACTGAAAATTACCTGGGTGGGCTAAATTGGGATGTCCTGACTATGGGTCAGGTATGTACTTGGTTCCAATATACTTTTTTCAGAGCATAGTTCTAGCTGTCCAGACAACTTTTTTCCGAGTTAGGGAAATTAGATTAACAAAAATGATCCCAAATGGATGAAACCATAGATTAAAAAATCTCAATGTCAAAAGAGGCATATAAGGCTTATCAAAAGAGGGAAGGTCAAGATAAGAAATCAATATATTCAATAAAGAGAAATAAAAAAAGGAATAAAAAAGCAAAAAGAGATTATAAGCAAAGGTCGCAGGGATTTCCCAAAGACTAACCCAAAAGGGTTCTTTCAGGTAGACAAAGTAAGATTAGGGACAAGAGTGCCCACTTAAGAGTAACTCTGGTCAGATCACTGACAGTGATAACGATTTGTGTGAAATTCTCAATACCCTACTTCCCTCTCAGTTTTCACCCAGGAAAATACTACGATATTGGAAGGAACGACACATAGCAACAGTAGGCAACTTATTCCGAATCGTATCGCTACACATCGGCTTTTCTTCATTCCGAATACAGAAAGTAGGCAGGTGCAGTAAATTTGAAGACGATGTAATCAGTCCCATCAACCCTTGAAGTCGTAGAATTTGAGGTTGTGTCTCAGTCCCCGGCCTGGAGAAGTTTCAGTTCATAGTCAGGAACTGGGTTGTAAGAGAAGTAAATGTGGGGTCTTGGCAAGAGTTACCTGAGGTTATTCCGGGATCAACGCCCCCGCGGGCCCGGACCATGACCAGCCTCCCGAGGGATCAGGGCCTGATCAACTAGCTGTTACTTAGCTGGCCGCACGCAGTCCGACGTACAGCTCAGCCCGCTGATCCGGCACTGCTTTAGTATCTGTCAGCTCCTCTCTTGAAAGGCAGCCAGGGTTTATTGCAATTCCCCTAATCTTGATGGAGGCTGATAACAGTTTTGGGCCCCAGACACTTAAGGTGTTTTTCTCTTAGTGTACCAATGGCGCCCCGACTTTTATTGCGGCATTTTGCATCGCCTGCCATACTTTTACTTTCGTAGGGAGTGATCTTGTGTTGCAGATTTGGACCATTCCTTCCAAGATTTTCCCAAGTGTCGATTATATCTCTCTCCCATCCTGCGTTCCAACGCAGGAGTGCTTGACAGAACTAAACGTGCAGTAAAGGATCTCAGTACACTCCTCTAATCTCGATTTCCCTGCTTTGTATGGAGATGTTACATGTACAGCAGTATCCAGCCTAGAGAGAACAAGTGATTTGAAAAGATCATCATGGCTTGCATCTCTCGTTTTGAAAGTTCTCATTAGCCAGCCTATCTTTTCTTTGCACGTGCGATCGTGGCAACGTGTGATCCTTGAAAGTGAATCCTCAGACATTACGAACTTTACTACTCCCAGGTCTACATTATTTTTTCTGCTCATTGGTATGTATGGCCGGAGTCAGTAGTATACTTTTTCGAGTTATTAACTCCTCCAGTTTTCCATAACGGAGTATTGAATTTGTCCTCATTAACATCATATTGTATTACACCCGTTGCCCTCAGAAAACTTTGTTTATATCTTCCTTGGAGTTAACCGCGTCCTCAGCAGATGCAGCCTCATGCAGAGCCTAAGTATCAATCCGCAAAAGGCTGATACGGTCTGAGGTGTATAGCTCTGTTTAGACTGCTATGAGGATAAGGAATAAATGGTGGGCGAGTGTGAGTAAAAGATAAAAAATCACACAAAGTGGGGAGATGTCACAGTTCACTTGCTGATGACACTGTGCTATTGGGAGATTCTGAAGAGAAGTTGCGAGGATTGGTGGATGAATTTGGTAGGGTGTGCAACAGAAGAAATTAAAGTGAATACAGGAAAGAGAAAGGGTTTTATGAGGAAAATGAAAATATTAGGTGATGAAAGATTGGATATAGATTGGAGGGAGAGAGTATAGAGGGGTGAATGTATTCAGATATTTGGGAGTGGACGTGTCAGTGGATGGGTCTATGAAAGATGGGGTGAATATAGAATTGATGAGGGGAAAAGGGTGAGTGGTGCACTTAGGAGTTGTGGAGCAAAGAACTTTGTCCTGAGGAAAAGAGGGGAATGTAATGAGAGTATAGTTTTACCACGCTCTTATATGGGTGTGAAGCATGGGTGATGAATGTTGCAGTGAGGAGAAGGGCTGGAGGCAGTGGAGATGCCCATGTCTGAGGGCAATGTGTGGTGTGAATATAATGCAGAGAATTCTGTTGGAAGTTAGGAGGAGGTGCGGGATTACCAAAACTGTTGTCCAGAGGGCTGAGAAGGGTTGTTGAGGTGGTTCGGACATGTAGAGAGAATGGAGCGAAACAGAGTGACTTCAAGAGTGTATCAGTCTGTAGTGGAAGGAAGGCGGGGTAGGGGTTGGCCTAGGAAAGGTTGGAAGGAGGGGGTAAAGGAGGTTTTGTGTGCGAGGGGCTTGGACTTCCAGCAGGCATGCATAAGCGTGTTTGATAGGAGTGAATGGAGACAAATGGTTTTTAATACTTGACGTGCTGTTGGAGTGTGAGCAAAGTAACATTTATGAAGGGGTTCAGGGAAACCGGCAGGCCGGACTTGAGTCCTGGAGATGCGAAGTACAGTGCCTGCACTCTGAAGGAGGGGTGTTAATGTTGCAGTTTAAAAACTGTAGTGTAAAGCACCCTTCTGGCAAGACAGTGATGGAGTTTACCTGGAGTTTACCTGGAGAGAGTTCCGGGGGTCAACGCCCCCGCGGCCCGGTCTGAGACCGGGTGAAAGTTTTTCTTTTTTCGGGCCACCCTGCCTTGGTGGGAATCGGCCGGCGAGATAAAAAAAAAAAAGTGGACTTCAGTAAGGCTTTCGATAGAGTTCCTCACCAGAGGCTATTGAGGAAACTTAGGGCACACGGAATAGGAGGTGAATTTTTTTCCTGGGTAGAGGCATGGCTGACAAATAGACAGCAGAGAGTTTGCATAAATGGGGAGAAATCAGAATGGGGGCACGTCACAAGCGGTGTTCCTCAGGGGTCAGTGTTGGGCCTGTTGTTGTTCACAATTTACATAAACGACATAGAGGAGGGAATAAATAGCGACATAAGCAAATTTGCTGATGACACCAAAATAGGCCGTCCAATTCATTCTAATGAGGACATTAGAGCACTCCAGGATGATTTTGAAAAGACTGATGCTATGGTCGGAGAAGTGGCAGATGCAGTTTAATATTGACAAATGCAAAGTTCTAAATGTTGGACAGTTAAATAACCATACCACATATAAACTAAATAATGTAGATCTTAATACTACCGATTGTGAAAAGGATTTAGGAGTTCGGTTAGCATTAACCTAAAACCAAGACAACAGAATTAGTGTTTGCAATAAAGCTAACAGAATTCTTGGCTTTATATCTTAGAAGTATAAATAATAGAAGTCCTCAGGTTGTTCTTCAACTCTATATACCTTGGTTTTGCCTCATTTAGACTATGCTGCTCAGTTCTGGTCACCGTATTACAGAATGGATATAAATGCTCTGGAAAACGTACGAGGAGGATGACAAAAATGATCCCATGTATCAGAAATCTTCCCTATGAGGATAGACTGAGGGCCCTGAAATTCTGTACTCTCTCGAAAGCCATAGAATTAGGGGGATATGATCTAGGGTATAAATGGAAAACAGGAATAAATAAAGGGGATGTAAATAGCGTGCTGAAAACTTCGAGCCAAGACAGGACCCCGCAGCAATGGTTTCAAGTTGGAAAAATTCAGATTCAGGAAAATATAAAGGGAAAACACGGTTTGGTAATAGAGTTGTGGACGAGTGGAACAAACTCCCGAGTACAGTTATTGAGGCTAAAACGTTGTGTAGTTTTAAAATTAGGTTAGATAAATACATGAGTGGGTGGGGGTGGGTTGTGAGTTGGACCGGGACTAAACTTGTGCTGCTGGTCTGGTGCAGTGCTCCATCCTTGAGTGGGGATGACCAGGCTGGGTGGGTCATTGGGATAATCCGGGGGTGGGTCATTTGGCTAATCCGGGGGGGGGGGACATTGACCTGCTCCGCATGGGTCAGTAGGCCTGTTGTAGTGTTCCTTCTTTCTTATGTTCTTATGTTATTATTCCAGTCAAGAATCAACGGGTTATAAGCAGTGTTTACAATGTTCTTAAGAGGTTTACATATATTGTAACCCGGATTATTTAAATAAGATTAATAAATATTCAATATCGCTACAAAACTGAGATGTCCTAAAAATTTAGTTAAGAAACTATTATTGGCAGCTAAGAAAACTGTCTCCAGGACTGTGCCTGGAAAACTACCTTCCAGGAAAATAAGAATCTTTCCAGTTTGCGTGATGCCTCATACAGACTCAATATAGTCTTCCAGCCAACCACAACAACCATTTTATTACACGGAAAAAAATCTTTAATAAATCCGTCAACTGAAAATTTTCGTGGCTCAAAGTGACGCATTATTTTTTTTTTTTTAACAAATCCCATTAAGATAAAGTTTGATAAATTATCTCAAAAAAGTCGTTGGATTTCAAATGTGCAGGTAAATAATTTTTATTTGGGAGTGTACAAGGCGAGCCATTCCTTAGTGCCGCCCGGCGGCAACGCCAGACCTGTGCCGCCCGGCGGCAACGCCAGACCTGTGCCGCCCGGCGGCAATAAAAGCCTCGTAGATAAATGGTTCACAACTAGCCAATGACTCGAACCCATGTTGTTTTGGCCCACCTCATGGTGAGCGAATCAAGGTAACACACCTAGCTCTGCTAGGTGCTTGATTCTTGTAGGATTTGGTGGTCCTGTGGGTTAGAGCGTCATTTCGTTTACGCTCACCGTGAGACGGGCCATAACATGTGTTCGAGTCTATATATATATTATACATATACATTATATATATATAATATATATATATATATATATATATATATATATAATATATATATATATATATATATATACACATACACACACACATATATATATATAATATATATATATATATATGTCAATGTATACCAGGCAGAGGAATGTCTCTCCTGTACACAGATGTTCGGGGTAATCATAAGCTGTGGCAGTGTTGGGTAGTGACTGGTGAAGACGAACAACAACAGCCTGCTGGCAACAACAGCCTGCTGGCAACAATAGTAATGAGTTAAACAATATCCTTCCTGACTGTCTATTGACCAGTGACAACAACGTCAAGTCAATTATTTCTTGGAATATTAATTATTTCGAAGGTTTGTATTTTCTCTCCTAAATTTTGTATTGAGATGATTATTGGTTTTGTAAATTTGGTCAAGTTTATTTTTCAAATTCTTGAAATATATTATTATTTACCGTTTTATTAATGAGAACTTGAATAATTCCTTACTACTCGGAAATGATTTATAGAAAATATTTTGAAGCTTTTCATTGGTAATATTTAGAATATTTATTTATAATATTTCTATCACAAACATTAACATTTATATCACAAACACTCAACATTATTTTTTATTAACACGTCGGCAGTTTCCCACCAAGGTACGGTAGCCCGATCACTGTCTTGCCAGACGGGTGCTTTACACTACAGTTATAAAACTGCAACATTAACACCCCTCCTTCAGAGTGTAGACACTGTACTTCCCATCTCCAGGACTCAAGTCTGGCCGACCAGTTTCCCTGAATACCTTCATAAACGTTACCTCGCTTATACTCCAACAGCACATCAACTCCTAAAAGCCATTTGTCTCCATTTGCTCCTATCTTACACGCTCACGTATGCTTGCTGGAAGTCCAAGCCCCTCGCACGTCAAACATTTACCCCCTCCCTCCACCCTTTCCTAAGCTGACCCTTACCCCGCCTTCCCTACACTACAGATTTATACACTCTTGAAGTCATTCTATTTTGTTCCATTCTCTCCACATGTCCAGACCACCTGAACAACCCCTCCTCAGACCTCTGGATAATAGTTTTGGTAATCCCACACCTTCTAATTTTCAAACTACGAATTCTCTGCATTATATTCACACCACACATTGCCCTCAGACATGACACCTTTACTGCCTCCAGCCTTCTCCTTGTTGCAATATTCACCACTCATGTTTTGCACCCATATAAGAATGTTGGTATAACTATACTCTTATACATTCTTCTTTTACATATTCTATCAAACTCATCCACCAACCTCTGCAGCTTCTCTTAAGAATTTCCAAAAAGCAGAGTGTCATCAGCAAACAGCAACTGTGACTCCTCCCACTTTGTGTTTGATTCTGTATCTTTTAACTCCACGCCTCTTGCCAACACCCGAGCATTTACTTCTCTTACAACTCCATCTATAAATATATTGAACAACCACGGTGACATCACACATCCCTGTCTAAGGTCTACTTTTACATACTCTATCCCGAGCCTCACTATCCTCATTAAACTTTTCACTGCTTTCAGTAAAATACCTCCTATTCCATACACCCGCAACATCTGCCACATTGCCCCCCTATCCACCCTAATATATGCCTTTTCCAAATCCATAAATGCCACAAAAACCTCTTTACCCTTATCAAAATACTGTTCACCTATGGAAATAAATGGTATAAAATACCGACACAATGGAAATATAAACACATATGCAGTATAATGTGATCCTTTATTGACTACGTTTCGCCCACACAGTGAGCTTTTTCAAGTCACAAACAGAACTACCTGGGGTGGAAGGAACGCGAGTATATATAGTCAGGTTCAGAATGCTGAGGTCAGGTGAAGAATGCTGCATCTGATGATGTACCGAGTGGGGTTATAGAGTCTAAAATCTTGGGTAGCTTGGAAAGGAGATTGGACAAGTTTGTGAGCAGACCTTCTACAGTGTTCTTATGTGGGATAGCGATGAAGAAGCTTCTTGGCAAGTGGTTCAGCTATGTTATAGAAGCCACTATTCTGGTTGAAGTTGTCGGATATAGAAATAAGTGATGATTCCAGGATTCTTCGGTATTGAGTGTTGTCTTCTGTGGCGATAAGTCTTGAGTTTCTGTAGTTTATCAAGTGGTTGTGTGAATTACGTGTTTGTACGCAGGCATTCCTTGTATCGTCCAGACCTGCTTGCGTATTGGTGTTCTGAAATACGTGTTTGGAGGTCCCTTCATGTTTCGCCAACGTATAACTTGTTGCAGTCATTACAAGGGATTATGTATACCCCTGTAGAGGGTGGAAGCTTGTCCTGTCTATCACTGGTAATGCCCTTGATGGTCGTGGTTGTGGAGGTAGATACTTGAAATGAGGTATTGGAAAAGATGTTGGAAACGTGTTTGGCAATGGAGTTGGTGGGGAGGACTATGTATCTCTTCTCGGCAGTGTCTTCTCTGGGTGTGTTGAAGATGTTTAATGCCCGTCGTCTGCAGTCTCTGATGAAGTGACGAGGATAGTGAAGTTTAGAAAATACTTGTTCAATCATCGTGCATTCTTCAAGAAACTCATTGCTGCAGATTCTGAGTGCATGCAGGAAGAAGCCTATAATTACACCACGTTTGGTTTTGGTGTCGTGGTGAGAGTAAAAGTGGAGAAGATCGTTTTGGTTGGTGGGTTTTCGATAGACTTTAAAACGAAGTTCGTGGTCAGCTTTGCAAAGTAGAACATCAAGGAAAGGTAGAGTATTGTCGACTTCTTCTTCAAGTGTGAACTGGATTGAAGGCTCGACCTGGTTGAGCTTGCTTGGAGAGCTTTAAACATTGAAGCGTTTAGGAGTTATGAGGAGAATGTCGTCAACATAACGGAGCCAGGTGACAGACGAAGGAATAATTGGTGGAGAAACGTTCGGCTTCAAGATGTTCCATGTATAGGTTCGCCAGGACCGCACTGAGTGGCGAACCCATGGTAATCCAAAAGTCTGCTGAAAGAGGTGGTTTTCGAAAGAGAAACACGTAAAGCCAACACATAGTTCAACAAGGTCGATGAAATCGCTGGCTGGGAATGGGAAGATCAAGTGAATCGTCAATTTTCCTGCGCAAGAGATCGATGGCTTGTGTAGTAGGTACTTTGGTGAATAGGGAAGTTACGTCAAGGCTGGAAAGTTTCTTGTTCCTGATGTTGATGTTGCGAATGCGATTGAGAAGATCACCCGAGTGTTTGAGATGTGCTGGACTGATAGTGCCCAAGAGTTTAGAGAGGTGTTTAGCGAGAATTCCTGAGAGCTGGTGGGGAGCACTGCCTATTCCCGAGGATATGGGCCTCAGTGGGATACCTGGCTTGTGCGTTTTTGGTAGGCCGTACATCCTGGCAGGTCTGGGGTTGCTGGGTATGGTGTGCAGAAGTTTCTTCCCTTGTTCTGAGCCCCTCAGAATGCGGCGAGTCCTTTGAAGAAAATTTTAGTAAGGTTGTCCACTTGGTTAGTTGTAAGAGGTTTGTAGGTATCTGGGTCATTAAGTAGATCGAGCATTTTGTTCCTGTAATCGTCAGTGTTCATGATAACACCACCTCCTTTGTCAGCGGTGGTGACCCTGATGGTCGTGTCTTCTGCTAAACCTTTGAGTGCATTGATGTAACGTCGAGAGATGACTGGGGAGCTGCGTGTTGAGATGGCTGCTGAGATGATGCCTTGAAGATAGCCTTTTTGGAAGTCGGAGTCATTGTGTCTGTAGTTTTTTGCGATGAAATTGAGGTCTTGTTTTGGTTTCGCAATTCCTGTTGCGAATTTGAGGCCTAAGCTGAGGGCTTCAGTTTCTGTGGTTGACAGTGGACGAGATGAAAGATTTTGAATAATTTCAGGTCTTCCTAAACTTTTCCAATTACTATTATCGCAGAGTGTTTCATCGCCAAAAACTACAGACACAATGACTCCGACTTCCAAAAAGGCTATCTTCAAGGCATCATCTCAGCAGCCATCTCAACACGCAGCTCCCCAGTCATCTCTCGACGTTACATCAATGCACTCAAAGGTTTAGCAGAAGACACGACCATCAGGGTCACCACCGCTGACAAAGGAGGTGGTGTTGTTATCATGAACACTGACGATTACAGGAACAAAATGCTCAATCTACTTAATGACCCAGATACCTACAAACCTCTTACAACTAACCAAGTGGACAACCTTACTAAAACTTTTCTTCAAAGGACTCGCCGCATTCTGAGGGGCTCAGAACAAGGGAAGAAACTTCTGCACACCATACCCAGCAACCCCAGACCTGCCAGGATGTACGGCCTACCAAAAACGCACAAGCCAGGTATCCCACTGAGGCCCATATCCTCGGGAATAGGCAGTGCTCCCCACCAGCTCTCAGGAATTCTCGCTAAACACCTCTCTAAACTCTTGGGCACTATCAGTCCAGCACATCTCAAACACTCGGGTGATCTTCTCAATCGCATTCGCAACATCAACATCAGGAACAAGAAACTTTCCAGCCTTGACGTAACTTCCCTATTCACCAAAGTACCTACTACACAAGCCATCGATCTCTTGCGCAGGAAAATTGACGATTCACTTGATCTTCCCATTCCAGCCAGCGATTTCATCGACCTTGTTGAACTATGTGTTGGCTTTACGTGTTTCTCTTTCGAAAACCACCTCTTTCAGCAGACTTTGGATTACCCATGGGTTCGCCACTCAGTGCGGTCCTGGCGAACCTATACATGGAACATCTTGAAGCCGAACGTTTCTCCACCATTATTCCTTCGTCTGTCACCTGGCTCCGTTATGTTGACGACATTCTCCTCATAACTCCTAAACGCTTCAATGTTAAAGCTCTCCAAGACAAGCTCAACCAGGTCGAGCCTTCAATCCAGTTCACACTTGAAGAAGAAGTCGACAACACTCTACCTTTCCTTGATGTTCTACTTTGCAAAGCTGACCACGAACTTCGTTTTAAAGTCTATCGAAAACCCACCAACCAAAACGATCTTCTCCACTTTTACTCTCACCACGACACCAAAACCAAACGTGGTGTAATTATAGGGTTCTTCCTGCGTGCACTCAGAATCTGCAGCAATGAGTTTCTTGAAGAAGAATGCGCGATGATTGAACAAGTATTTTCTCAACTTCACTATCCTCGTCACTTCATCAGAGACTGCAGACGACGGGCATTAAACATCTTCAACACACCCAGAGAAGACACTGCCGAGAAGAGATACATAGTCCTCCCCACCAACTCCATTGCCAAACACGTTTCCAACATCTTTTCCAATACCTCATTTCAAGTATCTACCTCCACAACCACGACCATCAAGGGCATTACCAGTGATAGACAGGACAAGCTTCCACCCTCTGCAGGGGTATACATAATCCCTTGTAATGACTGCAACAAGTTATACGTTGGCGAAACATGAAGGGACCTCCAAACACGTATTTCAGAACACCAATACGCAAGCAGGTCTGACGATACAAGGAATGCCTGCGTACAACACCGTAATTCACACAACCACTTGATAAACTACAGAAACTCAAGACTTATCGCCACAGAAGACAACACTCAATACCGAAGAATCCTGGAATCATCACTTATTTCTATATCCGACAACTTCAACCAGAATAGTGGCTTCTATAACATAGCTGAACCACTTGCCAAGAAGCTTCTTCATCGCTATCACACATAAGAACACTGTAGAAGGTCTGCTCACAAACTTGTCCAATCTCCTTTCCAAGCTACCCAAGATTTTAGACTCTATAACCCCACTCGGTACATCATCAGATGCAGCATTCTCCACCTGACCTCAGCATTCTGAACCTGACTATATATACTCGCGTTCCTTCCACCCCAGGTAGTTCTGTTTGTGACTTGAAAAAGCCCACTGTGTGGGCGAAACGTAGTCAATAAAGGATCACATTATACTGCATATGTGTTTATATTTCCACTGTTCACCTATATTTTTCACTGTAAACACTTGGTCTACACACCCCTTATCCTTCCTAAAACCTCCTTGTTCATCTATCCTGTTCTCCGTCTCACTCTTAATTCTTTCAATAATAACTCTACCATACATTTTACCAGGTATACTCAACAAATTCCCCAATAATTTTTGCACTCTTTGTCCCCTTTGCCTTTATACACAGGAACTATTGGTGTTATGTCCGCTTCCCCAGATTGTGATCTAAAATTAGTATACTAACACCCAGCTATTCACTGCTAGGTGAACACAGGCTACATCCAGCTACACACTGTTAGGTGAACACAGGCAACACCATAGCTATTCACTGCTAGGTGAACACAGGCAACACCCAGCTACACACTGTTAGGTGAACACAGGCAACACCATAGCAACACACTGCTAGGTGAACACAGGCAACACCCAGTTACACACTGCTAGATGAACACAGGTAACAGGTGTATGGAGACGACCACATGTCTCACTTTATCCGAGGACTGAACCTTGATCTTTATCGTAGGCAGAATTCTCCATATTTCATTATATATGAGCCATCGATGACGCCTGGAAGCCATCGATGACGCCTGGAAGCCATCAATGACGCCTGGAAGCCATCGATGACGCCTGGAAGCCATCGATGACGCCTGGAAGCTATCGATGACCCCTGGAAGCCATCGATGACCCCTGGAAGCCATCGATGACCCCTGGAAGCCATCGATGACCCCTGGAAGCCATCGATGACCCCTGGAAGCCATCGACGACCCCCGAAAGCCATCGATGACCCCCGAAAGCCATCGATAACGTCTGGAAGCCATCGATGACGCCTGGAAGCAATCGATGACCCCTGGAAGCAATCGATGACCCCTGGAAGCCATCGATGACCCCTGGAAGCCATCGATGACCCCTGGAAGCCATCGATGACCCCTGGAAGCCATCGATGACCCCTGGAAGCCATCGACGACCCCCGAAAGCCATCGATGACCCCCGAAAGCCATCGATAACGTCTGGAAGCCATCGATGACGCCTGGAAGCAATCGATGACCCCTGGAAGCAATCGATGACCCTGGAAGCCATCGATGACCCCTGGAAGCCATCGATGACCCCTGGAAGCCATCGATGACCCCTGGAAGCCATCGATGACCCCTGGAAGCCATCGACGACCCCCGAAAGCCATCGATGACCCCCGAAAGCCATCGATAACGTCTGGAAGCCATCGATGACGCCTGGAAGCAATCGATGACCCCTGGAAGCAATCGATGACCCCTGGAAGCCATCGATGACCCCTGGAAGCCATCGATGACCCCTGGAAGCCATCGATGACCCCTGGAAGCCATCGATGACCCCCGGAAGCCATCGATGACCCCTGGAAGCCATCGATGACCCCCGAAAGCCATCGATGACGCCTGGAAGCTATCGATGACGCCTGGAAGCCATCGATGACGCCTGGAAGCCATCGATGACGCCTGGAAGCCATCGATGACGCCTGGAAGCCATCGATGACGCCTGGAAGGGTCACTGATAGACAGTTTAAGTCGAACTGAGTCTCGTTTCTGGAATATCATTAAAGAAGAGATGGGAAAGTGGTGATGATGATGATGATGATGATGATGATGATGATGATGATGATGATGATGATGATGATGATGATGATGATGATGATGATGATGATGATGATGATGATGATGATAGAGAGAGAGAGAGAGAGAGAGAGAGGGTGATATAAGAGACAGGATGTGCCTCATTCATCACTAAAACAAAAACTCTGGTGGCGCCCAGGTGATAAACAATAACATCAACACCAGGATAAACCAGGTACTTTACCAGCTGCCCTTACATCACCAGCTGGCTGGTACCAGCTGCCCTTACATCACCAGCTGGCTGGTACCAGCTGCCCTTACATCACCAGCTGGCTGGTACCAGCTGCCCTTACATCACCAGCTGGCTGGTACCAGCTGCCCTTACATCACCAGCTGGCTGGTACCAGCTGCCCTTACATCACCAGCCGGCTGGTACCAGCTGCCCTTACACCACCAGCTGGCTGGTACCAGCT
This sequence comes from Cherax quadricarinatus, assembly GCF_026875155.1. NCBI lineage: Eukaryota > Metazoa > Arthropoda > Malacostraca > Decapoda > Parastacidae > Cherax > Cherax quadricarinatus. The sequence goes on from NC_069472.1 coordinate 30,117,227, forward strand.
GCCCTTACACCAGCTGGCTGGTACCAGCTGCCCTTACACCACCAGCTGGCTGGTACCAGCTGCCCTTACACCAGCTGGCTGGTACCAGCTGCCCTTACACCAGCTGGCTGGTACCAGCTGCCCTTACACCAGCTGGCTGGTACCAGCTGCCCTTACACCAGCTGGCTGGTACCAGCTGCCCTTACACCAGCTGGCTGGTACCAGCTGCCCTTACACCAGCTGGCTGGTACCAGCTGCCCTTACATCACCAGCTGGCTGGTACCAGCTGCCCTTACATCACCAGCTGGCTGGTACCAGCTGCCCTTACATCACCAGCTGGCTGGTACCAGCTGCCCTTACATCACCAGCTGGCTGGTACCAGCTGCCCTTACATCACCAGCTGGCTGGTACCAGCTGCCCTTACATCACCAGCTGGCTGGTACCAGCTGCCCTTGCATCACCAGCTGGCTGGTACCAGCTGCCCTTGCATCACCAGCTGGCTGGTACCATCTGCCCTTGCATCACCAGCTGGCTGGTACCATCTGCCCTTGCATCATCACCAGCTGGCTGGTACCATCTGCCCTTGCATCATCACCAGCTGGCTGGTACCATCTGCCCTTGCATCACCAGCTGGCTGGTACCATCTGCCCTTACATCACCAGCTGGCTGTACCATCTGCCTTACATCACCAGCTGGCTGGTACCATCTGCCCTTACATCACCAGCTGGCTGGTACCATCTGCCCTTACATCACCAGCTGGCTGGTACCATCTGCCCTTACATCACCAGCTGGCTGGTACCAGCTGCCCTTACATCACCAGCTGGCTGGTACCAGCTGCCCTTACATCACCAGCTGGCTGGTACCAGCTGCCTTTACATCACCAGCTGGCTGGTACCAGCTGCCCTTACATCACCAGCTGGCTGGTACCAGCTGCCGCCCTTACATCACCAGGCTGACTGGTACTAGCTGCCCTTACTTCACCAGCTGGCTGGTACCAGCTGTCCTTCATCACAAGGCTGACTGGTACTAGCTGCCCTTACTTCACCAGCTGGCTGGTACCAGCTGTCCATCACCAGGCTGAGTTTACCTGGAGAGAGTTCCGGGTGTCAACGCCCCTGCGGCCCGGTCTGTGACCAGGCCTCCTGGTGGATCAGAGCCTGATCAACCAGGCTGTTGCTGCTGGCTGCACGCAAACCAACGTACGAGCCACAGCCCGGCTGATCAGGAACTGACTTTAGGTGCTTGTCCAGTGCCAGCTTGAAGACTGCCAGGGGTCTGTTGGTAATCCCCCTTTTGTATGCTGGGAGGCAGTTGAACAGTCTCGGGCCCCTGACACTTATTGTATGGTCTCTTAACGTGCTAGTGACACCCCTGCTTTTCATTGGGGGGATGGTGCATCGTCTGCAAAGTCTTTTGCTTTCGTAGTGAGTGATTTTCGTGTGCAAGTTCGGTACTAGTCCCTCTAGGATTTTTCAGGTGTATATAACCTGTATCTCTCCATCCTGCGTTCCAGGGAATACAGGTTTAGGAACCTCAAGCGCTCCCAGTAATTGAGGTGTTTTATCTCCGTTATGCGCGCCGTGAAAGTTCTCTGTACATTCTCTAGGTCGGCAATTTCACCTGCCTTGAAAGGTGCTGTTAGTGTGCAGCAATATTCCAGCCTAGATAGAACAAGTGACCTGAAGAGTGTCATCATGGGCTTGGCCTCCCTAGTTTTGAAGGTTCTCATTATCCATCCTGTCATTTTTCTAGCAGATGCGATTGATACAATGTTATGGTCCTTGAAGGTGAGATCCTCCGACATGATCACTCCCAGGTCTTTGACGTTGGTGTTTCGCTCTATTTTGTGGCCAGAATTTGTTTTGTACTCTGATGAAGATTTAATTTCCTCATGTTTACCATATCTGAGTAATTGAAATTTCTCATCGTTGAACTTCATATTGCTTTCTGCAGCCCACTGAAAGATTTGGTTGATGTCCGCCTGGAGCCTTGCGGTGTCTGCAATGGAAGACACTGTCATGCAGATTCGGGTGTCATCTCCAAAGGAAGACACGGTGCTGTGGCTGACATCCTTGTCTATGTCGGATATGAGGATGAGGAACAAGATGGGAGCGAGTACTGTCTTGTGGAACAGAGCTTTTCACCGTAGCTGCCTCGGACTTTACTCTGTTGACGACTACTCTCTGTGTTCTGTTAGTGAGGAAATTATAGATCCATCGACCGACTTTTCCTGTTATTCCTTTAGCACGCATTTTGTGCGCTATTACGCCATGGTCACACTTGTCGAAGGCTTTTGCAAAGTCTGTATATATTACATCTGCATTCTTTTTGTCTTCTAGTGCATTTAGGACCTTGTCGTAGTGATCCAATAGTTGAGACAGACAGGAGCGACCTGTTCTAAACCCATGTTGCCCTGGGTTGTGTAACTGATGGGTTTCTAGATGGGTGGTGATCTTGCTTCTTAGGACCCTTTCAAAGATTTTTATGATATGGGATGTTAGTGCTATTGGTCTGTAGTTCTTTGCTGTTGCTTTACTGTCCCCTTTGTGGAGTGGGGCTATGTCTGTTGTTTTTAGTAACTGTGGGACGACCCCCGTGTCCATGCTCCCTCTCCATAGGATGGAAAAGGCTCGTGATAGGGGCTTCTTGCAGTTCTTGATGAACACACAGTTCCATGAGTCTGGCCCTGGGGCAGAGTGCATGGGCATGTCATTTATCGCCTGTTCGAAATCATTTGGCGTCAGGATAACATCGGATAGGCTTGTGTTAATCAAATTTTGTGGCTCTCTCATAAAAAATTCATTTTGATCTTCGACTCTCAGTCTGGTTAGCGGCTTGCTAAAAACCGAGTCATATTGGGACTTGAGTAGCTCACTCATTTCCTTGCTGTCATCTGTGTAGGACCCATCTTGTTTAAGCAGGGGCCCAATACTGGACGTTGTTCTCGATTTTGATTTGGCATAGAAGAAATACTTTGGGTTTCTTTCGATTTCATTTATGGCTTTTAGTTCTTCCCGCGATTCCTGACTCCTAAAGGATTCTTTTAGCTTAAGTTCGATGCTTGCTATTTCTCTGACCAGTGTCTCCCTACGCATTTCAGATATATTGACCTCTTTTAGCCGCTCTGTTATTCTTTTCCGTCGCCTGTAAAGGGAGCGCCTGTCTCTTTCTATTTTACATCTACTCCTCCTTTTTCTTAGAGGAATAAGCCTTGTGCATACATCGAGTGCCACCGAGTTAATCTGTTCTAGGCATAAGTTGGGGTCTGTGTTGCTTAGTATATCTTCCCAGCTTATATCGGTTAGGACTTGGTTTACTTGGTCCCACTTTATGTTTTTGTTATTGAAGTTGAATTTGGTGAATGCTCCCTCGTGACTAGTCTCATTATGTCGGTCTGGGGCTCCACGCATACATGACTGAACCTCAATTATGTTGTGATCTGAGTATATTGTTTTTGATATGGTGACATTTCTTATCAGATCATCATTGTTAGTGAAGATGAGGTCTAGTGTATTCTCCAGTCTAGTTGGCTCTATTATTTGCTGGTTTAAATTTAATTTTGTGCAGAGATTTAAAAGCTCGTGTGAGTGTGAGTTTTCATCAGAGCTGCTTCCTGGTGTTATTACTGCAACAATATTATTTGCTGTATTCCTCCATTTTAGGTGCCTTAAGTTGAGTACTTCACCCTGTCACCAGGCTGACCGGTCACTTCACTCTGGCACTATATCACCAGGCTGAGTACTGTAACATTGCATCATCAGGCTGGGTACTGCATTCTAACGTTGTATCACCAGCCTGGGTACTGTACTCTTGCAATGAATCACCAGGCTGGGTACTGTGCACTGAATCACCAAGCTGGGCACTGTACTTTACCAATGTATCACCAGGCTGGGTACTATACTCTTGCAATGTATCACCAGGCTGGGTACTGTACTCTTGCAATGTATCACCAGGCTGGGTACTGTACTCTTGCAATGTATCACCAGGCTGGGTGCTGTGCACTGAATCACCAGGCTGGGCACTGTACTCTAGCAATGTATCACCAGGCTGGGTACTATACTCTTGCAATGTATCACCAGGCTGGGTACTGTACTCTTGCAATGTATCACCAGGCTGGGTGCTGTGCACTGAATCACCAGGCTGGGCACTGTACTCTAGCAATGTATCACCAGGCTGGGTACTGTACTCTAGCAATGTATCACCAGGCTGGGCACTGTACTCTAGCAATGTATCACCAGGCTGGGTACTGTATTCTAGCACTATCACCAGGCTGGGTACTGTACTCTAGCAATATCAACAGGCTGGGTACTGTACTCTAGCAATATCAACAGGCTGGGTACTGTACTCTAGCAATATCAACAGGCTGGGTACTGTACTCTAGCAATATCAACAGGCTGGGTACTGTACTCTAGCAATATCAACAGGCTGGGTACTGTACTCTAGCACTATCAACAGGCTGGGTACTGTACTCTAGCACTATCAACAGGCTGGGTACTGTACTCTAGCACTATCAACAGGCTGGGTACTGTACTCTAGCACTATCAACAGGCTGGGTACTGTACTCTAGCACTATCAACAGGCTGGGTACTGTACTCTAGCACTATCAACAGGCTGGGTACTGTACTCTAGCACTATCACCAGGCTGGGTACTGTACTCTAGCACTATCACCAGGCTGGGTACTGTACTCTAGCACTATCAACAGGCTGGGTACTGTACTCTAGCACTATCAACAGGCTGGGTAGTGTACTCTAGCACTATCACCAGGCTGGGTACTGTAATCATCTGAGAAAGGTCTCCAAGTATTACTCAACCCCAGTCTCCTATATTTTAATGCACGCTGTTGGAACAGTGCAGAGTGCGGCACAAGTTCGTAATGTAGCTAAATATTAGCGTTGAAAGTTTGAAGAGGCATTCACAAGTGTCCTGTTGCTCGGTCAGCAACGGTCAGCACCGGGCCACCAGGCCCGGTGGCTAAAGCTCCCGCTTCACACAAGGAGGGCCCGGGTTCGATTCCCGGAGGGTGGAAACATTTCGACACGTTTCCTTACACCTGTTGTCCTGTTCACCTAGCAGCAAATAGGTACCTGGGTGTTAGTCGACTGGTGTGGGTCGCATCCTGGGGGACAAGATTAAGGACCCCAATGGAAATAAGTTAGACAGTCCTCGATGACGCACTGACTTTCTTGGGTTATCCTGGGTGGCTAACCCCCCGGGGTTAAAAATCCGAACGAAATCTTATCTCTCTCTCTTATCTCACTCACCTCACATGCAAAGTGTCCGTGGTTCGATCTCCGGCATGGATGGAAACGTTGGGTATGTTTCATTACAACTGCTGTCACTGTTCACCTGGCAGTGTGTAGGTGCCTGGGTGTTAGTCGACTGGTGTGAGTCACATCCTGATGGGCAACATTAACCTTAAGTTACCCGATATGTTGTGGAAAAATTCAGATTCAGGAAGGATATAGGAAAGCACAGGTTTGGCGACAGTTGTGGATGAGAGGAACAAACTCCCGAGTACCGTCATAGAAGCTAAAACCTTGTGTAGTTTTAAAAATAGGTTAGATAAATACATGAGTGGGTGTGGGTGGGAGTGTGAATTGGACCTGACCAGCCTGTGCTACTAGGTCAGATACCGTGCTCCTTCCTTAGTGAATGGGACCTGACCTGACTACATCAAGGGATCTTGATACAAAGAGTTCTTCAACACTTGTCCAACCTTAGGACGAAGACCTGCTGACACTAGTGGATGGTACCACTGTGACCCTGCCACCTCCTGCTGCCACCCTGCTGACACTAGTGGATGGTACCACTGTGACCCTGCCACCTCCTGCTGCCACCCTGCTGACACTAGTGGATGGTACCACTGTGACCCTCGCCACCTCCTGCTGCCACCCTGCTGACACTAGTGGATGGTACCACTGTGACCCTGCCACCTCCTGCTGCCACCCTGCTGACACTAGTGGATGGTACCACTGTGACCCTGCCACCTCCTGCTGCCACCCTGCTGACACTAGTGGATGGTACCACTGTGACCCTGCCACCTCCTGCTGCCACCCTGCTGACACTAGTGGATGGTACCACTGTGACCCTGCCACCTCCTGCTGCCACCCTGCTGACACTAGTGGATGGTACCACTGTGACCCTGCCACCTCCTGCTGCCACCCTGCTGACACTAGTGGATGGTACCACTGTGACCCTGCCACCTCCTGCTGCCCACCTGCTGACACTAGTGGATGGTACCACTGTGACCCTGCACCTCCTGCTGCCACCCTGCTGACACTAGTGGATGGTACCACTGTGACCCTGCCACCTCCTGCTGCCACCCTGCTGACACATTGTGGATGGTACCACTGTGACCCTGCCACCTCCTGCTGCCACCCTGCTGACACTAGTGGATGGTACCACTGTGACCCCGCCACCATCTGCTGCCACCCTGCTGACACTAGTGGATGGTACCACTGTGACCCTGCCACCTCCTGCTGCCACCCTGCTGACACTAGTGGATGGTACCACTGTGACCCCGCCACCCTCCTGCTGCCACCCTGCTGACACTAGTGGATGGTACCACTGTGACCCTGCCACCTCCTGCTGCCACCCTGCTGACACTAGTGGATGGTACCACTGTGACCCCGCCACCTCCTGCTGCCACCCTGCTGACACTAGTGGATGGTACCACTGTGACCCCGCCACCTCCTGCTGCCACCCTGCTGACACTAGTGGATGGTACCACTGTGACCCCGCCACCTCCTGCTGCCACTAGTGGATGGTACCACTGTGACCCCGCCACCTCCTGCTGCCACCCTGCTGACACTAGTGGATGGTACCACTGTGACCCCGCCACCTCCTGCTGCCACCCTGCTGACACTAGTGGATGGTACCACTGTGACCCCGCCACCTCCTGCTGCCACCTGCTGACACTAGTGGATGGTACCACTGTGACCCCGCCACCTCCTGCTGCCACCCTGCTGACACTAGTGGATGGTACCACTGTGACCCCGCCACCTCCTGCTGCCACCCTGCTGACACTAGTGGATGGTACCACTGTGACCCCGCCACCTCCTGCTGCCACCCTGCTGACACTAGTGGATGGTACCACTGTGACCCCGCCACCTCCTGCTGCCACCCTGCTGACACTAGTGGATGGTACCACTGTGACCCTGCCACCTCCTGCTGCCACCCTGCTGACACTAGTGGATGGTACCACTGTGACCCCGCCACCTCCTGCTGCCACCCTGCTGACACTAGTGGATTGTACCACTGTGACCCTGCCATCTCCTGCTGCCACCCTGCTGACACTAGTGGATGGTACCACTGTGACCCCGCCACCTCCTGCTGCCACCCTGCTGACACTAGTGGGATGGTACCACTGTGACCTGCCACCTCCTGCTGCCACCCTGCTGACACTAGTGGATGGTACCACTGTGACCCTGCCACCTCCTGCTGCCACCCTGCTGACACTAGTGGATGGTACCACTGTGACCCCGCCACCTCCTGCTGCCACCCTGCTGACACTAGTGGATGGTACCACTGTGACCCCGCCACCTCCTGCTGCCACCCTGCTGACACTAGTGGATGGTACCACTGTGACCCTGCCACCTCCTGCTGCCACCCCTGCTGACACTAGTGGATGGTACCACTGTGACCCCACCACCTCCTGCTGCCACCCTGCTGACACTAGTGGATGGTACCACTGTGACCCCGCCACCTCCTGCTGCCACCCTGCTGACACTAGTGGATGGTACACTGTGACCCCGCCATCTCCTGCTGCCACCCTGCTGACACTAGTGGATGGTACCACTGTGACCCTGCCACCTCCTGCTGCCACCCTGCTGACACTAGTGGATGGTACCACTGTGACCCTGCCACCTCCTGCTGCCACCCTGCTGACACTAGTGGATGGTACCACTGTGACCCTGCCACCTCCTGCTGCCACCCTGCTGACACTAGTGGATGGTACCACTGTGACCCCGCCACCTCCTGCTGCCACCCTGCTGACACTAGTGGATGGTACCACTGTGACCCCGCCACCTCCTGCTGCCACCCTGCTGACACTAGTGGATGGTACCACTGTGACCCCGCCACCTCCTGCTGCCACCCTGCTGGACACTAGTGGATGGTACCACTGTGACCCTGCCACCTCCTGCTGCCACCCTGCTGACACTAGTGGATGGTACCACTGTGACCCCGCCACCTCCTGCTGCCACCCTGCTGACACTAGTGGATGGTACCACTGTGACCCCGCCGCCGCCTGCTGCCACTCACCGGGCTGCAGTATATAACTCAATTCAATTCAAAGTTCAATTCAAAGTTTATTCTCTATAAGGATTACAATGCTGAGTTTACAGAAATTTGGTTATTGTGTGGTTTACATGTAGTAAAATTGTGATTACAGAGTGTACCACTAGAACACCTAGCATGGCTAGGCATTTCGGGCATAAGCCACATCTCTGGCCCTGTGCTGTACTTCCTACAAGACTCTGGACTGAGAACATCCACTCCAGGTTGAGGGACTGATTACCTACAACTCCTCCTCTCCTTACACCTTCCTGCTTTGTATTAGACTGATGAAGTCACTGTGGCGAAATGTTTCCTCAGTATTCAGATATACTGTACAAGTGTCTCAATTCTTGACCTTGTCGGTTTTAAACCATTTATCACTACTGATAACTGATAATACAAATTATGATCAGTTGTAATCGTGTCATCACGATCACGTGAGTCGACTTACGATCACGCGAGTCGACTTACGATCACGCGAGTCGACTTACGATCACGCGAGTCGACTTACGATCACGCGAGTCGACTTACGATCACGCGAGTCGACTTACGATCACGCGAGTCGACTTACGATCACGCGAGTCGACTTACGATCACGCGAGTCGACTTACGATCACGCGAGTCGACTTACGATCACGCGAGTCGACTTACGATCACGCGAGTCGACTTACGATCACGCGAGTCGACTTACGATCACGCGAGTCGACTTACGATCACGCGAGTCGACTTACGATCACGCGATCGACTTACGATCACGCGAGTCGACTTACGATCACGGCGAGTCGACTTACGATCACGCGAGTCGACTTACGATCACGCGAGTCGACTTACGATCACGCGAGTCGACTTACGATCACGCGAGTCGACTTACGATCACGCGAGTCGACTTACGATCACGCGAGTCGACTTACGATCACGCGAGTCGACTTCGATCACGCGAGTCGACTTACGATCACGCGAGTCGACTTACGATCACGCGAGTCGACTTACGATCACGCGAGTCGACTTACGATCACGCGAGTCGACTTACGATCACGCGAGTCGACTTACGATCACGCGAGTCGACTTACGATCACGCAGAGTCGACTTACGATCACGCGAGTCGACTTACGATCACGCGAGTCGACTTACGATCACGCGAGTCGACTTTACGATCACGCGAGTCGACTTACGATCACGCGAGTCGACTTACGATCACGCGAGTCGACTTACGATCACGCGAGTCGACTTACGATCACGTGAGTCGACTTACGATCACGTGAGTCGACTTACGATCACGTGAGTCGACTTACGATCAGCGTCAGAATTAATGTGGATTTTTAAAATATTATTCTTACTGAAATAACAAAAGAATGTCTCCTCCGCTCGGCTTCAAACCTGGTGTTTATTAGTGGAATATTTGAGTTAGTTTCGGGCTGTGTATTTTATAATTTATTCTTATTGAAGAAATTTGTACAGTAGTGTCCATCATAACCTATGAATATTTCTATTGATTTACTTTAGGTATTTGAAGTTGACATTAAACTGTGTTAGAAACTTATGCCACATACTGCACTATTCCTTTCACCTGCACTGACCTTCAGGGATACACAGATAACCCGCACATAGGAGAGAGGAGCCTACGACTACGTATCGGTCCGAGTTGGACTGAGACGCCGCCATAAGATCCTCTGAGCGGGTTATCTATTATTCCAGTTATCTACACAGGTATCCTGGGTTATACAAGACGGGGATACCTATGATCATAGGGCATCAAGACACTACTTCCTTCAAGGGATAATGGATATTTCCGTCATTTACTGGAAACATGAGACATGGACGAGTGTCATCCACAACGTTCCTTAAAGCAGCCAGACACCGTCTTGGGACTGACGGTAGACTTATACAAGTAATCCAACAAAATATGAAGCATTTTGAAAGCAGATATTTTGATCATATACTTGTGACTTCTAAATCATTTTGTATTTAGAAATATGAGGCAGATTGTTGTTAGTTGCACTTCAGAAGGATTTATGATTTTTGCACCTCGAAGTCTAATAAATAGGTGCTAATACTCAGGTGCTAATACTCAGGTGCTAATACTCAGGTGCTAATACTCAGGTGCTAATACTCAGGTGCTAATACTCAGGTGCTAATACTCAGGTGCTAATACTCAGGTGCTAATACTCAGGTGCTAATACTCAGGTGCTAATACTCAGGTGCTAATACACAAGCTAGAGCATCAGGCGCATATAACAGGAAGGGCACTGCAATGGATCAGAGAATACCTGACAGGGAGGCAACAACGAGTCATGGTACGTAATGATGTATCACAGTGGGCACCTGTGACGAGCGGGGTCCCACAGGGGTCGGTCCTAGGACCAGTGCTATTTTTGGTATATGTGAACGACATGATGGAAGGGTTAGACTCAGAAGTGTCCCTGTTTGCAGATGATGTGAAGTTAATGAGGAGAATTAAATCTGATGAGGACCAGGCAGGACTTCAAAGAGACCTGGACAGACTGGACACCTGGTCCAGCAAATGGCTTCTCGAATTTAATCCTGCCAAATGCAAAGTCATGAAGATAGGGGAAGGGCACAGAAGACCACAGACAGAGTATAGGCTAGGTGGCCAAAGACTGCAAACCTCATCAAGGAGAAAGATCTTGGGGTGAGGTATAACACCGAGCATGTCTCCGGAAGCACACATCAATCAGATAACTGCTGACAGCATATGGGCGCCTGGCAAACCTGAGAACAGCATTCCGATACCTTAGTAAGGAATCGTTCAAGACACTGTACACCGTGTATGTCAGGCCCATACTGGAGTATGCAGCACCTGTTTGGAACCCGCACTGATAAAGCACGTCAAGAAACTAGAGAAAGTACAAAGGTTTGCGACAAGGTTTAGTTCCAGAGCTAAGGGGAATGTCCTATGAAGAAAGATTAAGGGAAATCGGCCTGACGACACTGGAGAACGAGGAGGGTCAGGGGAGACATGATAACGACATATAAAATACTGCGTGGAATAGACAAGGTGGACAAGGACAGGATGTTCCAGGGAGGGGACACAGAAACAAGAGGCCACAATTGGAAGTTGAAGACACAAATGAGTCAGAGAGATAGTAGGAAGTATTTCTTCAGTCATAGAGTTGTAAGGCAGTGGAATAGCCTAGAAAATGACGTAGTGGAGGCAGGAACCATACACAGTTTTAAGACGAGGTTTGATAAAGCTCATGGAGCGGGGAGAGAGAGGGCCCAGTAGCAACCGGTGAAGAGGCGGGGCCAGGAGCTAGGACTCGACCCCTGCAACCACTAAAAGGTGAGTACAAATAGGTGAATAGGTGAGCATAGGTACTAATACACAGGTACTAATACACAGGTACTAATACACAGGTACTAATACGCAGGTACTAATACACAGGTACTAATACACAGGTACTAATACACAGGTACTAATACACAGGTACTAATACACAGGTACTAATACACAGGTACTAATACGCAGGTACTAATACGCAGGTACTAATACACAGGTACTAATACACAGGTACTAATACACAGGTACTAATACACAGGTACTAATACACAGGTACTAATACAAGTTTCACCAAGTGTAAGACTACTTGCGAGCTGAGTGAGCCGCGAGCTGAGTGAGCCATGAGCTGAGTGAGCCATGAGCTGAGTGAGCCGCGAGCTGAGTGAGCCGCGAGCTGAGTGAGCCGCGAGCTGAGTGAGCCATGAGCTGAGTGAGCCATGAGCTGAGTGAGCCGCGAGCTGAGTGAGCCATGAGCTGAGTGTGAGCCGCGAGTGAGTGAGCCGCGAGCTGAGTGAGCCGCGAGCTGAGTGAGCCATGAGCTGAGTGAGCCGCGAGCTGAGTGAGCCGCGAGCTGAGTGAGCCGCGAGCTGAGTGAGCCGCGAGCTGAGTGAGCCGCGAGCTGAGTGAGCATGAGCTGAGTGAGCCGCGAGCTGAGTGAGCCATGAGCTGAGTGAGCCGCGAGCTGAGTGAGCCGCGAGCTGAGTGAGCCGCGAGCTGAGTGAGCCATGAGCTGAGTGACCAGGAAAAACTGCTGTGGTTACTGTCAACAAACGTTGCTAAATGTGACTGACAGATGATATACAAAGCACCAGTTTCTCTGACATCTTAGTCGCACCTTCCATTACCAGAGAGAGAGAGAGAGAGAGAGAGAGAGAGAGAGAGAGAGAGAGAGAGAGAGAGAGAGAGAGAGAGAGAGAGAGAGAGAGAGAGAGAGAGAGAGAGAGAGAGAGAGAGAGAGAGAAGCTTCTACACAAGATGATGTGCAGCAAACAACTACACTCTTGCACTCAATGTTTCCTCTGAGATCATACCTTCCCAGGATGACTCGAGTCTGGAACATATTCCTACACCATACCTGGAGTATACCTAGAGTATACCTGGAGAGGGGATTAACTCCCCCGCGGCCCGGTCTGTGACCAGGCCATGACGACATCGTGAAATGAAGCAGTGACCCCATAAAAAAACGCTGCCCCTCCCCCCAGCTCGCTCCAACTTCACCCTTTCCCC
>NC_069472.1:30130508-30140508 GCF_026875155.1 Cherax quadricarinatus
TCCCAGAACATGAAGTGTAAGCCCACTACTCTGACTGTCGCCCACTACACTGTTGTTCTCCAGAACATGAAGGTGTCAGCCCTTACTCTGACTGTCTCCACTACAATGTTGTCTCCCAGAACAGGAGTGTCAGCCCATTATTCTTACTGTCTCCCCACCAAACATGTTGTCTCCTGAATATGAAGTGTCAGCCCACTACCTGACTGTCTCCCACCACACTGTTATTCTCCAAGAAACATGAAGTGTCAGCCCACTACCCTGCTGTCTTCCCACCACACTGTTATTCTCCCAGAACATGAAGTGTCAGCCCAACTACTCTTGACTGTCTCCCCACCACACTGTTGTTCCAAGAATTATAAGTGTCAGCTCATACTCTCGCCTCCCACCAAACTGTTGTCTCCAAGAACATGAAGTGTTCAACCACTACTCTGGTCCTCCAACAACACTGTTATCTCCCATAATATGAAGTGTCAGCCACTACTCTGATTGTCTCCCACCACATGTTGTCTCCCAGAACCTTAAGTGTCAGCCACTACTCTGACTGTCTCCCAACACACTGTTGTTCCCAGAACATGAAGTGTCAGCCCAGTCTACTGCTCTGACTGTCTCCCACCACCCTGTTGTCTCCCAGAAACCATGAAGTGTCAGCCTACTACTCTGACTGTCTCCCACCACACTGTTGTCTCCAATAACATGAAGTGTCAGCCACTACTCTGACTGTCTACACACACTAGGTTGTCTCCCAGAGCATGAAGTGTCAGGGCCCACTACTCTGATGTCTACCACCATACCTCTGTTGTCTCCCAGAGCATGAAGTGGTCAGCCACTTCTCTGACTGTCTCCACCACACTGTTGTCTCCCAGAACATGAACAGTGTCAGCACATACTCTGATTGTCTCCCACCGCACTGTTATCTCACAGAACATTGAAGGTGTCAGCCCACTACTCTGACTGTCTCCCAACTACACTGTGTCTCCAGAACATGAAGTGTCAGCCCACTACTCTGACTGTCTCCCAAACACACTGTTGTCTCCCAGAATTGAAGTGTCAGCCCCATCTCTGACTGTCTCCCACCACACTGTTGTCTCCCATAACATGAAGTGTCAGCCCCTACGCTGACTGTCTCCCACCACTCTTGTTGTCTCCCAAGACTGAAGTGTCAGCCACACTCTGATGTTTCCTCCACACTGTTATCTCCCAGAACATGAAGTGTCAGCCCACTACTCTGTCTCCCGCCACACTGGTTGTCTCCAGAACATGAATTGTCAGCCACTACTCTGACTGGCTTCCCACCACACTGTTATCTCCCGAACATGAAGTGTCCGCCCACTACTTCTGGGACGTCTCCCACCACCACTGTTGTCTCACAGAACATGAAGTGTCGGCCACTACCTCTTCTCCACCACAATGTTGTCTCCCAGAACATGAAGTGTCAGCCCACTGTTATCTCCCATAACATGAAGTGTCAGCCCACTACTCTAACTGTCTCCCACACACTTTTGTCTCCCGAACATGAAGTGTCAGCCCACTTCTCTGACTGTCTCCCACACACTGTTGTTCTCCAGAAACATGAAGTGTAGCCCCCTTCTTCTGAACTGTCTCCACCACAACGGTTATCCCCAGAACATTGAAGTGTAAGCCCACTTCTCTGACTGTCTCCCACCACACTGTTATCTCCCAGAACATGAAGTGTAAGCCCACTTCTCTGACTGTCTCCCACCACACTGTATCTCCCAGAACATGAAGTGTAAGCCACTTCTCTGACTGTCTCCCAACACATGTTATCTCCAGAACATTGACGTGTCAGCCCACTACTCTGATGTCTCCCACCACACTGTTATCTCCCAGAACATGAAGTGTTAGCCACTTCTCTGACTGGCTCCCACACACTGTTATCTCCCAGAACATGAAGTGTCAGCCCACTACTCTGACTGTCTCCACTACAGTTGTCCTCCCAGAACTTGAAGTGTCAGGCCCACTATTGACGTCTACCACCACACTGTATGTCTCCAGAACATGACGTGTCAGCCCACTACTCTGATGTTCCCACCACACTTTTGTCTCCCAGAACATGAAGTGTCAGCTCATACTCTTCTCCCAACACACTGTTATCTTCCTGAACATGAAGTGTCAGCCCACTTACTTGACTGTCTCCACCACATTGTTATATCCAGAACATGAAGTGTCCAGCCCCACTACTCTGACTGTCTCCCAACCACACTGTTGTCTCCAGAACATGATGGTCAGCTCACTACTCTGACTGTCTCCAACCACACTGTTTGTCTCCCAGAACATGCAGTGTCAGCTCACTACTCTCTCTCCCAACCACACTGTTATCTCAGAACATGAAGTGTCAGCCCACTATCTGACTGTCTCCCACACACTGTATCTCCCAGAACATGAGTGTCAGCCTACTACTTGTCTCCCACCACACTGTTTTCTCCAAGAAACATGGTGTCAGCCACTACTCTGACTGGTCTCCACTACCACTGTTGTCTCCCAGAACATTGAAGTGTCTGCCCACTACTCTGACTGTCTCCCACTACTCGGTTGTCTCGCAGAACATGAAGAGTCAGCCCACTACTCTGACTGCTCTCCCACACACTTGTTGTCTCCCAGAATATGAGGTGTCAGCCTATACGCTGACTGTCTACCCACCACACTGTTGTCTCCGATAAACATGAAGTGTCAGCCCACTACCTATGACTTGTCTCCCACCACACTGTTGTCTCCAGAACATGAAGTGTCAGCCACTACCTCTGGACTGTCTCCACCACATGTTATCTCCCAGAACATGAAGTGTCAGCCCACTACTCGACTGTCTCCCACCACACTGTTGTCCTCCCCAGAACATGAAGTGTCCAGCCCACTACTCTGACTGTCTCCACCACACTGTTGTTCTCCCAGAACTTGAAGTGTCAGCCCACTACTCTGACTGTCTCCCACCCACTGGTTATGTCTCCCAGAACATGAGTGTCAGGCCCACTACTCTGTCTCCCACCCACACTGTTGTCTCCAAGAACATGAAGTGTCAGCCCACTACTCTGTTCCCAACACATGTTATCTCCCATAACATGAAAGTGTCAGCCCATTTACTCTGAATGATCTCACTCCAACACTGTTGTTCTCCAGACATGAAGTGTCAGCCCACTACTCTGACTGTCTCCCACCACACTGTTGTCTCCCAGAACATGATGACACTGTCAGCCACTACTCTGACGTCTCCCCCACACTGTTGTCTCCAGAGAACATGAAGTGTCAGCCCATTACTCTGACTGTTCTCCCAGAAACACTGTTATCTCCCAGACATGGAAGTGTCAGCCCACTACTCTGACTGTTCTCCCACCACACTGTTGTCTCCAGAACAGGAAGTGTCAGCCGGACTACTCTGACTGTCTCGATTCCTCACTGGTATCTCCCAGAACATTGAAGTGTCATGCCCACTACTCTGACTACTCTCCCACACCACTGTTATCTCCCAGAAACATGAAAGTGTCAGCCCCACTACACTGACTGTCTCCACACATGTTTTCTCCACAGACATGAAGTGTCAGCCACTACTCTGCTGTCTCGATTCTCACGGGTATCTCCCAGAAACATGAGTGTCAGCCCACTACTTCTGATTCTCCACCACACTGTTATTTCCAGAAACATGAATGTGTCAGCCCAGGACTACTCTGACTGTCTTCCCACCACACTGTTGTCTCCCAGATCTAAGTGTCAGCCCACTACTTGGACTGTCTCCCCACCACACAGTTGTCTCCCGAACATGAAGTGTTCAGCCCACTACTCTGACTGTCTCCACACACTGTTGTATCCAGAACATGAAAGTGTAAGCCCACTACTCTGACTGTCTCCACCACACTGTTATTCTCCCAGAACATGAAAGTGTCAGCCCACTATCTGACTGACTCCCCACTACACTGTTGTCTCCCAGAACATGAAGTGTCAGCCCATACTCTGACTGTCTCACACACACTGTTGTCTTCCCAGAACATGAAGTGCTCAGTCACTAGTCTGACTGTCTCCCACCACACTTTTGTCTCCCAGAACATGAAGTGTCAGCCTCACTACTCCTTGTCTCCCAACACACTGTTATTTCCTGAACATGAAAGTGTCAGCCCACTACTCTGACTGTCTCCCAAACCACACTGTTTTATCCAGACATGAAGTGTCAGCCCACTACTCTGACTGTCTCCCACACACTGTTATCTTCCAGAACATGAAGTGTCAGCCCACTACTCTGCTGTCTCCACCACCTGTTATCTCAAGAACAGAGTTGTCAGCCCACTACTTGACTGTCTCCCACCACACTGTTGTCTCCCAGGAACATGAAGTGTCAGCCCACCTCTGTCTCCCAACCACACTGTTATCTCCCAGAACTGAAAGTGTCAGCCACTACTCTGACTGTCTCCCACACACTGTTATCTCCAGAACATGAATTGTCAGCCCTACTACTCTGTCTCCACCACAATGTTGTCTCCAACGAAACATGAAGTGTCAGCCCCACTACTCTGACTGTCTCCCATACACTGTTGTTCTCCCAGAACATGAAACTGTCAGCCACTACTCTGGACTGTTATCCCACCACACTGTTGTCTCCCAGAATATTTGAGGTGTCAGCCTCTTACTACCCTGACTGTCTCCCACCACACTGTTGTCTCCCAGAACATCAAAGTGTCAGCCCACTACTTCTGTTCTCCCACACCACTGTTGTCTCCCAGAAACATGAAGTGTCAGCCCACTACTCTGACTGTCTCCCATCACCACTGTTGTCTCTCAGAACATGAAGTGGAGCCCCCATATTCTGAAACTGTCTCCCACCACACTGTTGTCTCCCAGAAAACAAGAAGTGTCAGCCACTACTCTGTCTCCCACAACACCTGTTATTCCCAGACATGAAGTGTCAGCCCACTACTCTGACTGTCTCCACCACACTGTTGTCTCCGATAAACATGAAGTGTCCCATCCCACTACTATGGACTGTCTCCCACCACATGTTGTCTCCCAGAACATGAAGTGTCAGCCCACTAATTGACTGTCTCCACCACACAGTTATCTCCCAGAACATGAAGTGTCAGCCCATACTCTGACTGTTCCACCACACTGTTGTCTTCCCAGAACATGAAGAGTCAGCCCACTACTCTGACTGTCTTTTTCCACCACACTGTTATCCTCCAGAACATAAGTGTCTGCCCACTACTCTATGTCTTCCCACCACACTGTTGTCTCCATGAACATGAAGTGTCAGCCCACTACTCTGTCTCCCAACACACTGTTATCTCCCATACATTGAAGTGTAGCCCACTACTCTGACTGTCTCCCACCACACTGTTGTCTACAGAAGATGAAGTGTCAGCCCACTTACTATGACTGTTTCCCACCACACTGTTGTCTCCCAGAAATGAAGTGGTCAGCCACTACTCTGACTGTCTCCCACCACACTTTTGTCTCCCAGAACATGAAGTGTCAGGCCCACTCTCTGATCTCCCACCACCACTGTTGTCTCCAAGAACATGAAGTGTCAGCCACTACTTGTTCTCCCAACACACTGTTATCTACATAACATGAAGTGTCAGCCCACTACCTTGACTGTCTCCCACCACACTGTTGTCTCCCAGGAACATTGAAGTGTCAGCCCACTACTCTGACTGTCTCCCACCTTTACTGTTGTCTCCCAGAACATGAAGTGTCTCAGCCCACTACTCTGACTGTCTCCACCCACTGTTGTCCTCCCAGAAACATGAAGTGTCAGCCCACTACTTGACTGTCTCCCACCCACACTGTTATCTCCCAGAACATGAAGTGTCAGCCCATACCTCTGACTGTCTCCCACCTCACTGTTGCTCCCAGGAAACATGAAGTGTCTGCCCACTACACTGATGTCTCCACCACACTGTTATCTCCCAGGAAAAACATGAGTGTCAGCCCATACTCTGACTGTCTCCCACCTCACTGGTATCTCCCAGAACATGAAAGTGACAGCCCACTACTCTGACTCTCTCCCACCACAGTTATCTCCAGAAACATGAATGTGTCATCCCACTACTATGCTGTTCCCACCACACTGTTGTTCCAAGAACAAGAAGTGTCAGCCCCTACTCTGACTGTCTCCCCACACACTGTTGTCTCCCAGAACCACTGTTGTCTCCCAGAACATGAAGTGTCAGCCCACTACTCTGACTGTCTCCCACTACACTGTTGTCTCCCAGAACATGAAGTGTCAGCCCACTACTCTGACTGTCTCCCACCACACTGTTGTCTCCCAGAACATGAAGTGTCAGTCCACTACTCTGTCTCCCACCACACTGTTGTTTCCCAGAACATGAAGTGTCAGCCCACTACTCTGTCTCCCACCACACTGTTGTCTCCAAGAACATGAAGTGTCAGCCCACTACTCTGTCTCCCAACACACTGTTATCTCCCATAACATGAAGTGTCAGCCCACTACTCTGACTGTCTCCCACCACACTGTTGTCTCCCAGAACATGAAGTGTCAGCCCACTACTCTGACTGTCTCCCACCCACGGTTGTCTCCATAAATGAATTGTCAGCCCACTACTCTGTCTCCCACCACACTGTTGTCTCCCAGAACATGAAGTGTCAGCCCACTACTCTGACTGTCTCCCACCACACTGTTGTCTCCCAGAACATGAAGTGTCAGCCCACTACTCTGACTGTCTCCCACCACACTGTTGTCTCCCAGAACATGAAGTGTCAGCCCACTACTCTGACTGTCTCCCACCACACTGTTGTCTCCCAGAACATGAAGTGTCAGCCCACTACTCTGACTGTCTCCCACCACACTGTTGTTCTCCAGAAACATGAAGTATCACCCATACTCTGACTGTCTCCCACCACACTGTTGTATCCCGGACATGGAAGTGTCAGCCCACTACTCTGACTGTTTCCACCACACTGTAGTCCTCCGGAATAGAGTGTCAGCCCACTAATCTGACTGCCTCCACTACACAGTTGTCTCCCAGAACATGAAGTGTCAGCCATATCTTCTCCCAACACACTGTTATCTCCCAGAACATGAAGTGTCAGCCCACTACTCTGACTGTCTCCCACCACACTGTTATCTCCCAGAACATGAAGTGTCAGCCCACTACTCTGACTGTCTCACCACACTGTTGCCTCCCAGAACTTGAAGTGTCTGCCCACTACTCTGGACTGTCTCCCACCACACTGTTGTCTCCCAGAACATGAAGTGGTCAGCACCCTGCCTCTGACTGTCTCCATCACACTGTTGTCTCCCGAACATGAAGTTCAGCCACTACTTCTGACTGGTCTCCCACCACACTGTTTGTCTCCCAGACATGAAGTGATTCAGCCCACTACTCTGACTGTCTCCCACCAAACTGTTGTCTCCCCAAGAGCAAGTGGCTCCGGACATTTTCTCGCATCGTAAAACCTTAAATAAAATTAGGGAAACCTATTTTTTGGCCTAAAATGTCCTCAGAATGTCATACTATTGTAGATCGTGTAAAGTTTACCAAGTGTCATCCTCCCGAGGTACCAGGGCGAGTACCTATGGGCAAAATGCATTGCTTTACGGGTACCGTTTGAAAAGAGTAGCTATTGACATCGTTGGTCCTTTATCTCCACATTCATCTGGGGGACATAGATATATATTAACATTAGTTGATTTGCTTCGAGTCCTTCCTTGAAGCCATACCTTAAAGACCATATACTACAGAGGGATGGCTGAAGCCCCTTTTGTCCATCTTCTCCATGAGTGGGCATCCCTAGAAGAAATTTTTGTCTGACCGTGGCGACACAATTCACATCTGACTTAATTCCAACATCTATTAACCAACTTCTGGGAGTGAAGCCTTCTCTTCACCACACCTCTATCAATCCCAGCTGTAATGGGAGGATTGAGCGCCAGCATCGATTCTCAGTCCATTTTAAGGAAAACAAAAAAAAAACCTTTTTTTTTTTGCCCTTAAACCTATGGAGTGGCATCGTTACCTACCCTTGGCTTTGTTTGCCATTCAGGGAAGTTCCCAGTGACTCTTTGGGGTTTTTCACCTTTTGAAAACTTCTCTATGGTTAGACAGGCCAGAGGCCCATTTGTCCATCCTTCGACTTATGGACTAATGAGGAGGTAAATGCTGAGGTTCCAGTCTTCTTACCAGTTTCTCCTTGACCTTAGATTCCAAACTTGAAGGAGACCTCTGAATAGTTACGAAGAAACCTAAGCTTGTCAATGGAACAGTACAAACCTATTTTGACTCCAAAAGTCAGAGGGAGAAGTTATAAAAAAAGTTAGTGAGAAGAAGCTCTTGTACTTTTGCCTATCAAGTCAAATAATTTATTAGTAGCATGGTAAAAGGTCCATATAAAGTATTAAAAATTTTGTTGGGGAAAGTTGACTACCTCATAGAAGGCAAGGGGAAAAACCTAAGCTTTTCATATAACATCCTTAAGAAATATTACCGAAGAAATTCGGTTAACTGCCTTAACAACTTGACTTAGTTTTTCCACACGAAACTTGATTACGACAACTGAAGAATGTAAAGTGTGCGTAATTGACACCTCTAATTAGACTATGATGAAGAACTGCATGATTGGTGACTCTTGGACCACTTCCGGGCGCAACCAAATTATATTATGAATCTTTGGATGATTGACCATAAGAGACATGAACTGTACTGCAATGTGTGAGTAACTTTGCAGACGTCTTTACTGATTTTCCAGGTGTTACTCCACGGTAGTAATAAGATTGACTTTTTGGACGGACAATCCTATCAACACGGAAATTATACCCAGATCAGTTCAACCCTTAGGGAGGCATTTGACGAGAGGTAGACAAAATTATTAAAACTAAAGATCATTGAACCTTCAGTATCTTCATATTGTTCACCAGTAGTCATGGGTAAAAAAGGAGGATATAATTTTCATATAGGACTGGCTATTGACTTCAGAGGCCTTAATGCTATAACTCGGTGGATGCTGAGCTATGCCCATAATAGATAGCGAATCTACACAAATTTTATGGACGCTTCCTTTTCTTTTCAGAGATTGATATTGCGCTAGGCATATCATCAAGTAATGTTAGATCCTTCTTCTAAGCAGTTACACCGCTTTTCCTACACACCAAGAACTGATGCAATATAGAACTATGCCCTTCGTTTGCGTAATGCCTGTGCTACCTACGTGAGACTGATGAGAAAGGTTTTGGGTAATATGCCAAATGTTTCAGTTTATTTTGATAACATTTTTACGGTAATGACATCCACGTGGGTGCGAACAAAATCCAAACATTAACATCAGTTTTACATAGGTTGCGCTCCATGGCCTCATGCCAAGCCGAGAAATGCTTCCTTGGGTATAACAAGATTAGTATCTTTGACTGATACTTTTCTAATACTCTCTGCAGCCTCTCCCCAGTAAGATCAAAAGCTTTATTAGAATTTAAATTCCCCAAAACCAAGAAACTCATGCGTAGTTTCTTGGTTCTGTAAATTTTTATCACGTTTTATCCGAATCTTTGCTGATCTTAAAAGGCATCTTATCGGATTCCTTAAAGTCTGTGAAGGAGCTCTTGAAACTTTCCGAGTAGCTCGGGAAAAGGTTTATAGAGATTAAAGTATCTTTTCGAAAGCCTACTTAAGATTCCAGTATACCCTTAATAAAAGATTTTGTTTGAGAACTGATGCCTCCAATACTGGCTTAGGTTGCGGGTGCTACTTCAATACCATGATGGTACTCCCTTCCCTGTATGCTTCCTAAGCAGGAAACTCCACCCCCATGCCCCCCCCCCGCCCACAAGTACTCCACAATAGAAAAAGGAATGTTTAGCCTTGTGTGGGGTATTCTCCAAACTTAAAATTTTATTGTTGGAAAGATTCATTTTAGAAACGGACCACAAACCTTTGAGATATACCTAGAACTTTTCAAGGGAAATCAACAGTCGCCTCTTGAGGTGGACACTGGCCACTCCAGGCTTTTAAGTTCCTTATTGAGGTTCATCCATTATTTCTGTGATGGT
>NC_069472.1:30145508-30152921 GCF_026875155.1 Cherax quadricarinatus
AGTTGTCAGCCCACTTCTCTGACTGTCTCCCCACCACACTGTTGTCTCCAGAACATGAATAGTGTCAGCCCACTACTCTGACTGTCTCCCAACACATGTCGCGTCTCCCAGAATATGAAGTGTCAGCCCACTACTCTGACTGTTCTCCCAACCACACTTTTGTCTTCAGAACATGAAGTGTCAGCCCACTACTTGACTGTCTCCCACCACACTTTTTCTCCCAGGAACATTGAAGTGTCAGCCCACTACTCGGGACTGTCTCCTTCCACACTGTTGTCTCCCAGATCATGATGTGTCAGCCCACTACTCTTTCTCCCGGCACATGTTTTGTCTCCCAGAACATTAAGTGTCGCCCACTACTCTGACTGTCTCCTTCCACAATGTTGTCTCCCAGTCATGATGTGTTCAGCCCACTCTCTGTCTCCATACACACTGTTATCTCCAAGAACTTTAAAGTGTCTGCCCACTACTCTGACTGTCTCCCACCACACTGTTATCTCCCAGAACTTGAAGTGTCAGCCCAATACTTGACTGTCTCCAACCACACTGGTGTCTCCCAGAACATGGAAGTGTCAGCCCACTACTCTACTGTCTCCCACACACTGTTGTCTCCCAGACCATGAAGGTATCAGCCACTACTCTGACTGTCTCCACCACACTGTTGTCTCCAGAAAACATGAAGTGTCAGCCCCACTACTCAGACTGTTCCACCACACTGTTTGTCTCCAGAACATGAAGTGTCGGCCCACTACTCTGTCTCCCACCACACTGTTGTCTCCCAGAACATGAAGTGTCAGCCCACTGTTATCTCCCATAACATGAAGTGTCAGCCCACTACTCTAACTGTCTCCCACCACACTGTTGTCTCCCAGAACATGAAGTGTCAGACCTCAACCCACTCTCTGACTGTCTCCACCACACTGTTGTCTCCCAGAACATGAAGTGTCAGCCCACTACTCTGATCTCTCCCAACACCACTGTTACTTCTTGTCTCCCAGAACATGCAATTGTCAGCCCCATTACTCTAACTGTCTCCCACCACACTGTTGTCTCCCAGAACATGAAGTGTCAGCCCACTTCTCTGACTGTCTCCCACCACACTGTTGTCTCCCAGAACATGAAGTGTCAGCCCACTACTCTGACTGTCTCCCAACACACTGTTGTCTCCCAGAACATGAAGTGTCAGCCCACTACTCTGACTGTCTCCCCACTTACACTGTTGTTCCCAGAACATGAAGTGTCAGCCCACTACTTTGACTGTCTCCCACTACACTGTTGTCCTCCAGAACTTGACAGTGTCAGCCCATTATCTGACTGTTCCCACCACATGTTGTCTCCCTTGAATATGGAAGTGTCAGCCCATCCTGACTGCCGCCCACTACACTGTTGTCTCCCAGAACATGAAGTGTAAGCCCACTACTCTGACTGTCGCCCACTACACTGTTGTTCTCCAGAACATGAAGGTGTCAGCCCTTACTCTGACTGTCTCCACTACAATGTTGTCTCCCAGAACAGGAGTGTCAGCCCATTATTCTTACTGTCTCCCCACCAAACATGTTGTCTCCTGAATATGAAGTGTCAGCCCACTACCTGACTGTCTCCCACCACACTGTTATTCTCCAAGAAACATGAAGTGTCAGCCCACTACCCTGCTGTCTTCCCACCACACTGTTATTCTCCCAGAACATGAAGTGTCAGCCCAACTACTCTTGACTGTCTCCCCACCACACTGTTGTTCCAAGAATTATAAGTGTCAGCTCATACTCTCGCCTCCCACCAAACTGTTGTCTCCAAGAACATGAAGTGTTCAACCACTACTCTGGTCCTCCAACAACACTGTTATCTCCCATAATATGAAGTGTCAGCCACTACTCTGATTGTCTCCCACCACATGTTGTCTCCCAGAACCTTAAGTGTCAGCCACTACTCTGACTGTCTCCCAACACACTGTTGTTCCCAGAACATGAAGTGTCAGCCCAGTCTACTGCTCTGACTGTCTCCCACCACCCTGTTGTCTCCCAGAACATGAAGTGTCAGCCTACTACTCTGACTGTCTCCCACCACACTGTTGTCTCCAATAACATGAAGTGTCAGCCACTACTCTGACTGTCTACACACACTAGGTTGTCTCCCAGAGCATGAAGTGTCAGGGCCCACTACTCTGATGTCTACCACCATACCTCTGTTGTCTCCCAGAGCATGAAGTGGTCAGCCACTTCTCTGACTGTCTCCACCACACTGTTGTCTCCCAGAACATGAACAGTGTCAGCACATACTCTGATTGTCTCCCACCGCACTGTTATCTCACAGAACATTGAAGGTGTCAGCCCACTACTCTGACTGTCTCCCAACTACACTGTGTCTCCAGAACATGAAGTGTCAGCCCACTACTCTGACTGTCTCCCAAACACACTGTTGTCTCCCAGAATTGAAGTGTCAGCCCCATCTCTGACTGTCTCCCACCACACTGTTGTCTCCCATAACATGAAGTGTCAGCCCCTACGCTGACTGTCTCCCACCACTCTTGTTGTCTCCCAAGACTGAAGTGTCAGCCACACTCTGATGTTTCCTCCACACTGTTATCTCCCAGAACATGAAGTGTCAGCCCACTACTCTGTCTCCCGCCACACTGGTTGTCTCCAGAACATGAATTGTCAGCCACTACTCTGACTGGCTTCCCACCACACTGTTATCTCCCGAACATGAAGTGTCCGCCCACTACTTCTGGGACGTCTCCCACCACCACTGTTGTCTCACAGAACATGAAGTGTCGGCCACTACCTCTTCTCCACCACAATGTTGTCTCCCAGAACATGAAGTGTCAGCCCACTGTTATCTCCCATAACATGAAGTGTCAGCCCACTACTCTAACTGTCTCCCACACACTTTTGTCTCCCGAACATGAAGTGTCAGCCCACTTCTCTGACTGTCTCCCACACACTGTTGTTCTCCAGAAACATGAAGTGTAGCCCCCTTCTTCTGAACTGTCTCCACCACAACGGTTATCCCCAGAACATTGAAGTGTAAGCCCACTTCTCTGACTGTCTCCCACCACACTGTTATCTCCCAGAACATGAAGTGTCAGCCCACTTCTCTGACTGTCTCCCACCACACTGTATCTCCCAGAACATGAAGTGTAAGCCACTTCTCTGACTGTCTCCCAACACATGTTATCTCCAGAACATTGACGTGTCAGCCCACTACTCTGATGTCTCCCACCACACTGTTATCTCCCAGAACATGAAGTGTTAGCCACTTCTCTGACTGGCTCCCACACACTGTTATCTCCCAGAACATGAAGTGTCAGCCCACTACTCTGACTGTCTCCACTACAGTTGTCCTCCCAGAACTTGAAGTGTCAGGCCCACTATTGACGTCTACCACCACACTGTATGTCTCCAGAACATGACGTGTCAGCCCACTACTCTGATGTTCCCACCACACTTTTGTCTCCCAGAACATGAAGTGTCAGCTCATACTCTTCTCCCAACACACTGTTATCTTCCTGAACATGAAGTGTCAGCCCACTTACTTGACTGTCTCCACCACATTGTTATATCCAGAACATGAAGTGTCCAGCCCCACTACTCTGACTGTCTCCCAACCACACTGTTGTCTCCAGAACATGATGGTCAGCTCACTACTCTGACTGTCTCCAACCACACTGTTTGTCTCCCAGAACATGCAGTGTCAGCTCACTACTCTCTCTCCCAACCACACTGTTATCTCAGAACATGAAGTGTCAGCCCACTATCTGACTGTCTCCCACACACTGTATCTCCCAGAACATGAGTGTCAGCCTACTACTTGTCTCCCACCACACTGTTTTCTCCAAGAAACATGGTGTCAGCCACTACTCTGACTGGTCTCCACTACCACTGTTGTCTCCCAGAACATTGAAGTGTCTGCCCACTACTCTGACTGTCTCCCACTACTCGGTTGTCTCGCAGAACATGAAGAGTCAGCCCACTACTCTGACTGCTCTCCCACACACTTGTTGTCTCCCAGAATATGAGGTGTCAGCCTATACGCTGACTGTCTACCCACCACACTGTTGTCTCCGATAAACATGAAGTGTCAGCCCACTACCTATGACTTGTCTCCCACCACACTGTTGTCTCCAGAACATGAAGTGTCAGCCACTACCTCTGGACTGTCTCCACCACATGTTATCTCCCAGAACATGAAGTGTCAGCCCACTACTCGACTGTCTCCCACCACACTGTTGTCCTCCCCAGAACATGAAGTGTCCAGCCCACTACTCTGACTGTCTCCACCACACTGTTGTTCTCCCAGAACTTGAAGTGTCAGCCCACTACTCTGACTGTCTCCCACCCACTGGTTATGTCTCCCAGAACATGAGTGTCAGCCCACTACTCTGTCTCCCACCACACTGTTGTCTCCAAGAACATGAAGTGTCAGCCCACTACTCTGTCTCCCAACACACTGTTATCTCCCATAACATGAAAGTGTCAGCCCATTTACTCTGAATGATCTCACTCCAACACTGTTGTTCTCCAGACATGAAGTGTCAGCCCACTACTCTGACTGTCTCCCACCACATTGTTGTCTCCCAGAACATGAAGTGTCAGCCCACTACTCTGACTGTCTCCCACCACACTGTTGTCTACCAGAATATGAAGTGTCAGCCCACTACTCTGACTGCTCCCACTACACTGTTGTCTCCCAGAACATGAAGTGTCAGCCCACTACTCTGTCTCCCAACACACTGTTATCTCCCAGAACATGAAGTGTCAGCCCACTACTCTGACTGTCTCCCACCACACTGTTGTCTCCCAGAACATGAAGTGTCAGCCCACTACTCTGACTGTCTCCCACCACACTGTTGTCTCCCAGAACATGAAGTGTCAGCCCACTACTCTGACTGTCTCCCACCACACTGTTGTCTCCCAGAACATGAAGTGTCATAGCACTACTCTGACTCTCTTCCACTACACTGTTGTCTCCCAGAACATGAAGTGTCAGCCCACTACTCTGTCTCCCAACACACTGTTATCTCCCAGAACATGAAGTGTCAGCCCACTACTCTGACTGTCTCCCACCACACTGTTGCCTCCCAGAACATGAAGTGTCAGCGCACTACTCTGACTGTCTCCCACCACACTGTTGTCTCCCAGAACATGAAATGTCAGCCCACTACTCTGACTGTCTCCCACCACACTGTTGTCTCCCAGAACATGAAGTGTCATAGCACTACTCTGACTGTCTTCCACCACACTGTTGTCTCCCAGAACATGAAGTGTCAGCCCACTACTCTGACTGTCTCCCACCACACTGTTGTCTCCGAGAACATGAAGTGTCAGCCCACTACTCTGACTGTCTCCCACCACACTGTTGTCTCCCAGAACATGAAGTGTCAGCCTACTACTCTGACTGTCTCCCACCACACTGTTGTCTCCCATAACATGAAGTGTCAGCCCACTACTCTGACTGTCTCCCACTACACTGTTGTCTCCCAGAACATGAAGTGTCAGCCTACTACTCTGACTGTCTCCCACCACACTGTTGACTCAAAGAACATGAAGTGTCAGCCCACTACTCTGACTGTCTCCCACCACACTGTTCTCTCCCAGAACATGAAGTGTCAGCCCACTACTCTGTCTCCCACCACACTGTTGTCTCCAAGAACATGAAGTGTCAGCCAACTACTCTGACTGTCTCCCAACACACTGTTGTCTCCCAGAACATGAAGTGTCAGCCCACTACTCTGACTGTCTCCCACCACACTGTTGTCTCCCAGAACATGAAGTGTCAGCCCACTACTCTGACTGTCTCCCACCACACTGTTGTCTCCAGAACATGAAGTGTCAGCCTACTAGTCTGACTGTCTCCCACCACACTGTTGTCTCCCAGAACATGAAGTGTCGGCCCACTACTCTGACTGTCTCCCACTACACTGTTGTCTCCCAGAACATGAAGTGTCAGCATACTACTCTGACTGTCTCCCACCACACTGTTGACTCCCAGAACATGAAGTGTCAGCCCACTACTCTGACTGTCTCCCACCACACTGTTGTCTCCCAGAACATGAAGTGTCAGCCCACTACTCTGTCTCCCACCACACTGTTGTCTCCCAGAACATGAAGTGTCAGCCTACTACTCTGACTGTCTCCCACCACACAGTTGTCTCCCAGAACATGAAGTGTCAGCCCACTACTCTGACAGTCTCCCACCACACTGTTGTCTCCCAGAACATGATGTGTCAGCCTACTACTCTGACTGTCTCCCACCACACTGTTGTCTCCCATAACATGAAGTGTCAGCCCACTACTCTGACTGGCTACCACCACACTGTTGTCTCCCAGAACATGAAGTGTCAGCCCACTACTCTGACTGTCTCCACCACACTGTTGTCTCCCAGAACATGAAGTGTCAGCCCACTACTCTGACTGTCTCCCACCACACTGTTGTCTCCCAGAACATGAAGTGTCAGCCCACTACTCTGACTGTCTCCCACCACACTGTTGTCTCCCAGAACATGAAGTGTGAGCCCACTACTCTGACTGTCTCCCACCACACTTTTGTTTCCCAGAATATGAAGTGTCAGCCCACTACTGTGACTGTCTCCCACCACACTGTTATCTCCCAGAACATGAAGTGTCAGCCCACTATTCTGACTGTCTCCTACCACACTGTTGTCTCCCATAACATGAAGTGTCAGCATACTACTCTGACTGTCTCCCACTACACTGTTATCTCCCAGAACATGAAGTGTCAGCCCACTACTCTGACTGTCTCGCACCACACTGTTATCTTCCAGAACATGAAGTGTCAGCCCACTACTCTGACTGTCTCCCACCACACTGTTATCTTCCAGAACATGAAGTGTCAGCCCACTACTCCGACTGTCTCCCACCACACTATTGTCTCCAAGAATATGAAGTGTCAGCCCACTACTCTGACTGTCTCCCACCACACTGTTGTCTCCCAGAACATGAAGTGTCAGCCCACTACTCTGTCTCCCACCACACTGGTGTCTCCCAGAACATGAAGTGTCAGCCTCTACTCTGTCTCCCAACACACTGTTATCTCCCAGAACATGAAGTGTCAGCCCACTACTCTGACTGTCTCCCACCACACTGTTGTCTCCCAAAACATGAAGTGTCACCCCACTACTCTGTCTCCCAACACACTGTTATCTCCCATAACATGAAGTGTCAGCCCACTACTCTAACTGTCTCCCACCACACTGTTGTCTCCCAGAACATGAAGTGTCAGCCCACTACTCTGACTGTCTCCCACCACACTGTTGTCTCCCAGAACATGAAGTGTCAGACTACTACTCTGACTGTCTCCCACCACTGTTGTCCCCCAAAAATAAGTGTCAGCCCACAACTCTGCTCCCCACACTGTTTCTCCAAACATGAAGTGTCAGCCCACTATTTGTCTCCC
>NC_069472.1:30153421-30169692 GCF_026875155.1 Cherax quadricarinatus
GCCAGTGGCTTCTGCAGTGTTCCTTCGTTCTTATGTTCTTATGTTCTTATGGTTGTGCCTCAGCATTCGACCTATCTCCCTCTCCATCTGCACCCATCTCCCTCTTCCCTTCCATCCTTGGCCCTTTTTTGCAGGCTGATATGACCTTAGCATAATTCATATCTCCTTCCTTCCTGTTCAGCCTCTCATCTTCGTATGGGGTCTTCTTGGTCACTACCCCTGAGACTTGCTTCAGCCTGTTTACCTCAAATTCTAGGACCTTTACCCTGGCTACTGCAGTTTCGACTTGTGCCTCCGAATTCTTCGTCTCCTTCTCCAACCTCTTTTCCCATTTCACAGAGCTCTTTCTCCATTTTTTTCAGAAAGCTCTCCTAATTTTCTCTCCCATTCTTGCTCTATCCTTTTCCACTGTTCCTCCATCCATTCCTCATTACCAGTACCATTGTCATCTGATCCCTGATTCCTGCGAGTCCTAACCATTTTTTTTTTTTAGTGAGAGAGAGAAAGAGAAAAAGAAAAAGGGGGAGAGAGAGAAGGGGAGCCTAGAAGGAGGGGAAAAGAAGGGAAAAAGGGGGAGAAAGTGAGAGAGAGGGAAAAGGTAAGAGAGAGGGGGAGTGACAAGGGAAGAGAGAGAGAGATAAAAGAAGAGGAAGAGAGTAAGAGAGGAAGAGAGAGAGGGAGAGGGAGAGAGATGGGGGGGGGGAAAGGAAGGGTTATAGGGTCACTTCACGGGAAAGGTGTAAAATCCTGTATATGTGTGTGTGTCTATATGTGTGTGTGTGTGTGTGTGTGTGTGTGTGTGTGTGTGTGCATATGTGTGTGTGTTTTGTGTGTGTGTGTGTGTGTGTGTGTGTGTGTGTGTGGGGTGTGTGTTGTGTTGGTGTGTGTGTGTGTGTGTTGCTACAGCTATTCAAGTGCCTAAGAGCAGAGCTGTCCTCACCTAATGTGTGTGCTTTATGTTTATGAAAACAGTCCTTATTTCCCACGTATGTACTACATACGTATTGTATATGTACCCGATCTCTTGGTTCCCACTGTACTGTCTTATGCGTTTAAAATTACGTTAAAAAATAAATACACTAGGCTTCGCCTATATGCCACTACCTCTAAATTTTATTTAAAAGCCAGTAAATGCTGCTTATTCTAATTCTGATAGCTCGAGGAGAATGACCCCCAATTCCAGCTAGAGACAGGTACTATTGACCCCATGCAACTCAAACTAGGTGAATATTACTTGCGGCTGGCAGTGGAGTAACATTGCAGGTCTGTCCTGTCCCAGAAGTTGAAGAAGTTTGATGCTTCTCGGTAATTTTTCCACTAACTTCCTGTATGCACTATAGTCTCTAGCTCTTCTAATTTTTTCACTCACTCATTGTATTTACTAACACATCTATATATATCTCTTATCTCCCTGGTCTTGAGTCGCACTTATTCTTCAAAATACCCCACTGCGTTATTATGGCAACACTATTTAGGCCTGACACAACCGTTCACCCTTCCAACGGCCCTCACTAAACACTCAGCCAATATTTCCTTTTTTTTCTTTTCTGTGATCACTTATATTTCCTTTTTTCGGGGCTTAAGTGATTATATGCACTCTTATGCGTGCACACGCCTATATCCCACACTCTATTCCTTATGGCACAGTCAGAAATTACCACCAAAACACGAGCTCAAACCGCGTGACTCCTCCACGAGTGTGTGTGTGTACTCACCTATTTGTGTTTGCTCTTGGTCCCGCCTCTTCACTGACCACTACTTAATCCTCTCTCTCTCCCTGTTCCATGAGTTTTATCATACCTCGTCCTAAAACTATGTATGGTTCCTGCCTCCATTACATCACTTGCTAGACTATTCCACTTCCTGAAAACTCTACGGCTGAAGAAATACTTCCTAACATCCCTTTGACTCAGCTGAGTCTTCAACTTCCAATTGTGACCGTTTGTTTCTGTTTCCCATCTCTGCAACATCCTGTCCCTGTCCACCCTATCTATTCCTCGCAGTATTTTGTATGTCGTTATCATGTCTCCTCTAACCCTCCTGTCCTCCAGTGTCATCAGGCCGATTTCCCTTAACCTTTCTTCGTAGGACATTCCCCGTAGCTCTGGAACTAGTTTTGTTGCAAACCTTTCCACTATCTCTAATTTCTTGACGTACTTTACCAAGTGTGGGTTCCAAACTGGTGCTGCATACTCCAGTATGGGCTTGACGTACACGGTGTACAGAATCTTGAACAATTTCTTACAGAAGTATCGGAACGCTGTTATGCTGCAGCAGTTATCTGGTTAATGTGTACTTTCGGAGACGTGCTCGGTATTATAGTCACCCCAAGATTTTTCTCCATGAGTGAGGTTTGCAGTCTTTGGCCACCTAGCCTATAGTATGTCTGCAGTCTTCTTTCCCCTTCCCCGATCTTCATGACTCTGTATTTGGCTGGGTTAAATTCTAGGAGCCAGTTGCTGGACAACGCGTCCAGCCTGTGTGTGTATGTGTGTATGTGTGTGTGTATGTGTGTGTATGTGTGTGTGTATGTGTGTGTATGTGTATGTGTGTGTGTGTGTGTGTGTGTTTGTGCTTACCTAATTGTGGTTGCAGGGTTCGATTCATAGTTCCTGGCCAGGCCTCTTCACTCATCGCCACTAGGTTCACTCTCTCCCTGCACTAGGAGCTTCTTCATACCTCTTCTTAAAGCTATATATGGTACCTGCCTCCACTACCTTACATTCCAGACTATTCCACTTCCTGACAACTCTATGGCTGAAGAAATACCTCCTAACATCATTGTGACTCATACGAGTCTTCAACTTCCAACTGGGACCCCTTGTGGCTGTGCCCCATCTTTGGAACATCCTGTCTCTGTCCACCTTGTCAATTCTTCTCAGTATTTTATATGTCGTTATCATGTCCTCCCTTGTCATTTCTGTCCTCCAGTGTCGTTTGGTCGAGTTCTCTTAACCTCTCCTCGTAGGACATGCCCCTTAGCTCCGGAAATAGTCTCGTTGCAAACCTTAGCACTTTCTCTAGTTTCCTGACGTACCTGGCAAGGTGAGGGTTCCAAACTGGAGCTGCATACTCCAATATGAGCCTAGTGTACACTGTGTACAGGGTCCGGAACGGCTCCTTACTGAAATGTCGAAATCTATTCTTAGGTTCTCTAATCGCCACTATACTGCAGCAGTTATTCGGTTGATGTGCACCTCAGGAGATGTGTTCGGTATTATACACACCCCAGGATTCTTTTCTTAGACTGAGGTTTGTAGTCTTTAGCCCCCTAGACTGTATTCTGTCTGCAGTCGTCTTTGCCCTTCCCCGATCTACTTGACTTTTCACTTGGTGGGGTTGAACTCCAGAAACAACTTGCTGAACCAGGCTTGCATCCTGGCCAGATCCCTCTGTAGTCTGCCATATTTTCCTCCGACTGAATTCTTCTCGTTAATTTCACTTCTTCTGCAAACAGGGACGCTTCTGAGTCTATTCCATTGGTCATGTCTTTCACATATACCAAGAACAGCACCTGTCCTAGAACTGACCCTTGTGTGTGTGTGTGTGTGTGTGTGTGTGTGTGTGTGTGTGTGTGTGTGTGTGTGTGTGTGTGTGTGTGTGTGTGTGTGTGTGAGTGTGAATGCCCATCTCTGGGAATGAGTATTTACCTTGAGCCTGAGGTGGTTGAGAGGGGGCTGGGCTGGGGGAAGGCTATGGTAAGCTTTACAGGGCCCCCCCTTATTTGGCCCGTCTGACGTCCCGCGGAGACCCCCGGGCCCCCATCGGTGGACACGGGGGGAGCTTTCCTCTGCCACCACCACTGACAACCCCAATCCGGACCAATTCACTGACAACATTTTATCCTAAAGCCCTGGGGGGTTTTAAAATTTAGAAAGGGAAAAATTATCTTTTTAAAGGGGAACCCCCACTATATATTTTTTTTAATATAATAAAAGTGGGTGAATTTTTCCCTTTGGGGGGGGGCCCCCCTTCCTGTTTGGGCCCTTTCCCTTGGGGGGCTCCTTGGGTTTGGGGGGCCTTTCCCTTGGGGAGGCCCCTTCCCGGGTTTGGGCCCTTCCTCGGGGGGGGCTCCTTCTGTCTGGGAACCTTTACAGAGGGCCCCCTTTTAAAAAACCTGGGTTTTTACTTCCGGTTTGACCTTGACCTTGACCTCGCCTGGGGGACTACCTCACCCTTGACCCCCCCCCCCAAACCTTTACCCCCGCCCACGAAAACCCCCCCTTCGCGACCCCCCCTCGCGCTGCGCGCCTGCCCCGCGCCCCCCCCCGGCGCCCGCCCGCGCCCGTCGGACCCCCCCGGCCCTTCGCGATCCCCGCCCTTCTGCTGGCCCCCTTCTGGGAGGGGTTTGTCCGGAAACGCCCCCGTTTTCGAATTTTTTTTCCCATTTTTTTGAAATTTTTTTTAAAAACATTTTTTGTGCTCTCCATCTCCCGGAAACAAATTTTTTTGGTTACCCCTCCGACTTTCACCCCCCCCCCAAAAATTTTTCGAAAAACAAAGTCTCCATTTTCCTCGGGGTCAAGTTTTTTTTGGAAACCCCCCTATGGGGTTTTCGAAATTTTTTCCTTTTCCTTGGGGTAAAGGGGGTTTTTTTTTTTGGGTTGGGCCCCCCTTCCACCCCAACCCCCACCCCAAAATTTTTTTCGATAAACAAAATTTTGGATTCCCCCCTTTGGGGGTTTTTTAAAATTTTTTATGGCCTCGGAAACAAATTTTTGAGGTTTTCCCCCCTCACTTTCCCCCCCCATCCCCAAAAATTTTCGATTTAAAACGGTTTTTTTGGATTCCCCCCTATGGGGTAACGAAAATTTCCTTTTTGATTCCTCGAAACAAGTTTTTGAAATTGCCCCCCCCCCACTTTTTTCCCCCCCTCCCAAAAAAATTTTCCCATAAAGCAAGTTTGGATTCCCCCCTAGGGGGTTTTTTTTCAAATTTTTATGATCTCCCGAATAAATTTTTAAGGGTTCCCCTCAATTTTTCCCCCCCCCCCCCAAATCCCAAATTTTCGATAATACAAGTTTTTGGATTCCCCCCTAGGGGGGTTTCGAAATTTTTGTTTCCCTGGGAACAATTTTTTTGGATCCCCCCTAGGGGGTTTTCGAAATTCTCCATCCCCTTTTGGATCAAGGTTTTTTGGATTGTCCCTCCTTCCCCCCCCCAACCCCTTTTTCCCAAAAAAAATTCTCGATAATAAAAAGGATATTCCTGGGAAAAAATTTTCTCGTAATGCAATTTTTGGATTCCCCCCAAAGGGGGGTTTTAAAAAATTCCCCAAATTCCTCGGATAAAGTTTTGGGGAATCCCCCCCTAGGGGGTAAGTATTCAAATGAACCCCCTAGGGGGGCATGTTTACTACGGGTCTAAAAAAGTCAAATGACCTAAGAAGGGTTTTTTCTCGGCGGCTGAGTCACCGCACACAGGTTGAATCGGGTGCCCTTGTCAGTGCGTCACGCGATGACCCCACACAAAAGGGGAACTTGTTGGCCTTTTTTCATTAAATTAATAAGGGACATGGGCCTACATTATAGGGAAAACTTTTTCATCTTAACCCAAATTTTTCATATCAAAATCGCTTTTTTTCGTTAATACCCACAATTTCTTTACAAAAAAAAACACAACATTATACAAAAAAATAACTCAAAAATAACCCAAAGTTAAAAGGGGACACAGTGCATCGAAAAAAGTAAAAAAAAAATAACCAAACACTTTTACTTTGAACATCACCCAAAACACTTCATAAATCATTTTAAACTCAATAAAAAACCTTTGAAAACCTTTAAAAAAACCTGAACACCTTTTAAAAACACCTTTGAAAAATTTCCAAACAAAACCTGAAACACTTCCAAAAAACACAATTTGATACTCCCCCAAATTTCCCACTGAATACTCAAAAAAACTGCTGAAATTCAATCAAAACACCCTTAAACACCTTCAAACACCCTTGAACACCTTCAAAACACTCTTGAACACCTTCAAAAATCCCTTTTGGGAACTTTTCCAATTCAACACTGAAAACACTTCCAAAAAACACAATTTGAGTACTCCCAAATTACACCACTGAATACTAATAAAACACCGCTGAATTCAACCCAGAACACCCTTCAACACCTTCAAAACACCTTTGAACACCTTCAAACACCTTTAAAACACCTTAAAAAACACCCTTGATCACCTTCAAAAAACAACATTTGAACACACTCAAAACACCTTTGAATAACCTCAAAACACCTTTGAACACCTTCAAAACACCCTTGAACACCTTCAAAACACCCTTGATCACCTTCAAAAAACAACATTTGAACACACTCAAAACACCTTTGAACACCTTTGAACATTTCCAAAACACTATTTGAGTACTCCCAGTTACACCACTGAATACTACTAAAACACGCTGAATTCAATCAAAACACCCTTGATCACCTTCAAAAAACAACATTTGAACACACTCAAAACACCTTTGAACATTTCCAAAACACTATTTGAGTACTCCCAAATAAGATTTGCATCTCTAATTTATCTGCCTTACACATTTCATTAAATTTACAAACTATCCCTCAGTCTCCAGACTAGCATTTTCTCTTTTTTACCCTTTTAGTTCATTAAAGTTATTAAGGGGACAATACATCAGAAAAAAAGCCACAAAAACTAACTCAAACACTTTACTTTGAACATCCCCAAAACACTCTCATAATCATTTGAATACTCACATAAACACCCTTAAAACCCCCTTCAAAACACCTTTAAAATATCGTTTTTAAATAATTCATCACAACCCACTTATATCATCTTTTTTTTGGGGTAACTAATTCGACTCATTACCCTCATCAATTACCAACAAATTTTACTCGTTTTAACTAATGTCATCACTGTAACCAAGATTTTCACAAAAAACTCTGACACCTAACACCACCCCCACACAAAACCCCACAACACCCAAAAACACCCACAACCCACAATTTTTTCTCGTTTTAACTAATTTCATCAGAAAGTCACACAACAAAAACCCACAACACCCACAACACCCACAACCCACAACACCCACAACACCCACAACACCCACAACACCCACAACCCCACAGCACCCACAACACCGACAACCCACAACACCCCACAACCCACAATTTTTTTCTCGTTTTAACTAATTCATCAGAAAAAGTCACAAAAACAACCCACTTATATCATTTTTTTTCGGAACTCTAATTCGACTACATTACCCACAACCCTCATCAATTACCAATTTATTCACATTTTTTTCCCCTTCTTTTTACTGAATCTTAAAAGTAATACACATTCCTCCTACAGTACTAAAATTCTAATAAAATCCTCTCCATACCCATCTCCTTGTATCCACATAAATTAATATTATACTAGTATCAACTACCCAACTATTGCGACATGTTTCAACACCCTCCATTCTTTTCCAATATATCATAACTTTTCATTTCTATAATTTCTTTTTAAAATATTCACACATTACCTTTATATTCAGTAAAATCTCCCCATATTTCTATTTTTTTTTTTTTTTTTTATTTAAAAAACACAGTATACATGTATGTTATACATAATTGACTTAAAACACAGTATAGATGTGTGATATACAAAATTGATATTTAAAACAAGAACCGTGAAAACTTTATGTAAGACAACAATATATATAACCAAACAGAGAACTATCGGAACATACCTTAAACACCAAATAATTATATAACCATACCTGATAGTCTTATTCATATTGTGTATGAAATTTTATATACAAAAGAATGTCATATAAACTAATGCATTGCGCATTCAATGGTGCTATGGACATATAAAAATTTATGTACAAAAACAATATCATAGAAACTAATACATTGCACACTCACTAGTACTTTGGTTATATTAAATAACTAACAGAAAACTACATGACTTGAATTTTTTTTTTTTTTCCTTTTTCCTTTTTTTATTTAAAAACAACATACACATGATACAAGCCGACAATTAGCAAATCCAAAACCGTGACAGACAATGTCAGTACACACACAATATAAAAAAAAAAAAAAAAAAAAAAAAAAAAAAAAAAAAAAAAAAAAAAAAAAAAAAAAAACATTTTAACATTGATATAACGAAATTCTACCGTAAGAAACCCAACCCGTTTACGGGGAAAAAAAAACATACCGACTACAAAACAGAACGTCGGAGTCATAAAACATGTAGGAATAAGCCCTATAATCATGTATATATGTATATACATACACATGCACATATACACAATACATGTATGTGCACAAAATGTTCTTACAGCACAGACTGGATTATACTAGAACAAAAAAAAAACACCAAAAGACTTATCACTAAAAAAAACTAGACAAACTAAATACATAACATCCAAAACAGAAGTGGCAGACAATGTCAGGTACACACAAAAAACATTGTAACACAGTGTTATAACAAATTCTACTAAAATAACCCAACCAACCGACTTCCAGACAAACAGTCGGAATCATTATAAAACATGTAGGAATGAGTCCTACAAACATATATATATATGTATACATATACGCATGCATATACACACATACGTGTATATGCACTTGTTCGTACAGAACAAACTGGATCATACATAGAAATAAAGCTCTAAATGACTTTTCACCAAATAAACCAAAAAAATATTACATCCAATGATAGAACTATACCTAAGACATTGGTTCCCACAAAAAACACCTACACCACACACAAAATTAATGTTACCGATTAACACTCAGTATATAATTATGACCTTCCAGTCAAATGAAGGGTATATATAAACCCATCAAATACTTTTATATTTTCGTACATAGGTCATTTTGTACCCATTCAATACGATAAAAAAGGGGACGTATGACAAGGATAAATCTAACATCAGATTCAAATGTATAAAACATATCCTCACAATATACATATAAATATAAACCCCCTATATAAAATGGTTCTTATAACAATAAGAAAAAAAATAGAAAATCACATACAACTTTTGACTCTGTGATTTTACAAATTCAAAAGGTCTACTTTACCCCGGAGCCCCCGACGGCCCCCTGCAAAAAAAACTTTACCCCCCATCTCCCCCACCTTGCAAACCAATCAACCTTCCTCATCAGGTTTCCCAAATTTCACTCCAAGAGGACACACCACTGAAGAGACCAACCCCTTGCCTCTCCCCCCGTCACCAAACAGAGTAGACGTTCAACAGTAAGTTTCACGATACCCCTCCGGAAAACTAATTACCCACCTTCCCCCATATAATTTTTTTGTTCCTACATGCTGTCCTATAAAAAAACACCCCGCAAATGCTTTTTCCTAATGTTTCCCTCCACCTCCCTCATCCCCCAAGAAAATGCAAGTAATCAACTATTACGTATTGATAGCCCTCCCCACCTCTTTGGGTACCCCTCCCCCATATCAAAACATTAAAGCCCTGGGGGGTCGATATCTGTCCCCCCCCCCAATAAAAAGAAAAACCCTTTCAACCACAATCTTCCCCTCCAAAGCAAAACAAAAATATACTACATAAAAAAGCCGTTTCAATTCCCCACAAAAAACGCATGATGCCTCTCTCAAAAAAACCATTCGTCTTAGCACCTCTTTCGATGCTAACGTCCCCAAAAGAAATCTATATACTAATTCCCTCGCTCTTGCCGGTATTCTTAATTTACGAAATTCCACCCATATCACTCTCCAATCATATGGGGGGTTTACACTGCCATCCCTTGCATTGATTCCTGACGACGACCACACCCACTAACCGTTTTACCTTGAGTTTTTTAACATTGCGTACCTTTAACATAAACCGCAACATATCTTCACACTCCACTAAGTCCCTGCCACCCCACATTTGCGGATATCCCCCATCACCTCCCCCACCCGAAGACCCCTTTCCCCCGCTGCCCGAATATACCTCTGCTTCACATATGCCCTTCACCCTAGACCCTAATCCATCAATCCCAATCCTCCCTTTTCTTACCACAGTCATTACCACATCTTTACCCAACCACGCCCTCCCAAAACCCCACACATACCTTGAGGATTTTCTTTTGTAATTCCATAATATCCTGACTTCTTAAGGGGTAAATTTCCGCCACTCCCCACACCTTACTATAAATCAGCGTATTTACCCCCAAAACCCCTTTTTTTGCAAGGTTACATCCCCGGCCCTTAGACTCCTGAGCCTACTCAAAGCTCTGTCCATTAACCATTTCTAAATTTAAAACCCTCCTGCTCTCCTGTACATCTGCTAAATACAAAATCCCACAAATCTTTAGCCTATCTACAGTTATCCATCCAAACTCCTCCCCCAAGGTCCCTCCTACCCAATTGCCTCCCTCCAGAAACCGTGTTTTCTGTTATTAACTCTCATCCCAGTAGCATTCCCCAAAAAAATCTAAATTACCCTTCCCACTTTACTTAAATCTTCTATCTCATTAAGTAAACAGTTGTATCATCTACATAACCAACAATTTTCCCCACAAAATCCACCCTCTCTCCCCCATCCTTCCCATCCCACCATCAACCAGAACATAGAAAGGATTCTGCATACATGCAAAGAGTTTTTGGGAAGAGTGGAAAACCCCTGCCTTAAAACCCCTCCCCATGTTTACTGAACTACCCAACCCCCCATTTCCCTGTACTCTCATCGATGCATTCTCATACAATGTCCTCACCATCCAACCACCCTCCCTCCAAAACCCATTCTCACCATACTCTCAAACAAAAAGCCCCCTATCCACATAATCATAAGCTTTCTCCCAATCAGACCTAGAATACCTCCCTTACTACTCCCCTCAAGGAAATCCCGAATACGTCCATGCCCTACCCGCATACTCCTCCCTGGGATACCAAGTTGTCCCCCCAGTATCACAGACCCCATGACCTTCTTCAGTCTATTACCCAAAATTTTCGCAAAAACCTTGTAATCTGCGCACATCAAAGATATTGCTCGGTAAGCACTCAACTCTCTTCCCCCCCTCTTCTTTGGCACCAAAACTATGACACCCATACTTTGCGATGTGCCCAACTTCCCACTAGTTAACATATGATCCAATAGCCTAACAAAGCACTGCCTAATACACCCCAATGTGCTCTATAAAAATCATTGGTATACCGTCTATCCCTGGTGTTTTCCCGGTACTCATCCCGAAAACTGCCTCTTCCACCTCAACCTCACTTATTACCAACCTCCAACCCCACTATCCTGCTCACTTAAAACGTATGGAACCCCCCTTCAAAAATACCCTCCCAGGAACCCCCTCCTCCAACTCCATTTCTCCCTAAACCAATATCAGCATAGAGACTCATACTTTCCGTATTGGA
Source organism: Cherax quadricarinatus (assembly GCF_026875155.1). Classification (NCBI taxonomy): domain Eukaryota; kingdom Metazoa; phylum Arthropoda; class Malacostraca; order Decapoda; family Parastacidae; genus Cherax; species Cherax quadricarinatus. The sequence continues at coordinate 30,164,747 of NC_069472.1, forward strand.
TAGGACTCGACCCACTGGATACCCTCCCACCCCAGGGCTTGTCTCCAAATTGTAGAATGGTGGTTACACTCTGTCGGTCCCTAAATTTACGTAAAACAAACCCAGACGGCTTATCACCCCACAATACATCCTCTAACCCCGCCTAACCCTAAATTTCATCAAACCCATCATTGTGTAATTCAGCGATCTGCTCCGCAGACTGTCCATGTCATCCCCCTACCACCTCCCCCAACATAAAAAATCTTGCAACTGTCCCTCCAGATAATTTTGCAAACCCAAAACGCCACCCGCCTCTTCCCGTCCCCTAACCTTAAAAAATACGCTATTCCGGTTTTGCCTGCTTTCCCACCAATCTAACAGATCTATCCCCTGTCCCTAGCCTCCCAAAAGGCAACCACTAATCACTGAAAAAGGCCCCTCCCCCCCTCCTTAAGAAGCCTTACATTTTAAATTTTCCCGTACCAGAATAAATTTCGCACCACTCCATCCCACATCAAATCTACTATTACCGCCCTGTGATCCGAAAAACCCACATCGAAGGTTGCACCCTCACAACATCTATACCCTGCTTAATATAAAATTTTGTCCAATCGCGCTTCATATCCCCTACGGACGAACGGGGCTCCCCTAGGTATCCCCCCTCCCCACCACATCAACAACCCCAATATCTCGCAATACATCCCACAGCACACAACCCGCCCCTCTCGGTTCGACATCACCACTCCTAATTTACACAATTCCAATCACCACCTATTACGTTTTTAGCAGGAAACCTCTCAAGTGATACAGCAATACCTCTTAACAAAATCTACTTTTACCCTGGTATTGCTAGTTGCTGGCATGTAAACTCCTACAAAACTAGCTCGAAATTCACCCCAGAAACATCCACCCTCACGACCCTCCCCCCCCCCCCCCCCCTCTTCCCAGCCGATGACACGCAAGGGGCTGGTTCCTTTATCGCCACTGCTACCCCACCTTTCAATTGCAAACACTGGTAACATACATCCGATATCCTTTTAACCACAACACACAACCAGCCCTATGATTATGCTCTTGCAAAAGCAAAAATCTACATCAAACCGCCGTAAAAACCCCCTCCAAACCAAAATTTCTTAAAACCCCAGTCTTAAGTCCATTGACATTAAGTGTGACACTTCTAAAAATTATAGAAGGGGCGGCTTTTCCCCTATGCCGCTGGGATTTACTCGCTGCACTTTTCACATTACGTATTCCCCTTCCACTCGAGTTATCCTGTGCAGTCACCTCCCCCTCCCTCTTCCACTGTGCAACTCAGGCGCACCCCTCTACCCCTATGTGGCATCGGCTCCACAACCGCTGCCCCTGACTTCTTCCCCGGCCTCTGCCCCGGGGTAATAACCTCGTCTATCTCTGATGCCGCAGTTCTTTTTCTAGAACTTCCACTTACATCTCACCCTCAGACGAATCCTCCTGGTGTACCTCCACGGCCACCACATGCTCCCGCCTTTTCTTACTCAAGTCTTTCTCCCAATCTGTGGGCCCTCCAGCTCTCCAACTTCACATAAACTGAGGACACCTTCTGCACCGGGCTCATCCCCATCCAAAAAATCCTTTATGACATCTGCCAGTAAACCTCCCTGAGTCGAAGCCCCTTTCCCGGACTAAAGACTCCTCAGATAACACCTTCGACTCCCCTGACTCCCCTGGGATAGTGACACAATCTCCTCTCTCCCCCACCTCCCGGTCGACCTCCTCGCTCCCGAGATCAGGCCCCCGGCCTCCCGAGGCAACAGAGCCAGGCACCAAATCACACGGGCTGTTGAATCACAATCGGCGTTTCCAGAATTCGAGGAGCCCGCCTCCTAGGACACTGGGCTGCCATGTGCTCATAAGAGCTACACAGACGACATGTTTTTCTCTGGGCCCGCATAGTACAAAATAAACCTGTGTTCTACAACCCGGGCATCGTTACATAGGATGGTATGGCCTTGTTAAAGACATTTTAAGGTGTAAGAACCTTCCCGGGATTCCTTCATACGGACCATCCCTCCATACCCATGGTTGCAGAATTGCACTGTCCCATAAAATGCGAAAAAACTCCTGTAGTCCATATGCCGTGGCCTCGAAGGGTACATTCCGTACCTTCACCCATGTGAAGTACTTAGAAACATCATGTAACACAACATCCATCGCTGAATTCACACTCATGCGTTGTTCCTGGTACTGCTCGACAATTCTTGTTTTAGAAGCCGGCTCTCAGAAATTTCACTAAGATTCTTGTCAAACCATTAAGAGCGACGCCATATAATTCCTCATTGGGGATACCATATGTGTCCCTGATGATGTTAGGGAGAAGTACGTTCATCGTATCTCCACTTAACGTACCACGAACCAGCTCTATGCAGATAGTATTTACTCTCCGTACTGTATGTTCAGCCATTTTGATATCCCAAAATGAGCAGCGCACGTCCTCACTACTCAATGGTTGTTGATGTACTGTGGTAGCTCGCCTGAAAACAGCAGAGGGGTGCTGAGCACAACCGCACTCCACCGTAGTCAGGCAGCAAATGTCCGACATGTTTCAACACCCTCCATTCTTTTCCAATATATCATAACTTTTCATTTCTATAATTTCTTTTTAAAATATTCACACATTACCTTCATATTCAGTAAAATCTCCCCATATTTCTAATTACAACCCTCCCCATACACCTCGCCATCTCACCCACATTTCTTCACATCCACTCACCCATCTCCCAACACACCTTCGAACAAAAAAACAAAATCACATTTTACATCCACAAATGCATCTCAAATCCACTAAAATCACTATAATCAAGATATTCACAAAACTCTATGACCACCTAACCCACACACACACACACACACACACACACACACACACACACACACACATACCTAACTTATCCTAACTTAACCTATCTTATCCTAACCTAACCTAACCCAACACCATCAAACACCTACGAATACTCCCCAAAACAAACTGATTATACCAAATCACCTAACCTAACTTATCCTAACCTAACCTAACTTTTCCTAACCTAACCTAACTTATCCTAACCTAACCTAGCCTAACCTAACCTAACCTGACCTAACTTATCCTAACTAAATTATCCTAACCTAAACCCCAACCTAACTTATCCTAACCTAACCTAACCTAACACCTTCAAACACCCCGAATACCCCAAAACACTACTGATTACTACCAAATTTACCACTGAATACTACCAAATCACCGTCAAAATCACCAGAAACTAAGTTTATCATCACCATCCAACATCCTTTTTATAGAATGAAAATTCTTACTGCATTTTATGTTGCAAAGTCACATTTTCCTCTTCCACATCATCCTTAAACATCCTTCCTTATTCATTCCCTATATCTCCTAGAGTTGTTTTAAACCCCCCACGGGACCATCATGACATTAGGAGCAAGAGTGTAGTAGGTGGTGTTGGAGTGGTGATGGTTCCTCTGGCTCCTACGTCGTGATGGGTCCGTCGGTGGTTAAAACAACTCTAGGAGATATACGGAATGAATAAGGAAGGATGTTTAGGGGGTGATGTGCAAGAGGAAATGTGATATGCAACATAAAATGCGGTAAGAATATTCATTCTATAAAAAGGATGTTGGATGGTGATGATAAACTTAGTTTCTGGTGATTTTGATGGTGATTTGGTAGTATTCAGTGGTGATTTGGTAGTAATCAGTAGTGTTTTGGGGAGTATTCGGAGGTGTTTGAAGGTGTTAGGTTAGGTTAGGTTAGGTTAGGATAAGTTAGGTTAGGATAAGTTAGGTAAGGTTAGGTTAGGTTAGGTTAGGCTAGATTAGGTTAGGTTAGGATAAGTTAGGTTAGGTTAGGTTAGGATAAGTTAGGTTAGGTTAGGTTAGGATAAGTTAGGTTAGGTTAGGATAAGTTAGGTTAGGTTAGGTGATTTGGTAGTAATCAGTAGTGTTTTTGGGGAGTATTCGGAGGTGTTTGATGGTGTTAGGTTTTGGTTAGGTTAGGATAAGTTAGGTTAGGTTAGGATAAATTAGGTTAGGTTGGGGGAATGTTAGGTTCGGTTCGGTTAGGTTAGGTTTTGGTGATTTTGGGAGTAATCAGTAGTGTTTTGGGGAGTATTCGGAGGTATTTGTTTGGGGTTTGGGTTAGGTTAGGTTAGGTTAGGTTAGGATAGGTTAGGTTAGGCTAGGTTAGGTAAGGTTAGGTTAGGTTGGGTAATGTTAGGTTAGGTCGGTTAGGATAGGAAAGGTAGGTTAGGTTGGGTTCTTGGTTATAGTGATTTGAGGGGATTTCTATAAAAAGGAAGTTGGATGGTGATGTTAAACTTAGTTTCTGGTGATTTTGACGGTGATTTTGGGGTATTTTAGTGGTGAAATTTGGTAGTAATCAGTAGTGTTTTGGGGAGTATTCGGAGGTGTTTGATGGTGTTAGGTTAGGTTAGGTTAGGTTAGGATAGGTTCGGTTAGGTTCGGTTAGGTTAGGTTAGGTTAGGTAAGGTTAGGTTAGGTTAGGTTAGGTTAGGTTAGGTTAGTTAGGTTAGGTTAGGTTAGGTTTTGGTTGGGTTAGGTTAGGTTAGGTTTGGGTTCTTGGATATAGTGATTTGAGGGGATTTCTATAAAAAGGAAGTTGGATGGTGATGTTTTTACTTAGTTTCTGGTGATTTTGACGGTGATTTTGGGAGTATTCAGTGGTGATTTGGTTAGTAATTCAGTAGGGGTTTTGGGGGAGTATTCGGAGGTGTTTTTATGGTGTTAGGTTAGGTTTGGTTAGGGTTTGGATAGGTTCGGTTAGGTTAGGTTAGGTTTGGTTAGGTTAGGTTAGGCTAGGTTAGGTTAGGTTAGGTTAGGTTCGGTTAGGTTAGGTTAGGAATGGTTAGGTTCTTGGATATAGTGATTTGAGGGGATTTCTATAAAAAGGAAGTTGGATGGTGATGTTAAACTTAGTT
>NC_069472.1:30170192-30199102 GCF_026875155.1 Cherax quadricarinatus
TTCAAATTAATACTTCTTTCTTAGAAATTCAAGCAGAGATGCAGACAGAAAATTCTGCCTTGTGGGAGCCAATCTGCAGGAAAGTTAAAAATCTTTCTACAGGTTTTCAGAAATGGCATATTGCACAATCACTGTTAGCTGGTCAACATGAGCCAGATCTGGTGTTGAATCAACTAAAAACTGAGAAGTACTTTACAGTTTTAAGCTTTGTCACAATATAATTCCTAACATATATCGTCATCAGCAGAACAATTTCTTAGTAGATTGTTTGTTATAAAAATGACTGCTTACCACTTCCAGGATTGCCGGATTCTTTAAGGTTTCCCATCATAAACAAGTAAGTGGCTGCCTTTGGTTCCCTGGGGGTGTCGATGAGTCTGGAATCCAATTCTTTAAGGAAACGTGTGGCATTTTTTCCCCATGATCCCAAGGTCTCTGATTCCACTGGGACATATATATATATATATATATATATATATATATATATATATATATATATATATATATATATATATATATATATATATATATATATATATAAATATATATATATTTTATAAAATATATATATATATATATATATATATATATATATATATATTATATAATATAATATATATAAAATATATATATATATATATATATATATATATATATATATATATATATATATATATATATATATATATATATATATTATCACACTGGCCGATTCCCACCAAGGCAGGGTTATAACGGGCTTATTTGGTAGGCTGTAAGCGGGGTGTGAATGATATACTTCTTCGGAGGCTTCTTACTTTATTGTTAAGTAGTGGTGGGTACACAGGCTAGTGTTGTGCCCATGGCCCGGGAGGGCCATGCCCACGAGAGAGAGCTGGGGGTACTTGTGTCTTCCTGCTAGGCCGCTGTGTGAGTGAGAGCGAGGCAAGTCTGGGCATACTGAAGTGGCAAGGCCTCTAGGTGGCAGCACCAGCATGGCGCGAAATATGAATTAAGCTGGCAGACAGCATGTGCTGTCTGTGCAGACAGTACAGGCTGTCTACATACGCTCGGCCACCTACCGCTCGTCGTCCCGACGCGACAATACTGATAGTAAAAGAAACTCTGTCTCTCTCTCGTAGGAACAGGGCACAGAACACAAAATAAAAACATATATATACATATGAGTAGTCAATTTTTCCACTGAGCGCACCCTTCCGGTTTAGGCCTTCCACTGAGCGCACCCTTCCGGTTTAGGCCTTCCACTGAGTGCACCCTTCCGGTTTAGGCCTTCCAATGAGCGCACCCTTCCGGTTTAGGCCTTCCACTGAGCGCACCCTTCCGGTTTAGGCCTTCCACTGAGCGCACCCTTCCGGTTTAGGCCTTCCACTGAGCGCACCCTTCCGGTTTAGGCCTTTCCCCTGAGCGCACCCTTCCGGTTTAGGCCTTCCACTGAGCGCACCCTTCCGGTTTAAAGGCCTTCCACTGAGCGCACCCTTCCGGTTTAGGCCTTCCACTGAGCGCACCCTTCCGGTTTAGGCCTTCCACTGAGCGCACCCTTCCGGAAAAGGCCTTCCTCTGAGCGGTGTATCCGGTCTAGGGCCAGCAACTGGAGGGTCCCCTTTTCACACCTAGGTGTTACTTCCGGTTTGACCTTGACCTTGCCCTCGAGACTACCTCACCCTTGACCCCCCAACCAATACCCCCCGCCCACGACCCCCCACCCCGCCCCCGCCGCGCCGACCCACCCTCGCCCCCCCGCCCGCGCCCGCGCCCGCGCCCCTCGCGCCCGCGCCCTCGCGCCCGCCCTGCGCCTTCTGCTGCACCTTCTGCAGCGTCGTCCGGATCGCCCCCGCGCCCCGAATTTTTTTTTTTTTTCGAATTTTTTTTTTCTCGAGTCAAGTTTTTGGATCCCCCCCCATGGGGTTTTTCGAAATTCCCTCTCCCCACTTTTACCCCCAGCCCAAAAATTTCTCAATATTACCAAGTTTTTTGGATCCCCCCTATGGGGTTTTCGAAATTCTCCAATTCCTCGGATCAAGGGTTTTTCTCGAAATCAAAGTCTCCATCTCCTCGGTTTTCCCCCCCCCCACTCCCCCCCCAACCCCTAAAAAAATTTCCCTCGAAATTAAAAGACTCCTCCCCTTTGGGACCCAAGGTTTTTTGGTTTCCCCCCCCAAGGGGGTTTTTCAAAATTCCCCAAATTCCTGGGATCAATTTTTTTGGAAAATCCCCCCCTGGGGGAAAGGGATGCTTACCAGGCCCAAAACATCTTCCTCTTATTAATTTAAATAAACCAAAAAAGGACCTCACAATACAAGCTGTTTCTGTCGACCTTTTAGTTCTTAAGTTAAAAAGGGGACATAGAAACCTACAACATGGGGAAAAAAACATTTTCATCACCCAGAAAGACAAAATTTCGGGTTTAAACAAAATACACAATTTTTTTTTCATTTATTTATTATAAAAAGCAATACATCATTATTCCCTACGTTTAGAGGGTTTGGAATTCAGGGTGTCCAAAACCAAGGATTATTAGTATAAAAATTTGATATCTTTTATCATCAAAGGTGACAAACCTCTCTTTTAGTTTTTAAACCTTTACATATTTCACCTTTTACATTACTTATAGTTTACTTCCGAAAAATTTCCTATCTGCATTTGATAAAAACTTTTATTTTGCAGGGTTTAATAATGGCATAAATTGCGAAGGAAAACCCCTTTGGGCCTCTGCTGACATTATTTGATCTTCCAGCAATCTTGACAAAATTCATTCTAGTTTTCGGGGCTACCCAACTCACAAATATGGTTATCACACTTTTCCCGTTTCAAAAAAACCCCGCTCCCCTTTTTACTATCCCCATATGGGGAGCTAGGTTTTAAAATTTAAAAAATTTCCATATAACCTAACAAGGGTTCCCATTTTTTTAACCCTGGGTGAAAAAAAATTTTTTAAAAATTTAAAGCTAAAAAAAATAGGAGTCATTATGGGTAAAAAGAAGTTTTTAAACATCATCACCATAAGCTGTTTTAAAACTTTTACCAAAAATGAAAAATTTTTTTTTTTAGCTATCTCAAAAATTTAAAAACGAGAAAAAGGGTGGTTGTTTAAATTAAAAATAAAACTTTTTGAATGTGCAATTCACCTATTTTGATTTAAATGTGTGATTTTTTTTAAAAAAGGGATCTTTACCCCGCTTAATAAATGCTTTCTAAATTATTAAATATATCTATATTTCTCGGCATATTTTGCATATTCAACAATGTTTTCCCATTATGGCTTTTTTATTTAAATTTTTGAAGGTTTTTGGGATTGAAAAGGACTTTGTAGCTGTTCTCTGGGCAAATTGTTGAATAAAAGGGTTTCCCTAAAAATTTTGTCTGTGTATATTCATATATGGTATAACCTTTTCCCCCTCAAACCCAAATTCCAGTAATACTGTAAAAAATTCTAGATTTGATCAAAAAATTTTTTTTCTGAGGTAAAGGGAATGCCCAAAATTTCCCCCAATTAATTTGGGATCTTTTAGCTTCATTTTTCAATATGGATTCACAAAAGGAGTAAAAATCTTTCTGTTATTCATGGTGAAAATTTTAAAAGGGAAGTTATCAGGGGTTCTAGTACCTCAGGGGTCACGTACGGGGTATAAACTTTCTACCCAAATACCCTTTTGGGCCCTTTCACAGGAAACATTACTTAATCCCACATCGAGGATAGCATTTTCTGCCCTTTGGAAAATTTTTCTGATCCCATTTTTGGGGGAAAAAGCTTAAAACCCATGGCACTAGCAAAACAAAAAATTTAAAAATCTAATTAGAATATGAGTGCCCATTCCCTCTCAACATCAAAATTGGGGTTTAAATTTAGGGGATTATTGTTTTAAGAATACTGATTAATTGTGCACGAAAACCCCTCCTCTGAGTTTAATTTAATCAAGTCATTTTAATTCATGGGAATTACCCTATCTAATTTTACATTATTTTAAATAGGAAGCACCCCAACTGAATTGGTAAACTTATTTTATTACTAACATCTAGCTTAAAATACCTTGAGGGTTTTACGCCCCCCCTTTGAAGAATCGGCTAAAAAACCCAACATCTGTTTTGAGATATAACATCAAGTAATCTCCAAAAGTTTTAACATTTACCCAACTCAAAACTTTCAATGATGTTCAAAATCTTCTTGGCTGTTTAGCGCTATTTCTCAAAGAATTAAAAAAATGATCTTTACTGGGAAAAATTTTTTTTTTTTTTCATCGAGCTTTTTTAAAACTATCAATTTAATCAAAACCCACAAAATTTTTTTCCTTTTACATAAAAAAGGTAAGAATCTCGGGGACATCTTTCAAAATAGTCTCTGTATTTTTCGGGATTTACCTCCCTTTTGATTGTTGATTGCAAAATTTTGGAAAGAAAATTCCCATTCAATAAAGACAGTAAACCTAAAACCCTAACCTTCCCTATTTTAATTTCAAAAATTTGAACCCTTTGTTTCGAATAAATTTCAACTTTTATATTTATCAACATTCAATTCCTTTAAAAATTTTTCCTAAAACATACGACAGTTATGACAAAAAAGCAATAATTTCCCCTCTTGTCTTTACACTGCTTAAAAACAACGACCAATAGGCCCCAAAATAATTAGGGAAATTTAGAGTATGGTCATGGTGTTTTTTGTTTGTCCTTTTGGGGTTTTTTTTAAGGTGTTTTCCCAAAAATTTTCACAAGGTTCTGAGAATCATGTCTAAATTTTATCCTCCTCTGTCATATGGATTTCATGTACTGTCTTTTAAAAATTTATTTTTTCCCTTCACCCCTAACATTTAAAAAGGGAAAAAATTTAACCGCATCCTCCCTTATAACTCTTTATACACACTAAATTTTTCCTTTTCGATCAAATATAATCTAACCCAAAAGGCAATGGCTTTTTTGCCGAGCTCAATTTTTAAACCCGCTGGGAAATTGTGTCTAATGCACATTCGAAAACAAATCACCCATATATTTTTTGGAATGCGTATTTACTAAAATTTTTAAAGTGTACTGTTGTTCCCTTCCCCGGGGGGAAAAACGAAAAACCTTTATTTATTTTACATCCATCTTGTGGATATCTAACTCTTCCCCTTTTATTCAACTTCATCAAACAACTATGACAGTGCTTCTTTACACCTTTTTCGGGCATTTTCGTTCTAAAACCTACCCGTCAAAATTTTTTGATTAAAAAAACCCAAAAGTCCCTTTTATTCAACAATAACGCGCACATAATGCCTTAAAATTTTTTAATTTCCCCTACGACACATAGCCCTTTAAAATTTCCCATCTTGATCCTTTCTTTAATTGAAAAACATATAAAGGCCACTTTATTTTCCCCTTTTCTAATATAATAACTTATCCTGTTAAAGGGGGAAATCCCTCTATAGAAGTTTTTTTTCATGATTAAGACATCCTCTCTTAGAATTTAAATGCTCCGCGAATTTTCACCCCATGACATAATTTTTTTTAGACTTTTATAGGAAACAAAAACCCCCGCCGGGAACATAACCCTCATTAATCTCTGGAAATTTAAAAACATATTTTTTCCCCCCCGTTTTTTCGGGGTATGCCACTTTTAACCCACTCCCATTGAAAAATTTAAAATTAAAATATTCGATACTGAAAAATTCGATTTGATCTATGTCAGCCGGTCCTTTCCGATCTTGCAACTTGACTCGTATCTTTTTTAATATTTTTTCCCCCCACGATCAAATCTTTAGAGATTTCCTTCCTTACTAACTCAAATGTAAATTTATCACAAAATTTCCATTTTGATCCCTTTACCCGATATGGGTTTTTTCGTTTAAAGTCCTTTTTAACTATAATTGGGTGGAAATTCCCGAGCGGGAAATTTCTAGGGCGACTTTTATTTTCAAACCGCTTTTGTTCAATAAAAAAATTCCCTTAAACATGTAAATTCTTCTTAAATCTCTGTTATAAGTTTAAGGGAAAACTTTATTTCCCCCAAATGATGTTACCCCTTAAAAATTTTGGGTTTATGAAAAAACTTCTGGGGTTTCTCTTCATATTATCTTTCTGTCAACCTCATGCGAGGTAGTTGCCCCTATCTTAATGGGGCGAAGCTTTCCCCCACCTCCCATTGTGAGGTCCCCCCCCTTTTGTCTCTCACCACCAAGGGTGTGCAAAAATTTACAACACTAACGGGTAAATTTTTTGCAAAAAGAAAAAAGCATTTCCAATTCAAAAACCCCAAAAAAATTAAGATTTTTCCCAAAGAATAGAATTTTTACGTCCCGGAAGGGGGTTAAGAAAAGGGGCCCCTTTCAATTTTTACATTTTTATATAAAAGCATATCCAATTCATAACCCAAAAAAAAATTAAAATTTTAATGAATAGAACCCAAAAACTTTCTGAAAGGGGGTACACATTTTCACAAAAAAAAAATTTCCCCCTTTGGGTTTTAAAACCTTTTTCATAGCCTTCTTCCATAAAGCATCTAACGTGCCCCCTCATTATCCAATTGCAATAAACCCTTTTTTGGTTTTTTTCACCGCCTTTTTTTGATTACCAAGAACCCGCTTTCTAATCATAATTTCTCTTCCCCCAATGCTTTCCCAAATTTTGAAAATATTTCTATCCCCTGTTAAGAATTTTTAAATTATTAAAACACTTTTACAGTTTAAAATTTTCACTTGTTGCTTCAACAAAAAAATTAACCCCCAAATTTTACTCTATGTTAACAAAAAAAAACCCCAAAATTTTACTCGTTTTCTTTTAAAAAAAAAAATTTTCCTAAAACATTTAAAAAAGTAAAAAAAACAAGAATTTTTTTAAGTACAAAATTACCTTTCCTTTCCTGATGTGTTGGGTTTAAAAGATGAGTCATCGGGGGGGCAGGTGGGGAAGATGAAAGGGCAGTCATGGATGACGGATGGGGCACTTTTCCCCGCTCTGAAGGGGTTTTCATTGAGCTTATTTTGGGGGGGGGACGCAAGGGGGGGAAAGGGAAAAGTTGCGATGGGCCCAAACACTTTTAAATTAAGTTAACGGGGGGGAAAAATTCCCCGATTTTTTTTTTATTTCCCCTCCAAAGCCACAATTTTAAATGCGGGGTTTACACCCAAGGTTTGAATAAAAACCCGGTCAACCAGGTCGACAACAGCCCTGTAATGCGGTTTACACCCCTGGTAGAATTAACACCAGTATATCCTTTCTGAAAAAACCCCGGGCCACCCCTTCCCCCGCGTCCCCGTGTATGCGGTTTTCCCTCCCAAAGGGAGGGAAAAAACACCCGGGTCAACACAGGTCAGACAGCTTTTAATGCGGTTCACATCCAAGGTAGAACATAACACTAGTATATCCTTACTGAAACACCTGGGCCACCCCTTCCCCCCGACGCCACAATGTAATGCGGTTCACACCAAAGGTAGATTTAAGATAATCATGAACACCTGGGTCAATCGCCACCCTAAAGCAACTAATTTTGGTGAGGCAGTCCCGCTCCACATTAACTGTGTCCCCTTATTAACTTTATTGAACTAAAAGTATTATATATCTTGAAAACCCATTAAGACTTACAGTGTACAAGACGCCTCTCTATGGTAAACACCCTTTTTAGTTCATTTAACTTAAAGAGAGGAAGCTTTTAGTTCATTTTAAAATAATAAGGGGACGATGTTGAACTTGACAACATACACATTTGCTGACGTTGATATATTTCGTTATCCATCAAGGATTATCATTGCCGGTTATTCGAATAGTGGCTAATCCTATTTCACATCAAAATTAATAATGTTATACCATGAGAAATTTCATAACATTATAATATGCGGGGTGACATCACATCCCTTAGAACAAGATTCAGAGATATCTCATAAATTAATATTAAGTAAAGATATTATCGACCCACAGAAATTTATTGCATCCCCGATGAAAATACAATAAAATTTTTGTTGATGATCTATTTTTAAAAGCTGGTAACCGGGGAAATTATTCTCGAATGTTTTACCCAAAGGTATACATCATAATATAAGCATTATTATGATTACTCAAAATATATTTCATGGGGACGATATAGCCGCACCATGGCTTTAAACGCACGCATTTGCTTTATTTAAAATGAGGGATTTTGGGCAAGTAGGATTCTGGGCGACAAGTTTTTGGAAAAAATAGATTTTGTAAATATATATAAGTCTGCTAAAACGATCACCCTTTGGTTATTTATCAAAGACCTTGCATTAAATACGCCAGAAGCATTAAGTGCGAATCCAATGTGTTACGACAGGATTCCTACAAACTGTATACCAAAATGGAGCGAGCAAAATTATTGAAAGGTTTATAGAGATCCTGGATCTGCTGGGTCATTCTTGGGTAAACAGTTTTATATACAGCTGTAAAAAAGATCGATCCGTCCATAACCTTGAAAGAGGTCAGAAATTTCTTAAATTCAAAAAGATCATATACTTTATATGTTCTAAACCTAAGTTTTCCTCGTAGAAAAAAATTGCTCCTAAACCCGGTGATATAACCTTGATTTGGGTGATATGTCTAAATTATCCAGAAAAAGATGGTTATAATTACATTCTCGTGTGTATCGATGTTTTTTCAAAATATTACAAGCAGTACTCATGAAAAAAAAGACGGGCCGAGCACTTTACAAGCATTACAAACATATTGAGAATGAAAGGCGAAAAATATATCGAGATTATTTACAGATAAAGGCAGGAGTTTCAAATAAACAGGTACAGAATTATCTCCCGAGTAAGCATATAAAGTTATATCATGTATTTTCGAAAGAACAAAAGCTTCCATTGCAGAGAGAGGCTTGCAAACGTTGAAACGTAAATTATACAAGTATATGACAAGTGCCAATACTTTTAATTATTTAAAAGTGTTAAATAAATTTAGTAGATGCGTATAATTCAACTCCACACTCGGGGATTGGCGGTAAAACCCCATTGCAAGTCCATGTATTACGACATTGAATTATAAGGAATCAGTTTCGGATAAATTTAAAAAAATGGAAGATCCAATAAGAAACGAATCAGTAAGAAATTGGCTGTTGGAGACACAACAAGAGTGACTCTTAGCAGATCATCCGCGTTTAACCGAGGGTTTCACACACAAATACAGAGGAAATATTTAAAATATAAAAGAATTAATAATTCCAACCTATAACAACATATCATTGAAAGATTTGAAAGGTGAAAAGATTAGGGGAACATTTTATCGAGAAAAAATTGACCCCAGTCATACCACCTCCAGAATATATTATCGACAGAGTATTGAAACGAAAAAAAAATTGGTGGGAATTACGCATTATTTGGGAAATCTTAAAAGGTATGATTCCATTTTTAAATTTTCGTGGCCCAAAGAAGGAATTGTTGAAGTTACATGAAAAAAAATCATTATTAAAAAATTTTAAAGAATTAATTACTTTACTTAATAGCCCTTCCCGCAATCAACGGAAATTTAATACAAACAGTTTAAGAAAACCACATAAGTTTATCAGTGGATTTCAAGAATTTGATTAAGAATAAAAATCCCATTAGACCTAAAATATTTAAAAGTACAAGAAGGGAAATTAAAATCATTAGCTTGTAAGAAAATTGGTTTCAGCATAAAAAAAATATTTGCTGAGAAACAAGGTGGAAATCTTCCTTTGTATTATATAACCTCTACGTAATATTTTTCAAGATTTTTTAATAAATCATGAAAGAATTTTATCTTGAACCAACTTCAGTTATGAATCGAAACCTCGATTTAGTAAAATCGAGGTGATGAGATTTAGAAGGGTGGTGGTGGTGCATGCTGAAGCGGGGTGTAAAGCAAGATTAAGGTTAGTCCCGCTAGGAAAGTCAACCCACTGCTCTCACCCGGTGAAACCCAAAAAACCCCAGATTTGTCAAGATTCATGCACATAGAGTGATGCGAGAAATTTTAGATATGTGAATCAGTTTTGGGTTTTATTGGAAAAGGAAATCCTTTGGTGAGTTGGGATGAGAAGGGTGCCCTTTCTTACCCCATTACTGCCCGTAATATTATTGAAATATAAATGTTTAATCAGAAAACACTGTGAAAATCAGCGAGAAAAATCGTTTTCTTACTTAACAGAAATAAGCATTTATTAAATAATCAGGTATACATTTTGATTTTGTGAGGAATACAAAAGTGGAAGACATTATTACATAAGGAGGCGGTGTATGGAAGAAACACGTGGATAACATATAGGTGAGTATTAAATCTGTGATGAAAAGTTTTTATTTATTGTGTGTTATAAGGTGTAGATGCTGACGTCTCTATACGGTTAGCAATTAAAAGTCTGATTTTTCCGGGTACACTTCGGCTTCATTAATAAATTAAAATGATCCCATTATATTAATAATAAAATTGATTATGAGGTTTGCTCTGAAAAATATAATTTACCCCCAAGACCCCATTAATACCGCAAAAGAATTTGAAGATATGTATTACATTTTGAGAAATCTACAGTAAATAAATATATCCAAAAAATTGATATGAGCAAAATTATTGGAGGTGATATGACAAGGATTTTAGAGGCAATAAATAGGATATTAATGAAATCTGTAAGACATTAAACATATAACGGGTATTATCATCCCCAAAAACTCAATTGTGTTCACATATCATCCAGGAATAAACAGAGTGGTTATTAACTTGAAAAAAAAAAAATTATACACCTTCTGATATTACTAGCGGCTATGTGGGTTGGAATTTGATAAAGAAGAAGCGAATGTTAGGGTTCTCAGTAATGAAATTTGTTTGTCTTACCAATAAAACAAGAATTATTTTTAACGAGACTGGGGTTTAAGGCCCGGGAAACCCACCCGAATTCCCTGAACAGGTTATAATATATGTTTAATATATAGTGATTGATTGATCCCATAATTTTTGGGGATCAGTTGGGGATCTCTTTTGGGATATTGATACTAATTTCATTAGAAACTAAATATGACCCCACAATGTACAAAGCACTTAATAAAAGATAATTGATCAAGTGAGTATAAGCTCGCTGATCCCGAAAGGAAGGTTAATCAATATAATGACAAGTGTTCTACTGTATGTGTACTACATTTAAGACCTATAAAACAGAGTGAATTTATCAAGTTGAGTTAATACTGAACGAACCCTCAAGATGAGAACCAGTTTTCTCCCCTCCTTCAGTGGAATCATTCCTGAAACTCTTTGATACTTCGAGGTGAAAGGAGCGGATTAGATGATATCAAATTATATAAAGCTAGAGGGAGGGCGGAGGATTATTGTCATTTCTCGGTGGATGGCCAAAAAGCCATACCATTCTTATTGAATACCTTTGCTCCGGGAGTATTACAATACGGGCAAAATTGTTGAAAGATGTTAATAATGGTATTGCATTGAAAATTCTGCGAGAAATGAGGTGTAGAACATTGAAGGGTGTCGGACAGAAGTTATTAACCGGAGGGAATTGAAAGATTGGATTGAAACGATTGAAATTTAATAATAAAAAAAGTGGAATATTTAATTAATGTTAGTATATTGTTAACTGTCATATTTTAGTATTCGGCTGGTGCTTATACGTTACACCAGGGGACTCAACGCCCCTCCCACTTATTCCATTCCAAAACTGATGGATTCCCAAAATTACCAGGACATGCCATTATTGAATCCTCAATAGCAGCTACGCACATGTGAAGTATTACCAGTAAATCAAGGTCTGATAAATTTCTCGAATTTAGAATACAAGTTCAGAAGGTCCATTTTTTAGATTTAACGAGTCTGGCCTTGGAAATGAACATAAATATAACAAATGAGGGTGGGAGTGCATTGGAGACGAGATAAGGACATATTTGTGAATTCTATAAGTCAGACAATATTCAAATCTGTGTGTTTGTATCTCAACGAACAACTTATAGAATCGAATCCATTTTATTCATATACGGGTTATATTAAACTGCTTAAGCATTTATCCCCAACAAAATTAGATACATTGGGAAGAATAGCATTCTTTCGTAATAAAGACACAGCAAGTAGTACTATTACATCAGCTGATTTAGATGATATTAAGAAAGACGAAGGTAAATTAACGAATGAAGTGAATACTTGTTTCCCTTTGATGTTGGATGTGAGTTTAGTTCTAGTTCTGATGACCAGAGCTTTGGTAAGATGGGTAAGGAAGAAGGATGGGTAAGGATGGAAATATTGGAAAAGGGTGGGAGGGAGGGGAGAGGTAGGATATAAAAGGTAAGTGGCCCAACCACTTTTGTGCAATTTAAAAAGTGTATGTGAATTGATAAGTATTCTTTAAGGGGTATAATACTAACCCCTCAGAGTCACATAGATATAATTTGGGATATAAGTACATGACTCTGAATTGGGTATAGTTTATACAATTGCAATTTTTTTTTTTTTTTTTTTTTTTTTTTTTTTTTTTTTCGCGATTGCACAACGGGTATTTATACGACAAAAAAGCAATAATTTTCTGGCCAGTTTATAATTTCGTGACAATAGCTTCTTAATGGTGGTGTCCAACAATAGTCAATGCATAATTTTACATTAGAAAGTTATTTAAGATGTCTCCATAATTGGGGACGATGATTTTCAGTATACATAGAAGGGTTCTGGTGGCATCCAATCTTCTTCATAGGGGAAAGGTTGCTCAAAATCATGGGTCGAGGGTAATCATCTTTATGAAAAAACGACGAACCCTCTGTGGGAGAGTCATTCTTTGAGCCTGTGAGGTGGATATTGATGGTGTAATCGGTGGTATTTATCACTTGTATAGGATGTTCTCTATCTGGCATGTATATTTCTTGCATTGTATAAAGTTGTTCTTTTTTAGGGTGTCAAGGCGTACATTTATGGCAGTAATATCTTGTTGTGTGTGTAAATCTGCCATTTTAACTCTGTCTCTCCTCCTGGTATCGGTAATAAAGCGAAAAAGCTCTATTCTGGACCCTTTGTAACCGTAGCATGTTGGTCTTTGTTGTTAATTTGACATTGGGACACAAGGGTATTCGAGTATAGGTCTTATTATCATTTTATACAGATGTTTTTTGACATGTTGAGGGGCTTGATTGAATCGAAAGAGTCTGCTAAGACCGGCTTTGGCTGTGTTGATCTTTTTAGTTACATGAGTTTGTTGAGTGGAGAAAGCCTGTCTATTTCATATCCCAAGATCTTATTGGGTTTCTAATGGTAAGGTGTACCTCTAAAGGAGATACCCCCTTTATCTTCGATGGTTGATGCAAAACATCCTATCGTGCTAAAAAGGACCTTGTCAGGATTAGTCGTAATTCTCCATTCTTCTCCCAATTAGATGTTCGACGAAGTTCAATATTCTTTTTTTCTATGACTCTCTCATACTTGTATTTTCCTGTTACTGGGAGTTGATGAGACGACATGAATAACATCATCTGCAAACTGTGTCACAATTGTGTCATTAAACTCTGGTTGAGGAAGGTCATTCAAATAAATGTTAAACAGAAGTGGACTGAGACAAGAACCTTGTGGGACACCAGCCGTCGGTAAAAAAGGGTTTTCTGTCGACTTGCCATAAAAGGGTGGGAATGATTTTTTTTTGGGAGTTAAGAAATTATAAATTACTCTGAGAAAAGTCCAGTTATGGTCTGGTAGGTCAATGGAGTTTGTATATAAGGCCATCATGCCATAAGCTATAAAAAGCTTTATGAACATCTCTGGTGGCAATTAAGGCAAGATTGCCCTGCTGTTTTAGACTTGCTACGGTGTCAAAAATAACATTTTTTGCATGGGGGTACCTCTATGTGTTCTAAACCCCAAATTGTTTTCAGTAAACAAGTGATTAAACTCCATATATAATTCAATCTGTTGGAAATGACTTTCTCAAGAACTTTTCCAGTGACTTCAAGTAAAGATATAGGTCTTTTAGTTCCAGGTTGGGATTCTTTATTGGGCTTAGCAAAAAGATCATCCTAACAGTCTTAAAAACAACTGGAAAATGTCCTGGGGCCCAAAAATGGCATTAAAGATTTTTTCCCAAGGACTGTTTTCAATTTCTAGGTAGGTACTTTATTTGTTTCTTTGTTATTCCAGAGAGGCCAGGGGCGCTATTTCTCATTTTTCCCAAATAACCTGACTTATCTCTAGTAATGTAATAGGTCTAGTAAGCGGGTGGGTATCTCAAGAGTTGAAGTATCGATGGTAGGTAGTGGTTGTAGATCATCCAAGTTCTCAT
Source organism: Cherax quadricarinatus (assembly GCF_026875155.1). Taxonomy (NCBI): domain Eukaryota; kingdom Metazoa; phylum Arthropoda; class Malacostraca; order Decapoda; family Parastacidae; genus Cherax; species Cherax quadricarinatus. Next base: position 30,184,375 of record NC_069472.1, read on the forward strand.
CTCTCCATTCTTACAAACTGATATGATTATTATTAAATTGACGACTGTTATTGTGAGAGAGAATTTTCTCCTTTACTTCACCCATCAATTACCCTTTGGTCCTGTGGTCGTCAAGTTTAATTTCAACATCTTCATCATCCTCATCAGTAAAGGTATAAACCCTAAGGGTTAGGAACCTTGTGCTTTCCCCCTAAAAGTTGTCGGATCTTACCCCAAAATTTTTGCTGGTTCACGTTTATATTGATTAGCTTGAAGAACTAGAAATTTCCAATGTCTCGTTTGTGTTGACAAAATCAACACAATTCGTGCCTTAATCGGTGCAGTGTAGCTGCTGGGGGTTTTGTCGCGTTTTGAAGATGCCTTCGACATTCTGCTTGATAATTTCTAAAAGTGTCTCTAATTCCTCTAGTGGGTTTATATTGTTGGTATATCTTTGGGGAAGCTAAATTGGCAAGTTGCATTGGTAGCTTCAATTATTCGATTGTGCAGGGACCTGATTGCACACAATTGCACTGGAAGGTAGATTTTCCAAAGACACAATTTCATCCTCACCCAGATAGCCCTGAAGGGGTCAAAATCCTAGGGTGTTAAGATTGGGTTTAGGAGTTACAGGTATTCTAAATGGAAAGTTTGTAGTTGTATTTAACAGGGATATGGTCAGATCCTACATTTCCACCAGGAGATATACGCCCAGTGAAAGATGTCACAGTCTCTGTTTGTCAGTACTATATCTGGTGTTCCTGGATGAGGTCCAATGTACGATTTGAAGAATGGGCCTTAAAATGACAAGTTTCTAGCTGTCATGATATTAAAGAGTTGTTTTCCTTTTAAGTCACCCATTTGGAATACCACTCCACAGTTGAAGAGGGCAGGTGATGAGCATTAAAATCTCCCGCTAGAATTGTTGGAATATTTCTGCTTAATTTATCCTATGTAGAGAATTGACTCTATATATGGCTGTCTCGGGGGAAAAATATCCATTTTCCATCACTATTTGTCCATGCGACGTTGTTAGTTCTATTGCAAGAATGTTATCTTCATCCACAGAATATTTTAAATGTATACCCTAATTTAACCAAGATGGCTACACCACTAAACGGTCCTCTCGATTTCTCCACAGTACAGTAACCAGTAATTTAATATTTGAGGGGACTCTTGCAGCTGTCTCGTTCAAAAGTATAACATCAGGATTGTAGTTAGGGTAGTTCAACCTCAAGAAGGTAACGGTTATTAAAGAAATTTTGAACATTAAGTTGGAAAATTGTAATCCCCATTATTTCTTTTTCTTCGCTCGTACACTGCGTTCTGAACGCCCGCAAGTAATGTCATGTGTTGTATCTACACTATCCCTGTGGACTGTCAAGGGGAGGAGGGAACTTTTGCGTGGATGCTTGTTATTAGAAATGCCATCATCTTCACTACATGTAGTAATATTAACAGATTCATTAGAATCGTTAGAGTCGTTAGAGTCATCATCATAAAACTGAGGTATGCTATTCCAGTTTCAGGAAACAGAGGCTCGTGAGAGTTAATGGGGAGACTGGTAGGCTCCAAGGGAATATTAGTAGGGAAGGTGAGTTACCTTTGGGAAAGTTCCTGTTCAACAGGATCAGTACAATAGCGAAGAGTAGGCACCATTTCTGGGGCATTGTTATGTTCAGGTGTTGACTTATCGGGGTTTAGAGGAGTTGACAACCTGGGTCTGGAGGAGGGCGATCCCCGGGCCAGGGATGACTTAGGCTTATTTTTAGATGTAGAGTATGGTACATTTCTTTCTTGTTATGAGAAGGCTGGGTCATAATAGCCTTCACATTTTTAGGGATAGTGATGGGAGTGATCCCATTAAACCATTAACAGATCATTAAAACCTGAGAGCAGAGTTGAATGTCACCCCCCTGCTATGTCTTTGGCCAACAAGTACATTAGTTGTGCTCTCGTTATATCCCCGTCTGTGGATAAGTGAGAATATGAGATGCGACTGAACCTTGTTGTAGTGTCTGGGTTTTAATGAGGGTTAGATTTGGGGCACTCCAAGAGGGGCAGAATTCCAAACATTGGAACCCTTGTAGGACCTGAGGAGTCCCACCCTTTATCCAGGGAGAGCTGGGAAGGAAGCTTGGGGGCATGGTTGGCGGTGCCTGGGGAGTGGCTTCTTAGAAATGGATGTTTCTTGGTGTCAAGAATTTTCTGCATTTCCTTTTTTCTTTCAAGGACAAATAGCAGAACAGCATGATGTTTTCCATTACAGAGGACACATTAGGTGTATTTTTTATTGGTACAATCACGATAGGAATGTTGGCCAGAGCAAATGCTACAAATTTGCCCTAGTGTACTGGGATTTGTTGTTGTTTACCAAAGCATAACACTTGAAACATTGTGTCACTGACAAAAACGTTCCATAGAAATTTTGGGCAAATGTACATCTGGTACTGGGAAAAATTTGAAGCCATTTTTACACACAAGTTTGGCCTCCTCAGGTGTCTCGAGTATTAATTTTAAAGTTACCTTATTGTTGTTGGGATTCGAGAATTTATGTGCTTCTACAGCCCTAAGGTCAGAATTCTCGGTATTAATGTTATCAACAATTTCATTAACAGTGCTGTGTTTCATAAAACTGTTGATTCTGGCCACAAACACAGTCCTCTGAGCTTGATAGCTGTAGGTGCAACTGGGGGTAACACCCGAAGTCCTCAGTTTATCCAAGACTCATGCTTTAGTAGTTGATGTAACTCTTCTTCCGAAAGAGAGGAGAAGTACTGCTCCAGCGTGGGTTTGAAAAACACCACTGGAGCAACAGTTGAGTTAGAGCAAATACATTTGAGAAAAGTCTTTCATGGACATTTGATTTCCATCAATGCGTAATCTTACACGAATCCTCGCCATGATGCCCGGGAAGGTGCATCTGGCAGAGGAGTTGTTAACAAAAAGGTATCTTCCTTAATGTTAGCCTAACATCCTATTTCAGCTAAAATTATGAAGGTCAGCCCCTAAGATAGCCTACCCTCGAGTAGTGAGGGGAAAGGGCCCAAGGCAAAGATCGGCTGGATTTTAAAAAACCACACGGGCTACCAGATGGTCAAAATGCCTTGTGTTAACTCGCCCAAAACGAAGTTGCCGAAAAAGAAGATAGGACAGTCAGAAGGATACAATGTATGTAGTGTGTTAAGTGTGTGGGCCCGTGTTGATGTATGGGTGAGGGAGGATGGGGAAGGAGGGGGGATGGGGATGAGAGGGTGAACAAGCAAGCAAGTCACCGCCTTACCCCCTTGATGGGATGGGGCTCGAAGTGACTGCAAGCAAGTCTCCTCTCAGCTCTGGTGAAGAACTACTCAGGATAACCCCAAATAAATTCTCGAGCAAAAAGTTGTTCAGAGTTTTCTATGCTGAAGAGCAGGAACGACGACGTCTTCTCTCCACGGTGGCTGGGCTGCAACTCTGGATGTGAGTAGTTTTCACGAATATATCCTGGATAGTGTCGAATGTCGATTGAGACTGGAATTGCATTCACCGCTGGGCAATTATGACGTCCATTAAGCGGAAAAAAAAAATATAAATAAAATTTTAATTCCATTAAATTTTTGGATCGATAAAGTTATTCCGTATACGAATGCATTAATTGCATTTAATTCAAGCTAGGGCAAACCGCAGGGGTGTGATATCTGTTCAAGAAGACATTATTTAAATCATATATTCTGACGTCTAATCAAACACAATTGATCGCAGATAATCCTTGGGGACAAGTCATACCCGATAAGATATTTATTATATTAGTTGATATGAAGACATATGATGGAGGATATAATTTTAATCCATTATTTTCAACATGAAGATTTGAATCATTTCGGGGTTTTCAATTAATTCAGAAATGATTCTTAATATTGACTGTAAGTTTTCCTACACAGCGAGTAGGTTATATTACGCTACCTTGAAATCTCTGGGGTTTTGGGGATGATCATCTGATTACATATAAGAGTTTTCTCCAAGGCAGAACTATATTAGGTGTTGATCTGAGAAGTGAACAGTTAAGAATGCTATATCTGTCGAGAAAATGGTAAATTGAGAATAGATATGACATTTTGGTAAACCGAAAGATGAGAAAAGAATTTGTCTGATGTTTGGTGAAACTAATGCGATTTTTAAATATAAATGAAAATAGAACAGTGATAGTGCATACGCGAAGTAATGATCATGAATGTGAAGAAAAATATTGCCTTGAAACATCATACGGAAGATATGCATCGTATTTGGGATGTTTTGGCCGCAAATAATATAATGAAGTTATTATGAGATAAAAGATAAGCAGTAATTTCATCATTAATATATTGAACGATCAAGATAAACTATGGGTTCATTGGATAGTATATCTGTGAACAAAATACATATAATATATTTAGATAGTTTTTCGGGTGGATTTAAAACATATACAAATATATATGAGAAAATTATATACAATAGAAATTCATGTTACTGTATTAATCAGAGGATTTCCAACATGAATATTAATTGGTGGGTTCGGCTTATAATGCTAATATTTTGTGTATAGTTAACAAATATAGCGTCAAGAAATATACCATATTTGTTTAAAGATTTTTGGTAGAAATAAATTAAAGACTGACCAATTTATAAATGAAATATTGCATAAGAGCATTTCAATATTACCCTCTTGTTCAAGTGAATTTGCTAATATTCAACGTGGAATTATGAAATCTGAGTAAATATTGCAATTATAATACGGTGGGGTAGAGGCGTTTAGGAGGCGGGGCGGAAAGGTTAGATGCGGGGCGAGAGGTCATAACGCTGCTATAAATGCCCCGTTGCTGGGGTCACTCTTTGCATCTACTGTCATTCAAGTTGGGTCAAGGATGAAATCCATTCAGTACTCCGTTGGAGGTGACCTGCGAGGAGGAGAGAAGACTGCATCCCATTGTATGTCGGAAATAATCCACCTGCGGTAAATGGTAAGTGATTTTTTTGTTCATAATCTTTGTCTAATAATGATAAAAAATCTTTTTTTACACATAAATGATTTTAGAAGTTAATGTATTAACCCAATAAAACTTTTTAATGAATTAAAGATATGCCTATATTCTTCTTCTTCTAATCGAGAATTTTTTTTCTTTGGTTGCCAGATGCGAATATAAATGCGGTTTGTTGGAACTTATTCGCGCAAATCAAATCCCACAGGATAAAGATTGCGAGTTGATGGGAACTGTTAGGAGCGAGATCCACCCACCCTCCTACCCATCCATATGGAGATGTTGTTTTGCTACCACCCCCTCCTACCAACGAGACTTCTCCCCACCTCAATGGATGTTGAGACTGCGCTCCTACTCAGCGTGATGTTAACGCTTTTATCCAGATTAATTGGTAACTCCTACCCACGCCGAGATCGACCCTTCTCCCCCCATTCTCATATGATGGAGAATGTGTTAGTATTTGTAATTTGCGAAAAAATGCGAAATGGAGAGAGATGGAAATATTTATGAACCAAATTTCCCCACCTACTTCATGTATGGATGAGGATTCCCCAATTTATTATCCACCAGCTTCCCCCCCAGAAGTTTATGTATAACAGATGAGGAGAAAGATGACGACCCTGAACAAATGCACAGAAATTCTACAAGAGAAGAAAAATTACTCTAGGGGGGGGGCGTTGATTTTAGTCCAATGAATTGTAGCTTTTTTCTATGAAATTGTATTTGTTTGATTACCAGAAATGTAATGGCCTGGTATAATAAATACTGAAAAAAAAAAAATAATGTGTATAGTGTTATCCGAAATGTGTCCTTCTGATGATGAAAAATGTTTTCCCTATGATGTATATGTGTCCCCTTATTAACTTGAATGAACTAAAAAAAAAAGGTTTCGACATGATTCACCTGTGCCGTGACTCCACTGTATAGGGTCCGACAAGATTCAGCAACTGTTTCGCGTGACGTCCATACTCTGTCCCCTTATTAACTAAAAGGATCGACAATTGATTCAGCCTGTGTGCGGCGTGACGTCACTGACATAGGGGTAAGTCGACAAGATTTAGCTTATGTGTGACGTCACCTGCATGTTACCCCCTTATTTAACTAAAAGGTAAACACCCTTCATTAACCTGTAGTAAGCATGCTTACCCCCCAGAGGGGGGATTCCAAAAAACTCCCACTTGATCCGAGGAATCGGAGAATTTCGAAAACCCATAGGGGGATCCAAAAACTTTGATCCGAGGAGATGGAGGTCTTGTATTTATCGAAAAAATTGAGGTGGGGGGTGGGTGAAGAGTGGGAGGGTAATCCAAAAATTTGATCCAAGGTGATCATAAGAAATTCAAAACCCCCATAGGGGGGAATCCAAAAACTTTGTATTATCGAGAAATTTTAATGGGGTTTGGGTGGGTGAAAGTGGAGGGGGAACCTTAAAAATTTGATCTGAGGAGATGGAGACTTTGATTTCGCGAAATTTTGGGATGGGGGTGAAAGTGAGAGGGGGAACCATAAAAACATGATCCGAGGAGAAGGAGTCTTTCGAAACCCTCCATAGGGGGGAAATCCAAAAAAACTAGGTAATATCGAGAAATATTTGGGATGGGTGTGAAAGTGTAAGGGGAACCGATAAAAACTTGATCCGAGAGATCATCAGAAAAAAAAAAAATTCGTGGCGCGGGGCGATCCGGACGACGCAGCAGAAAGGCGCAGTAGAAGGCGCCTGCGGCGGGCGGCGCGCGGTCGGGGCCGCGCCGCTAAGGGCGCGCGGCGCGCGGCGGCGACGGCGGGGTCCGAAGGGGGTCGTGTCGGGGGTATTGGTTGGGGGTCCCAAGGTGAGGTAGTCTCGAGGGCGAGGTCCAAGGTCAAAACCGGAAGTAACACCTAGGTGTGAAAAGGTGACCCTCCACAGCTGGTTCCAAGACCTAGACCGGAAGGGTGCCTCTGTGTAAGGCTAAATCCGGAAGGGTGCCTCTGTAGAAGGCCAAACCGGAAGGGTTCGCTCTGTAGAAGGCCTTTTCGAAGGGTGCGCTCTGTAGAAAAGTTGACTACTTATATATAATATATATATCTATATATAAATTATATATATATATATAAATAATATATATATATATATAAAATAAATATAATATATATATATATATATGCGTGTGTGTGTGTGTGTCGGCCGAACAGTAAAATTGGTCGAATAACAAAAACTCCACTTAAAAATCAGGTCCTTTCTAAAATTTTCTCTAATACGTTGAAAGATATAATGTTTTCATTTACGTTAATGAAAAAATTTAATAATGATGTTCCAAAAAAAAAATAGAAAATTTTCCTAACCTTATTAAAACAAGCGAAATTTATTTTAGCCTAATGCAAATTAAATTTTACTTAGATAAGTTTACAAAAAATTTATAATAAAACAGAACTCAGGTCAAATGATTTTTGCGAAATTATTGCATAAACAAAATTTTCGCTTGCCTTATTCAGTGTTTGTGTATATTTCGCATGCTCTCGCGAATTCCTTGCATTGTTCAAATCTCTAGTAAGGCTGATGCATGCAGGGGATGAGATGAAAAGCTGTAAGCCTTCTCCCTGAAAGCTGGCTGCCTTGGATCAAACGTGTAGCGCATCTACACGCCAAGGTATTGTCCAGTGTGGGTAGATTGGTAAAGCACTGCGTACCTTGTCCTAAGGTTCGTAGGTTCGAGTCTCCTTCAGCCAGAGATTAGTGTTTGTGTATATTTCGCATGCTCTCGCGAATTCCTTGCATTGTTCAAATCTCTAGTAAGGCTGATGCATCCAGGGGATGAGATGAAAAGCTGTAACCCTTTCTCCCTGAAAGCTGGCTGCCTTGGATAAAACGTGTAGCGCATGCTACACGCCAAGGTATTGTCCAGTGTGGGTAGATTGGTAAAGCACTGCGTACCTTGTCCTAAGGTTCGTAGGTTCGAGTCTCCTTCAGCCAGAGATTAGTGTTTGTGTATATTTCGCCTGCTCTCGCGAATTCCTTGCATTGTTCAAATCTCTAGTAAGGCTGATGCATGCAGGGGATGAGATGAAAAGCTGTAAGCCTTCTCCCTGAAAGCTGGCTGCCTTGGATCAAAAGTGTAGCGCATGCTACACGCCAAGGTATTGTTCAGTGTGGGTAGATTGGTAAAGCACTGCGTACCTTGTCCTAAGGTTCGTAGGTTCGAGTTTCCTTCAGCCAGAGATCAGTGTTTGTATATATATATTATAATAATATATATATATAATATATATATATATATATATATATATATATATATATATATATATATATATATATATATATATATATATACATAAAATATATATATATATATATATATATATATATATATATATATATATATATATATATATATATATATATATATAAAATATATGTGTGTGTGTGTGTGTGTGTGTGTGTGTGTGTAAGCAACCACTAAACATATTTATTAGAAAACGTTTTGGTCCTGGGACCTTGATCACTTCTAACATACAGAGGTAGAAAACATTATAATATATAGGCGGAGAGTGAGATGTGACGCACGTGACCTGAGGAATGTCATAAGAACATAAGAATGGAGGAACACTGTAAAAGGCCTACTGGCCCATGCGAGGCAGGTCCTTATCAAAACAACCTCTACCTATGATGAAGACGGGTAGATGATGAAATCATGTGACCCCTGTGTTGTTGGGTTGGTGCTGCTTAAGTATCATGTATGCCAATGTTTTTGAAATTTTGTAGTTTCCAGTGTTGCGTTCTATAGTGTCGGTGACGGCGATTAGTGAGGCTTCTAGGCACCGTCGGCGTCTGAGGTCTGGTTCGGTGAGAATGAGTTGTGCCTCTTTCCAGTTCATCAAATGCCCCGTGGAGTAGACCTCACTACGAAACGCAGCCCCACACCTCTAACTTCTACAGCAGGCGTCTACACTATCCCCTGTGGGTTCTGTCCTAAGAAATATGTAGGCGAGACAGGCAGAGATCTTGCAGTCCGCCTGAATGAACATCGAAATGCCTCTAACAGAGACGATGTAAGGTACGCCTGTGTCCTCCACAGAGACTCCAAGGGGCATTTGATGAACTGGAATGAGGCACAACTCGTTCTCACCGAATCAGACCTCAGACGCCGACGGTGCCTAGAAGCCTCACTAATCGCCGTCACCGACACTATAGAACGCAACACTGGAAACTACAAAATTTCAAAAACATTGGCTTTACATGATACTAAAGCACACCAACCCAACAACACAGGAGCCCACATGATTTCATCATCACCCGTCTTCATCATAGTAGAGGTTTGTTTTGAAAAGGACCTGCCTCGCTTGGGCCAGTAGGCCTTCTACAGTGTTCCTCCATTCTTATGTTCTTATGACATTCCTCAGGTCACGTGCGTCACATCTCACTCTCCGCCTATATTATAAATGTCCTTTCTACCTCTGTATGTTAGAAGTGATCAAGGTCCCAGGGGCCGAAACGTTTTCTAATAAATATGTTTTTAGTGTTTTGCTTACGTGTCTTTCTAAACCAACTTGTCGGTATTTACTACCAAGGTTTATACCATATATATATATTAATATATATAATATATATATATATATATATATATATATATATATATAAATATATATATATATATAATATATATATATATATATATATATATATATAAATAGAATAAATAAAGTAGAAGTGATGCAAGGAGGGAAGAGTATAGGAGAAAGAGAGAGAGGTTAAGAGAGTGGTGAAGCAATGTAAAAGAGAGCAAATGGGAGAGTGGGTGAGATGTTATCAACAAATTTTGTTGAAAATAAGAAAAAGTTTTGGATGAGATTAACAAGTTAAAAAGCCTAGAGAACAAATGGATTTGTCAGTTAAAAATAGGAGAGGAGAGTTATTTAAATGGAGAGTTAGAGGTATTGGGAAGATGGAGGGAATATTTTGAGGAATTGTTTAATGTTGATGAAAATAGGGAAGCTGTGATTTCGTGTATAGGGCAAGGAGGAACAACATCTTGTAGGAGTGAGGAAGAGCCAGTTGTGAGTGTGGGGGAAGTTTGCGAGGCAGTAGGTAAAATGAAAGGGGGTAAGGCAGCCGGGATTGATGGGATAAAGATAGAAATGTTAAAAGCAGATGGGGATATAGTTTTGGAGTGGTTGGTGCAATTATTTAATAAATGTATGGAAGAGGGTAAGGAACCTAGGGATTGGCAGAGAGCATGCATAGTTCCTTTGTATAAAGGCAAAGGGGTTAAAAGAGAGTGCAAAAATTATAGGGGGATAAGTCTGTTGAGTATACCTGGTAAAGTGTATGGTAGAGTTATTATTGAAAGAATTAAGAGTAAGACGGAGAATAGGATAGCAGATGAACAAGGAGGCTTTAGGAAAGGTAGGGGGTGTGTGGACCAGGTGTTTACAGTGAAACATATAAGTGAACAGTATTTAGATAAGGCTAAAGAGGTCTTTGTGGCATTTATGGATTTGGAAAAGGCGTATGACAGGGTGGATAGGGGGGCAATGTGGCAGGTGTATGGTGTAGGAGGTAGATTACTGAAAGCAGTGAAGAGTTTTTACGAGGATAGTGAGGCTCAAGTTAGAGTATGTAGGAAACAGGGAAATTATTTCCCAGTAAAAGTAGGCCTTAGACAAGGATGTGTGATGTCACCGTGGTTGTTTAATATATTATAGATGGGGTTGTAAGTGAAGTAAATGCGAGGGTCTTGGCAAGAGCCGTGGAGTTAAAAGATAAAGAATCACACATAAAGTGGGAGTTGTCACAGTTGCTCTTTGCTGATGACACTGTGCTCTTGGGAGATTCTGAAGAGAAGTTGCAGAGATTGGTGGATGAATTTGGTAGGGTGTACAAAAGAAGAAAATTGAAAGTGAATACAGGAAAGAGTAAGGTTATGAGGATAACAAAAGATTAGGTGATGAAAGATTGGATATCAGATTGGAGGAGAGAGTATGGAGGAGGTGAATGTATTCAGATATTTGGAGTGGACGTTTTCAGCGGATGGGTCTATGAAAGATGAGGTGAATCATGGAATTGATGAGGGGAAAAGGGTGAGTGGTGCACTTATGAGTCTGTGGAGACAAAGAACTTTGTCCTTGGAGGCAAAGAGGGGAATGTATGAGAGCATAGTTTTACCAACGCTCTTATATGGGTGTGAAGCATGGGTGATGAATGTTGCAGCGAGGAGAAGGCTGGAGGCAGTGATGTCATGTCTGAGGGCAATGTGTGGTGTGAATATAATGCAAAGAATTCGTAGTTTGGAAGTTAGGAGGAGGTGCGGGATTACCAAAACTGTTGTCCAGAGGGCTTAGGAAAAGGGGTTTTGAGGTGGTTCGGACATGTGGAGAGAATGGAGCGAAACAGAATGACTTCAAGAGTGTATCAGTCTGTAGTGGAAGGAAGGTGGGGTAGGGGTCGGCCTAGGAAAGGTTGGAGGGAGGGGGTAAAGGAGGTTTTGTAAAACTATACTCTCATACATTCCCCTCTTTGCCTCCAAGGACAAAGTTCTTTGTCTCCACAGACTCCTAAGTGCACCACTCACCCTTTTCCCCTCATCAATTCTATGATTCACCTCATCTTTCATAGACCCATCCGCTGACACGTCCACTCCCAAATATCTGAATACATTCACCTCCTCCATACTCTCTCCCTCCAATCTGATATCCAATCTTTCATCACCTAATCTTTTTGTTATCCCATAACCTTACTCTTTCCTGTATTCACTTTCAATTTTCTTCTTTGCACACCCTACCAAATTCATCACCAATCTCTGCAACTTCTCTTCAGAATCTCCCAAGAGCACAGTGTCATCAGCAAAGAGCAACTGTGACAACTCCCACTTTATGTGTGTTCTTTATCTTTTAACTCCACGCCTCTTCCAAGACCCTCGCATTTACTTCTCTTACAACCCCATCTAATAAATATATTAACAACCAGGGTGACATCACAAAATCCTTGTCTAAGGCCTATTTTTAAACTGGGAAATAATTTCCCTCTTTCCTACATACTCTAACTTGAGCCTCACTACCTCGTAAAAACTCTTCACTGCTTTCAGTAACCTACCTCCTACACCATACACCTGCAACTTGCCACATTGCCCCCCTATCCACCCTATCATACGCCTTTTCCAAATCCATAAATGCCTTATCAAAAATACTGTTCACTTATATGTTTTCACTGAAAAACACCGGGTCCACACCCCCCCTACCTTTCCTAAAGCCTCCTTGTTCATCTGCTATCCTATTCTCCGTCTTACTCTTAATTCTTTCAATAATAACTCTACCAACACTTTACCAGGTATACTCAACAGACTTATCCCCCTATAATTTTTGCACGATCTTTTATCCCCTTTGCCTTTATGCAAAGGATCTATGCATGCTCTCTGCCAATCCCTAGGTACCTTACCCTCTTCCATACATTTATTAAATAATTGCACCAACCACTCCAAAACTATATCCCCACCTGCTTTTAACATTTCTATCTTTATCCCATCAATCCCGGCTGCCTTACCCCCTTTCATTTTACCTTCTGCCCCTTTCTCCTACTTTAGCATTCAGGTCCCCTACCACAATTACTCTCTCACTTGGTTCAAAGGCTCCTATACATTCACTTAACATCTCCCAAATTCTCTCTCTCTCCTCTGCATTCCTCTCTTCTCCAGGTGCATACACGCTTATTATGACCCACTTCTCGCATCCAACCTTTACTTTAATCCACATAATTCTTGAATTTACACATTCATATTCTCTTTTCTCCTTCCATAACTGATCATTCAACAATTACTGCTACCCCCTTTCCCTTTTCTCTAACTCTCTCAGATACTCCAGATTTAATCCCCTTTAAATTTCCCCCCACCGAAACTCCCCTACCCCCTTCAGCTTTGTTTTGCTTAGGGCCAGGGACTCCAACTTCTTTTTATTCATAACATCAGCAATCATCTGTTTTCTTGTCATCCGCACTACATCCAAAGCACATTTAAGCATCCCAGTTTTATAAAGTTTTTCTTCTTCTCTTTTTTAGTAAATGTCTACAGGAGAAGGGGTTACTAGCCCATTGCTCCCGGCATTTTAGTCGCCTCATACGACACGCATGGCTTACGGAGGAAAGATTCTTTTCCACTTCCCCATGGACAATAGAAGAAATAGAGAGGAACAAGAGCTATTTAGAAAAAGGAGAAAAACCTAGATGTATGTATATATATATGCATGTGCGTGTCTGTGAAGTGTGACCAAAGTGTAAGTAGGAGTAGCAAGATATCCCTGTTATCTAGCGTGTTTATGAGACAGAAAAAGAAACCAGCAATCCTACCATCATGCAAAACAGTTACAGGTTTCTGTTTCACAGTCATCTGGCAGGACGGTAGTACTTCCCTGGGTGGTTGCTGTCTACCAACCTACTACCTATTTGTGTATATATATAATATACTTATTTACGCATGCATGAGTGTATCACCAACAATGCCACCATTACCACCTCTGGTGTCACCACCACCACTGATACTACCACCCTAACCACCATCACATGCACCACCACCAACAAACTATCACCCTCAACACCACACCACCATCACCATTATCCTCACCTGTAACCAACATAGTCAATGTCTCGGCAACACCTGAAATAGTGAATCTGAATAGTGAATTTAATGTAAATATTACTGAAAAAGAGAACAGGTACATGTCAGTGGCTACACAAGTCTTCACATATAGTTAATCGTGGTTTAAAATGTGAAATCAATTGAATACAGTGTTCTGAAGTTATAAACGAAAATCTAGCATCACGTAGTACAGTATTCATTCAATTAAAAAAGGCAAAAAAAAAAAAAAAAAAAAAAAGAGAATTTTCAATATTTTTCATGGTTTTTTTTTTTGTAGTTGCTCTATAAACCTCTAAAAAATATTTTGTGGTTTTTAAATTGTCAATTTTAATAAAATAAAAATAACTTATTTCATGTTTTAGAAAAGAGATATGCATTACACTGACAAATATAAATTTTCCCAGAATCACGTCAAACTGAATGACTACTATCGTAGACGTAAGATACATCTTGTTGTTATTGGTATGAAAAGTTCAGTTGCAAGTTTTGTACAATAAATAGGAATACATTCCTTTTTTATAACTAAAAAATGGCTTCAAAGTATGAACGCAGATGCATTCCACAAGAACCACAGAATAAATGAGTAGATTTAGGCACTAATTTGAATATTTAATGGCATTGCTAAAAGATAACTTGGAAAAGTTGAATTCAGAGGGAAATTTAATCCGATGACCTTTCTGATAGACTTCAAACTTTCGGTGTTGATGGCTTTATTAAGAGAAAATTAATCTTTCACTTTGAGCACTATAAATTTTAAGCTTTCAATTTTATTAAATAAATTTCTTTTCACTTAATAACATGAGAAGATTTCTGGTCGTCTTAAAACGTCTAAGAATTGGTGCATCTTAACTATTTTTTTTTATTTTTGCACGGGCCAATTTGCCAGTTTTACAGATTTTTTTTTTTAAATATGACTTTCATAAAGAAGCTAAATATTTTTTCTTAGTGAACTGTAAAGATTTTTCAATAGAATAAAGCTGAAAAAACAAAAAAAAGTGACAAATATTGACAACTCAAGTTGATATTATGACTTTAGTTTTCTTGAGATTGCTTTAAGGCTTCAGAACGTCTTATCCGATAGTCCTCAAATTTTTATCCCTGGTTATCAATTATTGGGAAGGCTTTTAATAACGCCAAGTGGGGATCCCTTGA